>OY992883.1:72605762-73189822 GCA_963921405.1 Cepaea hortensis | reverse complement strand
TCTCTGAGGTCCGCGATAACATCGGGAACGAGAACTTATATGACTACTTATATAAATTAAATGAGATGCTTCACACCAGGAGCTGGGCGATGTCGGGCCGGGTCAGACAGACAGACAGACAGACAGACAGACAGATAGTCGGTAACGGGAACGGGAACTTATATGACTACTTATATGAATTAATGAGATGCTCCCCACCAGGGTCTGGGCGAAGCCGGGCAGGGTCAGCTACTATCTTATATATAAATTAGGATGTGCGTATCTCTGTATGTATGTATGTATGTCCTTTATACGCTCGCGAACGGCCCATCCGATTGAGATGAAATTTTCTACACGCCTTCCTTTCATTCCAGAGATGCCAACTGTCGTAGTTTTTTTTTCTTCTCCTCCTCCTCCCTCCTCCCCCTCCCCCTCCCAAAATACGTACGTCCAGGAAATGGTCTTCTACATATACACTTCTCTCTGAGGTCCGCGATAACATATTAACCTGGTGGATGGCAATCAATCATCCTCTACTACCTCCTCCATCCTCCTCCCTTCTCCCTCTTCCTCCTCCCTCTTCCTCCCTCCGCCTCCTCCCACTCTCTACTCCTCCTTCCTCCTCCCTCCTCCTTCTCCTCCCTCCTTCTCCCTCTTCCTCCTCCCTCTTCCTCCCTCTTCCCTGCTCCCTCCCGCCTCCTCCCTCCGCCTACTCTCTCCTCCTCCTCCCTCCTCCTCCCTCTCCCTCCTCCTACTCCCTTCTCCTCCTCCTCCTCCTCCTCTCTCCTCCTCCCTCCTTCTCCCTCTTCCTCCTCCCTCCTCCTCCCCCTCCTCCTCCACCCTACTCCTCCCTCCTCTTCCTAATCCCTCCTCCTCCCTCCTATTCCTCCTGTCTCCTCCTCCCTCCTTCTCCCTCCTCCTTCTACCTCTTTCCTCCCTCCTCCTTCTCCCTCCACCTCCTCCCTCCTCCTCTCTCCTCCTCCTCCCTCCTCCCTTCTCATCCTCCCCCACCTACGTTCTCCTCCTCCCTCCTCCCTCCTCCTCCTTCTCCCTCCTCCTCCCCCTCCCTCCTCCCCCTCCTCCTCCTCCTTCACCCTCCTCCCTCCTCCTCCTCCTCCTTCACCATCCTCCCTCCTCCTCCTCCCTCCTCCTCATCCTCCCTCCTCCTCCCTCCTCCTCCCTCCTCTCTCCTCCTCCTCCCTCCTCCTCCTCCTTCTCCCCTTTCCCCCTCTTTCTCTTAATCCCTCCTCCTCCCTTCTCCTCCCTCCTATTCATCCCTACTCCTCCTCCTCCCTCCTCCTCCTCTCTCCGCCTATCTCTTCCTCCCTCCTCCTCCCTCCTCTCTCTTCCTCCTCCCTCCTCTCTCTTCCTCCTCCCTCCTCCTCCCTCTTCCTCCTCCTCCCCCCTCCTCCTTCCTCCTGCTCCCTCCTCCTCCTCCCTTCTCCTCCCTTCTCCTCCTCCCCCTCCTACCCCTCCCTCCTCCCCCTCATCCGTCTTCCTCCCTCCTCCTTCTTCCTCCCTCCTCCTCCCCCCTCCTCCTCCCTCTCCTCCTCATCCCTCCTCCTCCATTCTCCTCCTCCCTCCTCCTCCTCTCTCTACCTCCTCCCTCCTCCTCCCTTCACATTCCTCTTCCTCCCTCTTCCTCCTCATCCCTCCTCCTCCTCTATCCTCCTCCCTCCTCCTCCTCCTCCTCTACCTCCTCCCTCCTCCTCCCTTCACATTCCTCCTCCTCCCTCTTCCTCCTCCTCCCTCTCATCCTCTTCCCTCCTTCTCCCCTCCCTCCTCCTTCTCCCTCTTCCTCCTCCCTCTTCCTCCCTCCGCCTCCTCCCTCCTCCCACTCTCTTCTCCTCCCTCCTCCTTCTCCTCCCTCCTGCTTCTCCTCCCTCCTCCTCCTCCCTCTTCCTGCTCCCTCCGCCTCCTCCCTCCGCCTACTCTCTCCTCCTCCTCCCTCCTCCTCCCTCTCCCTCCTCCTCCTCCCTCTCCTCCTCCTCCTCCTGCGATCTCCTCCTCCCTCCTTCTCCCTCTTCCTCCTCCCTCCTCCTCCCCCTCCTCCTCCACCCTACTCCTCCCTCCTCTTCCTAATCCCTCCTCCTCCCTCCTCTTCCCTCCTCCACCTCCCTCTTCCTCCTCCCTCCTCCATTTACCCAAGACAGACAGACATACAGATAGTCGGGAACGGGATCTTATATGACTACTTATATGATTTAAATGAGATGCTCTCCACCATGGGCTGGGCCGGGTCAGACAGACAGACAGACAGACAGACAGATAGATAGACAGACACACAGACAGACAGTCGGGAACGGGAGCTTATATGACTACTTATATGAATTAAATGAGATGCTCCCCACCAGAGTCTGGGCGAAGCCGGGCCGTGTCAGCTAGTATATATATAAAAGAGACTGTATGTGGTTGGCAATGTATTGGATGCGTTCGATAACGGTACATCCGATTGAGATGAAATTTTCTACACGTCTTCCTTTCATTCCTGTGCAACCGACTGTAATAGTTTCTTAGTGTAAAATCGGCTACTTACTTAATAAAATTTAATATTTCATTTTTCATTATAATTTATGTATAGCAAGGGGACTTAACTCTAGAAAAGTTATTTCAAGGGGCATAACTTTTAATAACATTTCTATATACTTTATAGTCATATTGTTTCCTAGTTTTCAAAGATTTATAAACTCTTTGCCTATAGTTATTTACATGCATATGAGTTATAATAAATAATGATATAATCTTTAAGGCATTTTCAAAGTTTTCATAAAAATAATGCATAATGCATGACATTGTAACTCATCTTTTTATGCTTAAAGAAGTTATCTACAGTCATGTAGGTGATTAAAAACAGTTTTCATTAAAAATAATGGATGGTGTGTGGAAGGACATTCTTTTAAGTTACTGTGTGAATTTAATGAGACGATCCCCGCCAGGAGCTGGGCGAAGCCACGCCGGGTCAAATAGATAGACAGACAGACAGATAGTCGGGAACGGGAGCTTATATGACTACTTATATGAATTAAATGAGATGCTCCCCACCAGGGACTGCGTGAAGCCGGGCCGGCACAGACAGACAGACAGACAGACAGACAGACAGACAGACAGACAGATAGTCGGGAACGGGAGCTTATATGACTACGTATATGAATTAAATGAGATGCTCCCCACCAGGGACTGGGTGAAGCCGGGCCGGGTCAGACAGACAGACAGGTAGACAGACAGACAGATAGTCGGGAACGGGAGCTTATATGACTACTTATATGAATTAAATGAGATGCTCCCCACCAGGGACTGGGTGAAGCCGGGCCGGGTCAGACAGACAGACAGTCAGACAGACAAACAAGCAGACAGACAGACAGACAGACAGACAGACAGACTGATAGAGAGATAGATCCCCGCCAGTGCCTGGGCGAAGCCGGGCCGGGATATATGCCGGCTCCATGGCCGAGGAGTTAGCAGCTTTCTCCGCTAACCCCGACTACTCTCGTCACGTGACGCGACGAGAATTAGCAGTGGTTCGAATTGCAAAAGTGACTTATGAGAGTATGGAGCCGGTCGCTCAGAAAGTCGTGGCGTGCTGATGAGCGTAATCTAGCCTAGGAATCAACATACAGCTGAAAGATGCTGGTGTTGACCGCAATATCCTGAAACAGGATGGAAACGCGAAAAAAAAATAAATATATATATATATATATATATATATATATATATATATATATATATATATATATATATATATATATATATATATATATATATATATATATCCATCCATCCATCATGTGCCATGCCGGTAAGCGTGGGCGGTCATGTTCTGCCATCTCACTCGATCAACAGAGTCGTGGATCAGTTCCGTGTTTCTGTCTCGACCATGCCACAAGGCCAAGCCATCCAGATACTTGTTTCTAGGTCTTCCCCTTGGTCTGTTCCCCTCGATCTTACCAGTTGTCACCAAGTTCTCCAAATCATTTCTTCTCATAACATGCCCAAAAAATTGTGACTGTCTACGTCTAATGTCTCTGATCAGTTTACGATCTTCATTTGTTTCTTGAAGGACTTGTTCATTGGTCTTTCTGGCTGTCCATGGTATTCTTTGCATTTTCCTCAGAAACCACATTTCTACAGCCATCAGATGTTTTTCAGCCTGGCTGCTCATTGTCCAAGCTTCACATCCATATAAAAGTACAGGTTCTATGTAGCATCTCAACACTCTTTTTCTCGTTTCAATTGACATCTTTTTATTGGTCAGTATGTTTTTCATCTTGCTAAAGGCTACTTTTGCCATGGCGATCCTTGTTCTAATCTCTTCAAGGCATCTCCCATCAGATGTTATTACTGTTCCGAGATAATTGTACCTATTCACTTGTTGAAGAATATTCCCATTTACTTGTATATTACACTGTGGTATTTCGTTCTTCCTAGTGACGACCATAATCTGTGTCTTTTTACAATTTAATTCTAACCCTTGTTGTTCACTGTGTGTAACAACCGCATCTACTAAATTTTGCAGATCCTGTTCATTATCTGCAATCAAGACTGTATCATCTGCGTATCTAATGTTATTGATGCATCGTCCCCCAATGTTGATTCCTTCCATATTTTCAATATTTCTGAAAATATTTTCACTGTACAGGGAAAACAGATCTGGAGACATTACACATCCCTGTCTCACACCTCTCTTAATAGGCTGATATTGGCTTACTTCATTATCAACTCTTATGGCAGCTTGTTGTTTCCAATATATGTTTTTTACAAGTCTAAGGTCTTTCCCATCAATTTGTAGATCTTCAAGCATCCTTATCATGTTGACATGTCTCACTTTATCAAAAGCCTTTGTGTAGTCAATAAAGCAAAGGTGTAGATCTTTGTTTACTTCTATAGAACGTTCGATTACGGTTCTCAGTATATACACAGCATTTACTGTACCCTTGCCTACTACAAACCCACATTGTTCTTCTCCTATTTCAGGTTGTATTTTCCTCCTAACTCTTTGCATGATAATTCTTAGCAAAATCTTCGTGATGTGACTCATTATACTAATTGTTCGATGTTGATCACATTCCAAGGCTCCTGATTTCTTTGGGATTGCAATAAATACAGAATTACATAACTCATGAGGTATATTTCCAGTATCATATATTGTATTAAGCAGACTGGTAACTTTATCTATTCCATATTCTTCTAAAGCATTAATCATTTCTGTTGTGACGCTGTCTGGACCGGGGGTCTTGCCAGATTTCATATGATTAAGAGCATTCTGAACCTCCGTCTTCAAAATTGCTGGCCCTTCATTGTTATTTTGAACAATATATTGTTCGTCTCTGTTATCGTCATAAAGGTTTTTCACGTAATCTGACCATACATGTAAAATCTGATCTTTTTCTATTACGACTCTTCCATCTTTTGTCTTTAGGCAGCCTGCTGATGTATGTGTTCTTTGATTAGTAATCTCCTGAATTCTATTGTGCATTAGTTTCGCATTTTTACTGTTGTGTTGTTTTTCAATTTCTCTGCAATTTTTCTCAAGCCATGTTTCTTTAGCCTCCTTACATAAGGTTCTGACTTTTTTGTGAATTTCTTCATATTTGGCAGGATTATTTTTGTTCTGTCTTCTTGTTTCCATTAGTTGTAAAATTTCTTCAGTCATCCATGTCTTACGGCCCACTTTCTTTACTTTTGGAATAGTTTTTTCTGCTGCACAACTGATTGAATTCTTCAGCATTTCCCATTGATCATCTACATCTTGAAATAGGATCTCTAGATCTGTGATGTTGTTTCCCCGAGAAGAGATTTGGATCAACATGCACATCTTTAAACTGATTATCTGTTGGGATTATTGACTGACTTTTCGTCTACACTCTTCTCTTCTGTCTTCCCTTCCATATATCTCTTTCTTTCACTCTCTCTCTATTATTCTCTCAACACATACTTCGACAACAGTTCTTTTCCACATTAAATAAAAGATTTAATTTAAAACTATGTCTGGTGTATGGGTGGGTATTGTCGGTGTAGTTGCTAGTGTTCTTCTGGTGTGGCTGCTAGATAAGATGTTGATAGATAGTCTTCGTGTCTTTCTCTCGTCTCTTCTCTCGGCTAAAGTACAGGACGATATATAGACACCACAGAACGATCTCACCCTGACGGCTCCGTCTGCTTGAGTCTGTAGATAAATCCGTTCTTTGTAATGAAAATGTTCACCACTGTATTAAATGTACTTAACCTGCTCACTATTTGCTGTCCGCTAAAAATGAATGTTCGTTGCTTTCTTATAGCGTTCTTTAATCCATTCTGGAAAACACATCGAGTTTCTAGAATGTTCTATTAGTGTTCTGTAAAAAGTTCTACACTTGATATTTGGTAATTGATATATGCACTTGGTACGCACTTTGCAACTCTTTGATACTGAGTAATTTGGGTCTTTTTCCTTTAGTTTGTATGATGTCTATTTTCCATTCTCTGTCCTCCTGACTTATTAAGATGACACTTCTTTTCCTTCCTGTCTTATGCACAAGTGTCGTGCGTTATGACTTTAAAGTGCTTTCTCGTGGGTTATCAACACTGGGTGATCTTGACCACAGCCCTCTGTGTAATCTCTTAGTTGATAAGTCCCACACTGGTATGGAAACCTGTGTGATATACATTTAATAATGAGATCTGTGTCTGCTTCCTCTTCTCTCCTATGTGAGTGTCTTTTCCTCCAGCCGAAATGAAAAGGCTTCCGAAAAAACCCACTCTGACATAGGATAGAAGATTCACCTAATCGTCTATACTATTCCTACTCATAGGAAGCAATGATAAATGCTATTCACGCACATCTATATTCATATCCTAAAACTATATTTTAATATACCTTATACACATCGCTGTTCCTTTATAGAATTAATGTAGGTCCACGAATTGAAATTAATCCGTAGCCAAGCACTTTATCCCATTATAAGGGAGGATATTTCTATTCATTACAGGACACATAATTCTATCTTTCCGTCCAGTTGGGGAACACACACTCAACTGACACAAAGAAGTCGCCACTCTCTCTAGAACATCTTTGTCCCATCGTCCTTGACATTGCTGGACAAAGCAAATTCAGACTTCATTGTCCTAGTTTGTGGAAAATTCCAGATCTGGGGCTTTTCCGTATATCCCTACCTCCAGAACGCAATAGACTGGTCCATGATGCTGTCTCTCTTGGTCGCTAACCAAATTTTCCACTCGACAGTTACCTGTGTTGTAGTCGACTCTCCCGACTTGACCTACATACACATGCGCTGGTCAATCCTTTGTGGTTATCCTTCTGTTTCATTAACTCGGGAATTAACCGTTCACCTGCCTGGTTGGTTAACCCTTCTCCTACTTGGGCAGTCGGTGTATGCAGTCGTCCATCTGGGAATCACTAACATTCAGCATTTCACGACATAGGCCCCCTCTTAAGAGATTAGACCGCGTCGAATCTTTCTCGCTGTAGGTTTGATTCCCATGATCCACAACCCTAATCTACTTCCTCCGGAGCTGGATGTCTGGATAAGAAATCTGCTCCTACATTCTCCTTTCCAAGGATGTATTCCGCAGTGAAGTCCAGTTGTAGCAACAACGTCCATCACATCCACCGTGCGTTGAGCTTCTGCTAAGTCGCTATTAACATCACGTGTTGATGATATGATTGGATCCTCACATGGCTCATCTCATTATCCAGTAGGCGCTCTAATTGACACCCTACTATACTACTAACGACTGAAACTAGTGTTGGCTCCTCGCTCCTGTACGTCCGGTCGACCTCCTTTCGACTTGCGTCAGCGACGGCTCACAATACAGACGGATTGTCCCATCCTGATTGTAACACTGCTTCCATGTCCTCTTAGTTTCCCCCGGCTTTGCCTCTGGGGATGTTCCGCCTCGTCCTCGTCGGACCGAGTCGTCTTTCCCAAACCTCCTGGGCTTTTGCTTCCAGGACCATCTTGGGCGATATTGTATCTGGTCAGCCAATCTTCGGTTTGAGTCCTGGGTAATTCTCGCTTTTCCCGACGTTACCCACCCCTTCTGAACTTGGTTACCGGTGAAACTTTCACTCTTGTCCTTTCCCTGACTTGTGATTTCCCTCCTCCTGTCGTTGGGTAAATCTGACCTATCACGTACTGTCCCATAGGCCCTCCTATGTTGTACTGGCGATCTCTGGTCTTCGTCTGGACTGGTAACCTTTGTCCCAATAGCTGCCATCACCATAAAGTGCGAAGCTTTGCTCCCGGATCTCTCCTCATATTTCCTAATGAGATGTCTAGGGAGATTTTTCTTCTCTTCCCCGATCCGTATTTTGTAGATGTTCTTGGACACCACCTTTTCCACAGGATAAGGTCCTTTCCATCCTACTTGGAGTATATTGGTCTCTGCTGGACTCCACACTTCCACTTTGTCTTCCACTTTAAGAGCTACTTTCCTCTTAATCCGCTTGTTGGGTGGTGCTCTCTGGCACTCCGAACAAGACTTCACCCACCGGCGTACATCTCCGGTCATTCCTGGCCAGCAATAATGGCCGGATATTTGCTGCAAGGTCTCTCTGACACCCATATGTCGAGTCTCGCCTATGATGTGTCCACTCTGAAGAATGTGAGGACGGTGGGTCTCTGGAACCACCCACTGCTCGTGCAAGTTATCTCCCCTCCCAGCTCTCCGATAGAGTAGTTGATTCTTCAGAAAGTACTGTCCCCGTTCTGGTGGCTCAGCACTTCTTTGCAGCTTCCTGTAGCAAGGATGCAACGTAGTATCCTTCCTCTGGGCAGTATGCAATTCTCCTATCTCTGAGTTGTCGCATAGTGTCTCTGCCTCTTTTTCCTTCCCTTGAGATCCACTGACTACGGTTCCCTTGTAGGCTGGCTGTTTGGGCATCCCCAAAAAGACATATTTCGTGCCAATGATCATTGGGAATAGGGAGTCAGCTAATACAGCCGCAGGAATAATGCCCGTGACGTACCTGGATTTAATCTCCACCTTGGCGATTGGCAGCGTCATGGTAACAGCACTCCTCATTGCTGGCTTTAGCTCTATGGTCTCCCCTGTAAGTTGGTCTGGGCTTACCAAGCTGGCGTCTATCACCGCTTCCCCATCCAAACCTGTATCGTAGAGACAATCAACCTGCTGGCCATTGACTTCAATCAGTTCAACCACAGGTGGTCTCTCTTGGTCCTGAGTGTCTTTCATCTCCTTGACCGTTTCCTTGCCTTCCTCTTTTGATTCCTCGAGGTTGGTTATGCACTTGGCGTCGTTTGCCTTGCATCTGCAGTCCACAGTATTATGTGTTATCGACTGGCATTGTGTGCATCCTGTTCCTTTCCTAGGTTTCCGTGTGTCCTTTTTGTTCCTTTCTCCTTCGCCGACCTCAGCCTTGTCTGTGATCACCGATGTAGGAATCACTTTGCATGCTGCGAAGTAAGAACTTTTAGGTTTCGATCTGCAGTCCTTCGTGTTATGCGAGGCCGCCTTGCAAATCGAGCACCACTTCTCGGACCACTGTCGTTTCGCTTGAGAATTCGAGGTGCTCTGGGTTCCTACCTTCACCTTCTCTGAACTCTCCTCTGTGTGCTTTATATAAGGTTCCCCTTTTTCTCCTTCCCAGTTTTTAGGTTTCTTTTTCTCTGGTTTCTCCTGACTTTTGGTTTGTGTACTTAGTTCCTCAGTTTCACCATGTACTTCCACGAATCGCTCCGCCAGCTTATTCACAACATCAATCCGTTCCGCCCCTTGTTCTCCTAAGAAGGTTCTGAGAGGTTTCGACATTTGCTTTCGCATCTGGTCGACCACCATCATCTCTTCGAGACTCTCATAATCCCTCTTGAATTCTGCCAAGTCCATCCATTTCTGGAGATAGGATTTCAGCCTTAGACTGTATGCGGCGAATAGTTCTCCCGGCTCTCGTCTAGCCGATCTAAACTTCTTCCTATACGTTGGTGCTGTGATGTCAAAATGTTTCATCAAAGCGGCTTTTAATTCCTGGTAATTATTTTCCTGTCCTGGTGGTAAGCGTGTGTACACTTCAAATCCCGAACCGACTAATCCCTGTGATAGTTTAAGAGCCCATCTGGTCCGATCCAGCCCCATAGCGATTGACATTGCTTCGAAACGAGATGCGTATTGATCAAATCTTTCTTTAGACTGATCGTAGACAGCTAAGGGAAACTTCATGGCATGGTAACCATGTCCACTCATATGGGTTGCACCATGTGAAGAAGAATTTCCTTCCACTCCATCTATTTCTCCCTTAGTTTGTGTCTTGAGCTCCAGTTCTCGCATGCGGTATTCATGTTCCCTTATCTTGTGGGCTTCTTCTGCTTCCAACTGGGTCTTCCGCTCCTCTCGTTCCGCCTGACGAATCTCTCGCTCTCTTTCTTGGATGTAATCAGTTAAGTCTGAACCAGCCAACCCAATTTCCTCTCCGTTTGCCCTCAGTTCGGCTGTAGTTAGTTTGGGATTGGCCATAGTTAAAGCAGGTAAGTCAGCACGTTGAGTAAAGACACCTCAAGGCAGAAAAGAGTACTCACTATAAACAGATAATCTACCTAGAACCTATATCATTTATCTATATCTATTAATTATTATAAATCTCCAACCCCACACAGTACATCACAACCACTCTCTCATCCACAAGAGGAGATATAGGATAAAGACTTATGTCGACGTGTGACCGTGTGACTAGGTATGTAATGTCTTACCACCTATCCACATTCACTCTGTCTGGAACTTTCTCACTGTAAAGTCACCAGCATTAATTAACTGTTTCTACCATAAATGTAATGGCACCATATATCCAATGGACGTCCTTCCATTAAAAGTCATCACTATATACTTCTTCTTATTCCAATCAGTATGTCCCAACATGTAGGTACTCCGCTATGCCTGTGCCAATATGCAGGTCATATGGGTATAATGTATGTACGTATCCCGCTCGCTCCACCAATTATGTGATGTTGTTTCCCCGAGAAGAGATTTGGATCAACATGCACATCTTTAAACTGATTATCTGTTGGGATTATTGACTGACTTTTCGTCTACACTCTTCTCTTCTGTCTTCCCTTCCATATATCTCTTTCTTTCACTCTCTCTCTATTATTCTCTCAACACATACTTCGACAACAGTTCTTTTCCACATTAAATAAAAGATTTAATTTAAAACTATGTCTGGTGTATGGGTGGGTATTGTCGGTGTAGTTGCTAGTGTTCTTCTGGTGTGGCTGCTAGATAAGATGTTGATAGATAGTCTTCGTGTCTTTCTCTCGTCTCTTCTCTCGGCTAAAGTACAGGACGATATATAGACACCACAGAACGATCTCACCCTGACGGCTCCGTCTGCTTGAGTCTGTAGATAAATCCGTTCTTTGTAATGAAAATGTTCACCACTGTATTAAATGTACTTAACCTGCTCACTATTTGCTGTCCGCTAAAAATGAATGTTCGTTGCTTTCTTATAGCGTTCTTTAATCCATTCTGGAAAACACATCGAGTTTCTAGAATGTTCTATTAGTGTTCTGTAAAAAGTTCTACACTTGATATTTGGTAATTGATATATGCACTTGGTACGCACTTTGCAACTCTTTGATACTGAGTAATTTGGGTCTTTTTCCTTTAGTTTGTATGATGTCTATTTTCCATTCTCTGTCCTCCTGACTTATTAAGATGACACTTCTTTTCCTTCCTGTCTTATGCACAAGTGTCGTGCGTTATGACTTTAAAGTGCTTTCTCGTGGGTTATCAACACTGGGTGATCTTGACCACAGCCCTCTGTGTAATCTCTTAGTTGATAAGTCCCACACTGGTATGGAAACCTGTGTGATATACATTTAATAATGAGATCTGTGTCTGCTTCCTCTTCTCTCCTATGTGAGTGTCTTTTCCTCCAGCCGAAATGAAAAGGCTTCCGAAAAAACCCACTCTGACATAGGATAGAAGATTCACCTAATCGTCTATACTATTCCTACTCATAGGAAGCAATGATAAATGCTATTCACGCACATCTATATTCATATCCTAAAACTATATTTTAATATACCTTATACACATCGCTGTTCCTTTATAGAATTAATGTAGGTCCACGAATTGAAATTAATCCGTAGCCAAGCACTTTATCCCATTATAAGGGAGGATATTTCTATTCATTACAGGACACATAATTCTATCTTTCCGTCCAGTTGGGGAACACACACTCAACTGACACAAAGAAGTCGCCACTCTCTCTAGAACATCTTTGTCCCATCGTCCTTGACATTGCTGGACAAAGCAAATTCAGACTTCATTGTCCTAGTTTGTGGAAAATTCCAGATCTGGGGCTTTTCCGTATATCCCTACCTCCAGAACGCAATAGACTGGTCCATGATGCTGTCTCTCTTGGTCGCTAACCAAATTTTCCACTCGACAGTTACCTGTGTTGTAGTCGACTCTCCCGACTTGACCTACATACACATGCGCTGGTCAATCCTTTGTGGTTATCCTTCTGTTTCATTAACTCGGGAATTAACCGTTCACCTGCCTGGTTGGTTAACCCTTCTCCTACTTGGGCAGTCGGTGTATGCAGTCGTCCATCTGGGAATCACTAACATTCAGCATTTCACGACAAGATCAGACAATAAATCAAATTTGTTCTTTACTTCTATGTTCTATGTATATATATATATATCATGCGCCATGCCGGAAAGCGTGGGCGGTCATGACTCGCCATTTCACTCGATCACCAGAGTCGTGGATCAGCTCAGTGTTCCTGTCTCGTCCATGCTATGTGGCCAAGCTATCCAGGTATTTTCCTCTCGGTCTTCCCCTTGGTCTGTTCCCCTCGATCTTGCCAGTTGTCACCAAGTTCTCCAGTCCATATACATATATATATATATATATATATATATATAAGATGGCGGCAATACAAACGTTGCCGTTGCCACAACCTGTCTGAGAAGACCTGCTCACTACCACAGTCCCAGATCGAATGTTATTTAGGAGAGACCTTTCTCTTCTGGACGCGGTCGAAAGCATGCTTCACGCACAAGGCAATCTTTCAACCGTGATATGAGTGTGAACTTTAGTGACACTCTTGGTTCCTGACACCTGCAACGGACATGCGACATGTGATCAGCCAGTGACCTGTCCTGTTCAGAGAGCTTCACCCTCATAACAGACTTTGGAAAATACTCTTTAGCTTGAGGCAGATGTATTAAACACAGAGCTGGTCTCGTCGACCTCAACACTCTGAAGGAGATACTGAGGAGAGAATCCGAACTCACGTGAACTGCATGGTCGGATGTTCAGTCAGGATATTCTGACGAATAACAGATGCCCTGGCGCTGTTGCTATTGTGTATACACATCTGGAATTAATCTACGTAATGATCGCCCTTATCTACACCTCTTCGGTACACTTCTCTCCATAATTATATTCTCTATTCTTTCGTGTGTGTGTTTTTTTTTTTTTTTTTTTTTTTTTGGGTGTTCAAAATATTTCATTTCCCTCACTTTTGACTCCCTACACAACTAGTCTTCTTCAATATTGAGTTCTTGTTGGATAGATCTGAGTTCTTGTTGGGTAGATCTGAGTTCTTGTTGGATAGATCTGAATTCTTATTTGGTAGATCTGAGTTCTTATTGTATAGATCTGAGTTCTTTTTGGGTAGATCTGAGCTCTTGTTGGATAGATCTGAGTTCTTGTTGGATAGATCTGTTTGTTCTCCTTTCCATAGTTGTGACAATATTCAAAGGCGTTTCAGCTGATTCGTGATGTATGCACGATTCATTCACACCATTATGTTATCACGAACAATATGCATGCTTTTAGTATTCTGACCTTTGTTGTTCTATCCGTTCCAGACTATATCTGTGTTGTTTTAGTTTGTATATAGTGGTGTTTGTTCTTCTTTTAATTTTTGTCATCACATTTCCACTGTCCATCGTCCGTCAGCAGATAATCTGTATATGTGTGTGTTATTATGTGTGTGTGTGTGTATGTGTGTGTGTGTGCGCGCTCGCGCGCTCGCGTGCGTGTGTGCGTGCGTCCGTACTTGAAGTATCTGTATATATTAGCTTTTTGTGTCTCACGCAGTAACGATTTAACAGTAGTAATTGTCTTAGTAACTGCAAGCAATAATGTATAGACTAAATGGAACCAGACGAGAAGGCCAACCATGTAAACGATGGACGGAGGCAATAACAGAATTCATGAGAATCTCTATACAAGAAGCCCATAAACGGGCACTCTCCCGCTGTTAATACTTCACCTTGACCGCAAGGTACAAGAAAAACAAGATGAGATGAGACCGTCTTGGCAGAAAATTACGTAATAATCATTTGCGTTACGAGAAACTGTATGGGTGTATTTTAAGTTTTTTAATTTTTATTCCTCAAATATGACAGATTACCCGGTCGAGACAAAGGAAATGTCATTTAATGGTCACATTATCCGAACAGATTGTACAACTCTAACCAAGGCTGAAGAAGCAGCTTGAACGAGCCCGAATTTGGAATGTTTGTTTTTAAATCAAGCAGAACAGATTGTCTTGTGCCTTGTGAACGTTTCGACAGCTGTGTCTTGTGAATGTAGTCACAACTGTCTTGTGAATATTGTGACAACTGCGTCTTGAGAATGTAGTCACAACTGTGTCTTGTGAATATTGTGACAACTGTGTCTTATGAATGTCGTCACAACTAAGTCTTGTGAATATTGTGACAACTGTGAATTGTGGATGTTGTCACACCTAAGTCTTGTGAATGTTGTGACAACTGCGTCTAGTGAACGTTGTGACAATTGTCTTGTGAATATTTGACAATCGTCTTGTGAATATTGTGACAATTGTCTCGTGAATATTGTGACAACTGTATCTTATGAATGTTGTGATAACTGTGTGACAATGTTGTCACAACTGCGTCTTGTGAACGTTGAGACAACCGGGAGATGTAGAGTAATAAAGATAACGGTAGCCAGAAGAAACAAATGCTCAACGGGTTGGTAGGGTCAATCAACAGGCACACTTGCCAGTGTGTCGTCGGGACCCAATAGGAAAACAAAGAATTATAACAATCTTACCTACTAAGAGTGTCGAATAAGCCGACGATGGAGGGTTGGCTTACGACTATCTCATGCCGTAGAAATCTTTAGCACTAATCATAAACAACTCAACAGAAAACAAAAGTAAATAACTAAGCCAACAAAGATAGAAATAAACAGTTTTCAAGAAGAAGTCAGTCGCGATAAGGCAAAAACCGCAAGGAGTCTGGATCGCTGAAACGGAAAAAGCACCTGTAATATTAGAAGTTTGCATGAACGGAGAAAGACGGCTAAGTGGTAGGGAAAATAGAATATTATCTTTATGAAAATATTTGCACTTGACGAACATCAAGGAAGTATACCTATGTGGTAGATGTTAAGATAGAAGAAAATTGTAGTACATACTAAGAATATACACCAATTTGGTTGATAGTGGTAAATATCAAAATAATACACCAGAGTGGTAACCACCACGAAAGTAATCAGCGTTAAAGATATAGAAAAAGTAGATCACTGTGACAGAAATCAAGAAAGTAAATCAGTGTTATAGATATCAAGAAAGTAGATCAGTGTTGTAAATAAAGAAGATCAGTGCTGTATATAAAGTAGATTAGTGTTGTAGATATCAAGAAAGTTGATCAGCGTTGTTAATATCAAGAAAATAGACAAGTGTTGTCCATAAAATAGATTAGTGTTGTAGATAAAGTTGAGTAGTGTTGTAGATATCAAGGAAGTAGGTCAGCGTTGTTGATATCAAGAAAGTAGACAAGTGTTGTAGATATTAAGAAAGTAGATCAGTATTGTAGATATCAAGAAATTAGATCAGTGTTAAAGATAAAGTATATCAGTGTTGTAGATAAAGTAAATCAGTGTTCTAGATATAAATAAAGTAGATCAGCGTTGTTGATATCAAGAAAGTAGATAAGTGATGTAGATACCAAGAAAGTCGTGCTAGGAACAGCTCTGACTACCTAGTTTCCGAATGCCGCTCTTGTTCGGAACAGCTCTGACTGGGTAGTTTTCCGAATGTCTGTTGAGCCTGGAAAAGCTCTGATGGGCGCAACGACAAGCACATGTCCGAAAACTCGCTGAGTGGATGCCGTCTGCAAACCTGACTGGTTTGTGCGGGAATGACCCGGGGAAACGAAATGACCAATATATTGAAGTGAGGATTTAAAGCAGCCATGAGCAGGACGTGACGATCTCCCTCGGTGAGCCCAGATCCAGGGCGTTATGTGTCGGCCCTGCAACTATGGAAGCAACCTTGGATGGCGGAAAATGCTATGGACTGTCCCTGCCTTCCTTTGAGGGATGACCGTTGTCTTCGACCGTTCCACCTTGGCCAGCATGGTTGCAGATGGCGCCACAAAAGTGAGAGTCTCCCAGGAATGCTACCTGGTCAAAAATGCACGCTAAAGTCGATGTGTTGGCCTACGGGTTTCGGCCCAAGGGCGCATAACAGACACACCGCAATCACATCTGAAAAAACACTCCGGATGAACGAAAAGAAGAAGATACCAAGAAAGTAGATCACTGTTGTAGATAAAGTAGGACAAAGTTGTAAATATCAAGAAAGTATATCAGTGCTGTAGATATCAAGAAAATAGATCAGTGCTGAAAATATCACGAAAGTAGGTAGATCTTCTTCTTCATCTGTTGCGTTCATCCGGAGTTTTTGTTTTTTCGGACATAATTGCGTGTGCCTGTTTACAGCATAACTGCGTTCTTGCGCCGTTTGGCCGACACACCCGACTTCTGTGGGCATATGTGGACCGGGTTAACCTTCCCTGGGGTTTCTTAGGACGTTTGAATCTAACTGTTGTGGGGTTATCCCCCATCCCAGCTGGTCCATATAGAACAGCCAAAGACATCCTGGTCAACCCTCAAGGGAAGGCAGGGGCAGACCATGGGCATTCCCCGCCATCCAAGGAGGCTTCCATACTTGCAGAACCGACACACAGCGATCTGGTACTGGGCTCACCCAAGGAATCGTCACGTCCTGCACATGGCTGCTTAGCCTCACTTCCGTATATTGGGCCTTCCGTTCACCATAGGCTGTTCCTCCGGAAACGAGAACAATGCAAATTGCAGATGACAACCACACAGTGAGCTTTCGATTCGAACTTTTCGCGTAATGGTATTGCTATCCAAGCAATATTCCATTTCGTGCCACTAGGACACTTTTTCCACCTTTTATGAAACCCACACAATGAGCTTTCGATTCGGGAAAGTAGATCAATGTTGTAGATATCAAGAAAGAATATCAGTGTTGTAGATAAAATAGATCAGTGGTGTGGATGCTTGCTTGCTTGTGTTCGTTGGCTTGAGCTCCAACGCGAAGTCCTGTATGTCGGATGAAGGCATCCTGTTGTCCAACATCAGTGTGATGTCATACAGGACCTGAGGTTTGCGTGAGTATCCGTTGTCCCATGTCTGGCTTATTGGTGTGCAGACTGGTGGTTCCTCGCCGTACAGGCAGACACTCTCCGACTTCGGAGGAATCGGCGATCCTATTGACTTCAGCCAGGACCCCGAAGGGACCTGTTGCCCAGGACGCTCGACGAGGACGCGTCAATAGGTCTTGGCCAGTATATAACCCGGCCCTGGTGCCTTGGAAACACCTCTGCGTCCCAGTGGTGTAGATAAAGTAGATTAGTGTTGTAGATATCAAAGAAGTATATCAGTGTTGAAGATATCAGGAAAGTAGACCATCGTGACAGATATACAGAAAGTAGATCATTGTGGTAGATATCAATTAAGTAGAGCAGTGTAGTATATATCGAGAATGTAAATCAATATTGTAGATATCAAGAAAATAGATCAGAGTTTAGAAATAAAAATATGTATCAGTGGTGTAGATAGCCAGAAAATATATCAATGTGTTAAGTATAAAAAGGGTAGATCAGTATTGTAGATGTCAAGAAAGTAGATCAGTGCTGTAGATATCAAGAAAGTAGTTCAGTGTTGTAGATATCAAGAAAGTAGTTCAGTGTTGTAGATATCAAGAAAGTGGTTCAGTGCTGTAGATATCAAGAAAGTAGTTCAGTGTTGTAGATATCAAGAAAGTAGTTCAGTGTTGTAGATATCAAGAAAGTGGTTCAGTGTTGTAGATATCAAGAAAGTAGTTCAGTGCTGTAGATATCAAGAAAGTAGCTCAGTGTTGTAGATATCAAGAAAGTAGTTCAGTGTTGTAG
Organism: Cepaea hortensis; assembly: GCA_963921405.1. Lineage (NCBI taxonomy): Eukaryota > Metazoa > Mollusca > Gastropoda > Stylommatophora > Helicidae > Cepaea > Cepaea hortensis. The sequence goes on along the minus strand of OY992883.1, from coordinate 73,171,643 downwards.
ATATCAAGAAAGTAGTTCAGTGTTGTAGATATCAAGAAAGTGGATCAGTGTTGTAGATATCAAGAAAGTAGTTCAGTGTTGTAGATATCAAGAAAGTAGTTCGGTGTTGTAGATATCAAGAAAGTGGTTCAGTGCTGTAGATATCAAGAAAGTAGTTCAATGCTGTAGATATCAAGAAAGTAGTTCAGTGTTGTAGATATCAAGAAAGTAGTTCAGTGTTGTAGATACCAAGAAAGTAGTTCAGTGTTGTAGATATCAAGAAAGTGGATCAGTGTTGTAGATACCAAGAAAGTAGTTCAGTGTTGTAGATATCAAGAAAGTGGATCAGTGTTGTAGATATCAAGAAAGTAGTTCAGTGTTGTAGATACCAAGAAAGTGGATCAGTGTTGTAGATACTAAGTAAATAAGTCTGTGTTGTAGATACCAATAAAGTAGGTCCCTGTGGTAGATGAACTGAAGGTCATCTGAAAAGTAATATCAAGGCAGACACTGGCGAAGGGACACGGGGTGATTGGTCGTGCAATAATTGTTCAAGGCTGTGTTGACTCCAGAGGGCCTACGTGAATGAAACTGGATTAACTGCAGATGTGCTGTAAAAATACAACGAATACATCAACAAATAACGGAACCTGGAGAAGTAATAGTCCACTTTATAAGATCACAATTAAAAGTTTACAAAATGCACTTTGCGATACAAAGTGTTTCACGGGAAACTAAGACAAGGTACGGGGATACTAAGACAACCAGCTATGTTCACTGATTAACTGCCAATGGATGATGAATCGTCTTCAGCTAGTTCCCGTATCCACCCCACCATGGGCTCATATATCGCCGGAATGTTGTCATTGCGTTATAATACAGCATGTCTGGTACCATATTAACAACTATTATATCATTAACTGTGACACATCTGTACTTCCCATTTTCTGTCATCCATTTGTGTTTGATTCAAACCTACTTTTTGTTTTGCACAGAATCTGCTAATGGAGGAAAGAAGAGGGATCATGCTTACACTTACACAGCTGCAGTTCCGCCCAATTTTATTCATATTTTTACAGGATTCAAGTACATTATTGTGTAGTCTTTATGTGATCAATCTTCACTTGCTGTTTTCGAAATCTTCTACGTGTGAATTTGTTAAACACAATGAAGTGTGAACATTGCAATACATAAAATACAGTTGAGCTTTTTCTGCTCCATTTTGTTGAAATAAAATAGGTGAATCAACATGTTAGAGACGTTAAAGCAGGTGCGACTAACTTCACGTAAGTCAACAGGTCTGTCAGAGGGTCAATATGTTTAATGTTTAACAATCGTAATTTATTCTTATTAAGCAAACAACTTTCCAATGCTAAACAATAAACACTCACAAAGTTCAGTAAATCAATATACCCTAATTACAAAAGATCAAAACTCTCCAGAATAAAAAAAAAAAAAAAAAGAACTTTCAACACTCCCGTATGTTACACCCTTCCCTTCTGAAACGTCTTCTTATAGTCCAGGCCGTGTGACCTTGGTCATCATGCCTGTCCACAGCCTTCTGTCTCGTGTACTGCCAAACATTTCGGATACTGATGTTCCTCCATGCCATGTTGTCAAACAGTCCAACATCTACTCTTATATTTTTAATCATTTTGTGCGTTCGCTCGCCTTGAACTCAAGCGTAGTCCATACACGAGCTAAGTGCTACTGGTGCTCTGGAATGATTTGTACGTGTGGATTAATTTTCCATATTACCAGTGTCCCACACCATCAGGCGAATCCACTCCAATTTCAGAGATACTTGTAATTTACGTCGTTAAGGATTAAAAAAGTCAAAATTTTAGTCCAACTGACCGGTGCAGGGGTTAAACCCACTACCTCAGCATCAGCACACCGAGAGTTTAAGAACAAATGCTCTTATCCATTGGGCCACGCTGCCCTCCTACTCTCTTAGTGTCCCCATGCTTCTCCACCCCATCCCCTCTCCCGCCCCAAAATGCCAAGGTAAACATCCTTATCCCAAACACCCAGCCCAAAATGTTAAGTTAAACATTCATATCCCAAATACACAACCCAAATTTTTAATTTCAACATTCTTATCCCAAACTCACAATCCAGAATGCTAAGTTAAACATTCTTATCCCAAACATACAACTCAAAATGCTAAGTTAAACATTCTTATCACAAACACAAACCCAAAAAGCCAACTTAAACATACTTTTCACAAATGTACGCAACCAAAAAAGCTAATTTAAACATACTTATCCCACACACACACAACCCAAGACGCTAAGTTAAACATTCTTATCCCACACACACAACCCAAAAAGCTAAGTAAACATTCGTATCCCAAAACACACAACCCAAAATGTTAAGTTAAACATTCTTATACCAAACACGCAACCAGTAATGCTAAGTTAAACATTCTTATCCCACGCTCAAAATTCAAAATGCTAAGTTAAACATTCTTATCTCAACCATACAAACCAAAATGCTAAGTTAAGCATTTTTATCACAAACACACAACCCAAAAAGTCAACTTTAACATTCTTATCACAAACACACAACCATAAAAGCTAAGTTAAACATTCTTATCCCATACATACAACACAAAACGCTAAGTTAAACATTCTTATCCCGAATACACAACCCAAAATGCTAAGTTAAACATTCTTATCACAAATACACAACCAACAATGCTAAGTTAAACATTCTTATCCCAAACACACAACCAACAATGCTAAGTTAAACATTCTTATACAAAACATACAACCTAAAAAGCTAAGTTAAACATTCCTATTGCAAACATACAATCCAAAAATCTACTTTCATAAAGTAAACTTTCATAACCCAAACACATAATCCATAAAGCTAAGTTAAACATTCTTATCCCAAAAACTACGTTAAACCTTCATATCACAAACACACAACCCAAAAAGCTAAGTTAAACATTCATATCCCATATACACAACCCAGAAAAACTAAGTTAAACCTTCATATCCTAAACACATAACCAGAAAAGCTAAGTTAAACATTCATATCCCATATACACAACCCGAAAAGCTAAGTTGAACATTCGTATCCCAAACACACAACCCAGTAGTCCTATGATAAACTGGTCACGGCAGCCGCGGCGACGCTGTGGCGGGACATCCGCCTGCTGACCTGGTAGTCGAGGGTTCAGTCCGCAGCTGGACGTATTTGTATTGCTTATATTGACCTAAGCTTCAAGGTCTAACCAGACTAGTGGGTACCCAGGGTGTCCTGGGGAGTAAATGCGGCCGGCAGGATACGGTACACACGTCACACACCGAGCGCTGATTGGTCTATACAAATATCGCATGCGCAACGTGCCTTAAGACGTGTACAAGGGTCTTTTATTTACTTGATAACCTCTGACCCTTGTATAACAAAGCCAAAGTTGCATATACATTTGCGCATGTTAAGATCCCAAGACTGATCTGTATTGGAACAGGGTATTAGAGGACGGGGTAGCCTGGTCTCTTCCACTGGAGCAGGGTATTAGAGGACAAGGTAGCCTGGTCTCTTCCACTGGGGACAAGGTAGCCTGGTCTCTTCCACTGGAGCAGGGTATTAGAGGACAAGGTAGCCTCTCTCTCTCTCTCTCTCTCTCTCTCTCTCTCTCTTCTCTCTCTCTCTCTCTCTCTCTCTCTCTCACTCTCTCTTTCCCTCGCTGTCTCTCTATTTCTCTATCCTCCATGAAAACATTGTCGAAACTGGTTCAGTAGCAGTTGTTGCCAACAACCATGCTCACGGGACATATGACTGCCATTCTCTCAGAGTCTTAAATCCAGTGTCAAGGCCAGATTAGTCTGGGGAAAGAACAATGGGACACAATAGTGGGACATTTTTTTCCCCAGATATAGTTTTCAGGAACTTACAACTAGAGACAATAGCGGGGCATGTTCCAGATGTAGTGTTCATGAACTTACAACAACGCGACATAATAGATGGACATTTTTCCAGATAGTGTTCATGAACTTACAATTATAGACAATATCAGGGCATGTTCTAGATGTAGTGTTCATGAAATTACAACAACTGTGCACAATAAAGGGACATTTTCCAGATGTAGTGTTCATGAACTTACAACTAGAGACAATAGCGGGGCATGTTCCAGATGTAGTGTTCGGAAATGGTTTCCTACACTATCTGCCTCTATAGAGACTAGCGTCGACTTAAGAGGGGATTTGGTACAAGTCTAAAATCCACCATTCTAGTCAACACTGATTGGCTTCTGCATCGAGGAATGCTCGGAAATCTATGAACATTAAGTTGAGTACAACTATGGCAGCTTCACATACAACTCATACACTCGCTAGAAATTACTCGAAATCTGACAAATGTCAACTACCCCGAAGTCAGTTCAAACTAAACATTTTTCCGGGTTTATTTTTATATCGATCCATATGCAGAGATTTGGACTTTGCGAGCTGTGACGTAGTCATTTGTATGTTTGTGAGTTGGCACATATGCATCTAAAATATTGCACATCGTTATGGGACAGTCATGTGGCTTTGATGGTCGACTGTTCTCCATGAGTCAACAAATAAAGTTGTAGTACTGATGCGGCCAGAGCTAATGCGGTGAGATGCATCTGACAATAGTGGTGGTGCACAATCGGCCGCTACCTGACCCAACTCTTGTACAGAACCATGGTGTGCTGTGCATGGAGTGTCTGGCCAATCACAAAACTGTAGATGGGTGGCGGAAATGGTCCTCTGGCTTGACCATCACATAGGACAGTGGTTTGTGGAAGTCCGTGGCTGCTGACATGTAGGCTGGCGACACATAAGGAAATAAATACTGGCCTCTCTGCTCATGTCCATGGGCCTGAAACGTGGACAAGGCGGGGTGCGTGTGCCCGCTGAGATATGGCGAGAACAAAGGGCTGCTCAAACCTCCAGGTAACCGCAGGGCCTGGAAGGAAGGATATGTTGGTGGTGGGTCCAACTGTTTGGATCCTGCGGCTGCAGCAGCCGCCGCCGCTGCTGCTGCCTCTAAATGAGGGTATAGTCCGTAGGTGGAAGTAGGAGGGAGGAAATATGATCGATCTTTGTCGAGAGTACCAGACGCTGTTGCCGCAAACAAGTCTGACGGCTGACGCGGAGTCACTAACGATGCAAACGATTGCGACATGGATCCTAGAGCTGGCCCTCTCATCGCGGGAATCATTGGATGCAGTGGGTAAGAGTATTTATCTTTCTTCATCAACGGCTTGGGTTTCCTTCGTGGTCGGTATTTATAATCTGGATGCTCTTTCATATGAAGAGCTCGCAGTCTCTTAGCCTCGTCTATGAAAGGTCGCTTCTCCTCGTCTGTAAGAAGTTTCCATTCAGCACCCAGTCTTTTACTGATTTCAGAATTGTGCATTTTTGGGTTCTCCTGCGCCATTTTCCTTCTCTGCCCACGTGACCAAACCATGAAGGCGTTCATTGGTCGCTTGACGTGGTCAGTGCTGCTAGAGATACCGTCACTGCACGGAGAGGGGCTTGAGTGATGCCCTGCGTCAGAACAAGGCGAGACTGCTCTGTCGGGAAACAGTGTCATCTCAGATTGTGGGGCCATCTTGCCAGTATCTCTCATCCTCATCATATCTTCCATAGTGTCAGTAGGCAAGTCTGCGGTAGTCAATCAACAAAGTAACTCTCTCCAAATGCTAGATCTGAAAATAGACATAGCAGGTGCCATATTAATTAATAGTAGAGTGTATGTTAAAAGTATACAGACAAAAGCTTATAGGCGTCATTTACATGCTCTAATGCAATTGTCAGAAAGTAATCCATAGCAGATAGTGTTATGCGAGAAGTCTTCATACATATTGGGGCACGAAATGATAACGAAGATTGACCAACCCGCTCCCCCCCCCCCCCCCCCCGATGTGTCTCCACCTTGTCGCGGTGGGGGGACTTGCGTGTCTCAGTGACCCCAAGAGCATTGTCGACGGAAGCACAACTACATGTTGGACAAGCCTTGGGTTAGGGACCAGAACAAGAGAGACACAACCTGCTGCCCTGCAGGTAGACTGAGGATAGCAGTCAAAAGATCAAATCAGGCGCACGATGCCGCAAATTATTGGTCCGGACACATACTCTAAGGTTCTCTATCGAGGGTTTGTGGCTGAACGCCTCTAAGCCATAAACCCTCGGATGTGAGAGCTGGGCCGACACTCACCTACCGAAAAATAGAGGTGAGATTCTGAGCACGCTACATGCCCAGCTCTGATACTTGTCCGAAGGCTCTCAGCTGGGGGATATGAGGGATCCCCGGATGAGAGGGCCTGGCCGTTTCTCGCTCACTGATGCACGGAGGTAAGGTGCTGAACCGGCAGCACATGTAGCCTAACTCGTGAGCGAGTATTAAAAGGTAGAAGAAGTGCCCCAGTCGAATGAAATGATTACGAAAACTGGTAATTAAAGCAGCTATGAGCAGGACGTGATGATTCCCTCGGTGAGCCCAGCACGAGGGCGCTATGTGTCGGCTGTGCAACTATGGAAGCCACCCTGGATGGCGGAAAATGCCATGGACTGTCCCTGCCTTCCCTTGAGGGCTGATTGTGAAGCATTCGACCGTTCCAACTTGACAAGCTGGGATGTGGACGGCACCACAAAAGTGAGAGACCCACAGGAATGCTAGCCTGCCAAAAATGCACGCTAAAAGTCGGATGTGTTGGTCTAGGGGTTTCGACCCAAGGGTGCATAACGAGACACGCCGCAATCTCATCTGAAAAAAAAAACACTCCGGATGAAAGCAAAGAAGAAGAAGAAGAAGACCAACCCGCTTCCTCGCAGCATTTCATTCACATATTAAAGTACAGTACTTATTTTACTAGGCTGAGTCGCCCAAAGACCCGTTCTTGTAAGGAACAAAGTTGACCACTACTGGACACTGAACCAGAACCTCTGCCTCTGAACGCCAGCGTGCTAACCATCACTGCTGCCGAGTTTGTTAAAGGCCATATTTAACTTCATGATGTGATGTGATCTGTCGACACCCGGAAACTGAGCCAGTAAATTGGGTTGTTTTGCGTTGTTAAAATGGCGGGTTCTAAACCACTGCACTGACCAGATTTTACTCAGTGACTTCACAATAAGGGAGGTTGGTAACAAGGAGGAAGAGAAGTGATGCACCCACATCATAATCCGTAACCTATAAATGCATGTTCTGGGTTCAAATCGCCCACGAGTGTGAAATTGTGTCTCGTCTACACTGCTCATGTATCACCTTGCTTCATCTTCTTTCTAAATGTGCCTATATATGTTGCGGCTTGCAATTGTCGTTGTTGTGTCGGATTGTGCACCGATTGACTGTGCTCGGCGCTGCATGCTATTGATCACAATGTTTCAGATACCTTCTCTCATCTGTGTAAGCTCCAGTCCAATCTTCTATAACTATCGATCGTGGACAAGTCGTTCTTCTTTGTATTGGCACAAGTATCCATTCGGGGGGGGGGGGGGTGAAGATATGTGTAAAGGGGCGGCGGAGTGGCTTAGAGGCTCGGAGTACGACTACATCTCAAGCAGACAGGGTACGAATCGCTGTGTGACTTTTTATAAAATAAGAAGCTCAAGGATGTGACACTCTCCATCATGGTCCTTTTACCTCTCAGATAAGTGTTAAAAGACTAAAAGCAAGACACGGTAACAATTCCTCATCAGTTGCACATCGTAATGAACAAGCCGAATATGCCAGAGCCGTGGTTGGCATTCAAAATCAGAACATGTGCAGTTGGCTAGACTCTTCACACCACAATAAGAGAATAGACTTACATATGAAAGAAACATCCATATTCTATGGCGTCCTGGTATACTGGGCGGTGGGGATGGCTGCCGTATGGTAAAGGACCCCTTCAGGCGCCGAAAAGTCACATGGTGCTGGACTCATATTTGCATAAGCTCATCAACACTCCATGGATGATGTGCTCAGTGTCAGACTGTCGCCTTTATGTCCCAAGACATTTCCTGGTCTCTATTTTAGTGTGGGTCCACCTGTTAACCCCAGTCAGTTTTAAAGATCCGCTTGGTGCCGACATCCAACCCATGCCGCCGGACCGACAAGCAATCCACCGTTCTACCGCAGGTCCCGGAATTATGGCCCATATTTCGTGACCAAACGGTGCTGGCTGTGTGACCAGGCGAGTATAACACCAGTTATCTGATGTCCCAGCTGGACTACGGGAAAGCTAATCCAGCTAGTGCAGTACACTAGATATAGTAGCACGTATATGGACTACGTTTGAGTTCAAAGAGAGTGAACAACAACAAAAATGTCCCCGTAAACTGCCTGAAACCAAGTTCACGAGGTTGGGTTAATCTGGTAAATATATGGTTACCAAAAACAAAGAACGTCACAACGGACGTTTCAACTCTGGACAGCCGGGCCGACAGACGAGTGCACTAACAGCTACGTCACGCTGCTTCATATCATAACCATCAACAAGTGCCTTGCCGATTGGAGAAGGGATCGGGTTTCTCCATATATCGCTAATAGAATTATCAATTCAAGTGCTGATATTTGTTGGTGTTATAATTAAGGCTGTTATTGAAACAAGACTTGATACAGCACCTTGGGAACAAGTCGCTGCCCTTCGCGTTGCATGCAGGGTAAAGCTCAGAAATGGAATAAAGACAACTGAGAAAATGATTACAGCTAGATCATACACTGAGCGTGTGAGACGTAAGATGGTGGGTGGTGATGGAAATAACCATGTGTTCACATGCATCCATTGTGGACAAACATTTACCGAGCGATCTAATCAGTCACATTAGCTGCCGCTATGATTGTAGTTAATATGCCCTTTTTAAGCACAATGTAACAAACTATCGTCTGTCAAGACGCAAGGCCCAGTCAGTCAGTCAATTAAAGGCTGTCAAAAAAAAAAAAAAGCACCCCTCGTTGTCATCCCGAATCTCTTTTCCTGCAAATCGTTATAGATGTTACATTATGTTTCAGTTATTACTATATGTTAGTTTTCCCTTCTCAGATATGGCCCAAAAATACGAACTGCCCTTTTGATGTTTGTGATCCGCATACATGCGTGTCTCAACACCACGGAAAAGTTAAAGTTATTTGAAGACATACATATTTCCTATGACAACATATTGATATGAGCCACTGATAATTTCGCAAGCATCAAAGAAGAAACATTGGGGCTTTTGAGATTAAATGTCGCAGAGAATATAGCCTGAGAATATCGTGGACCAAGGAGGACAAAATACCGAAGTTCTACCAGATCTGGACATAAAAGAAAACTGGTTCGAAAACATGACCATGTCTTTGAAACTGGACTTTGGCCATATTAAACGCTGAGTGAATTGGTGCGTGTTGTGATAAGTACATAATATATGTGCGTGCGTGTTTGTGTAGGAATATATCAAATACAGTGATGTCTATTTATCGGGGATAAAATCAGTCGTGCTAGGTAGGTACGTCAGCATGGTCGAATGGATAAGAACGCGCGTTCTTAAACACCCGGCGTGCTGAGGTCGAGGTAAGGGGTTCAGCTCCTACACCGGTCAGTTGGACTAAAATTCTGACCTACAGTCCTTGACTTGGGGACGTAAATTACAAGTACCTCTGAAGCTGGAGTGGGTTCGCCCGATTGCGAGGGTCACTTAATAGGTCAAGAAAATCCACACGCACAATTCAGTCCAGCACTACTAGAAGTAGTGTATCTGAGCTACACTTGAGGTCAAAGCGAGCGAGCGCAAAAAAAAAAAAAATAATTTAAAAAAAACAATAGTCATACTATGATTACATTATGGGAAGACAAAAAGTAGGACAAACTGTGACAACTGGGAAGATTTGTGGAGAGACAGAGGAAGACAGGGAGAGCAAATTGTTAACAATGTCATAGCATGGAGTCAGCCAATGAATTGTTACATGCTGTTGCAGATTGTAAGACGCGGAGGAGCATGACCCCCCACACCAGTCGTCAAGATGATGATGATGATTCGACCAAACAACAAACCCATGCTTAAATTTGCTGAAGCCTCCGCCATTGGAGGTTTTAAAACCTCGTTATGTAAGCAAAAGGACTTGGTATTTAATTTGTGATTACCCAGGAAACACATGTATTACATTTAAATTTTATCTGTGACTGTGTTATGTACGAGTATTTCAGCCAAACAGGATTCATCATTACACTGCATATTATATCCTATACTGTAGTATGCACGTGATGAGATACAGCGAAATATACCATTGCCGATGGTTTGTGCCTTCTTTATTAAAAAAATAAATTAAGCCATGGGAAAGTAAACTGAGTGTAGTACAGCAAACTAAATGTTGGGTGAGTAAATTCAGTGTTGGTAGCGTAAACTAGGTGTTGGGAAAGTAAGTGTTTAAAGTAAACTAAGTGTTGGGAGGGTAAACTAGATGTTGGGAAAGTAAGTGTTTAAAGTAAACTAAGTGTTGGGAGGGTAAACTAGATGTTGGGAAAGTAAGTGTTTAAAGTAAACTAAGTGCTAGGAAAGTAAATTCATGTGCTAATTAAGTTTCTTCGAAATGAAGCTAACATTTCATGTATTTCCTTGTGACTGATATATTAATTGTTGAACCCTTGATGCGACTGTTAAAAAAAAAAAAAAAAAAACATGTACAAACATGCAAAGGTACTGATAGGCAGTGAAAGAAGTAAAGGAAAGTGGTAGATAATAAAGGAGACCACACAATATTTCTCTGTTGTCGTTTGGGATCTACAAGTTCAAATCTACGTGTGCCTGTAATTAAAATCTAAAGTAAATAAATGAACTGTTCACACGCCTTGCGGCTACTGGGTATATTGTCCTAGCCCCATATTGTTTAACATCAACTGGCACCCGATGAGTCACATGGTCAGAATCACACCGGCTGCCTTTATTTCCCTGAACACTTCCTGGTGCCGATTTTAATTTAGGTCGACCTGGGAGCAGACACATTTAAATATAAATCCACTTGGATAGAGATTCGAACATATTACCACCGGGTCGGCAGGCAAGCGAAATATGCCTATAGCTTTCTATATCTGTATTGTTTAGTGTGTCTTTGGATCGCTGCTTCTTTCCTTTACTTGTATGAGTGTCGATCAATGTCCGCTCATAGAGTCTCAGTGGCGAAGTGGCCAAGACGCCTGGCGCTCTGAAGGTCGTAGGTTGGCTTTCGGCCAGCGCCGTTCAGAGCACGGGTCAATTTTTTCTGGAGATCTATGGGGGTTCATGGTTGGAGTGACCCGGGGGGGGGGGGGGGCATGGCTAGAGTGACGAGGGTAATGGCTGGAATTACGGGGGTCATGGTTGGAGTGAGGGCGGGGGGGGGGGGGGGGGGGGTTCATGGCATGACTGGAGTGACGGATATTATGGCTGGAGTGACGGGAATCATGGCTGGAGTGACGGGGGTCATGGCTGGGGTGACGAGGATCATGGCTAGAGTGACGAGGGTAGTGACTGGAGTGACGGGGTCATGGCTGGGGTGGGGGGGGCGGGGTTCATGGCATGACTGGAGTAACGGATATCATGGCTGGAGTGACAGGGTCATGGCTGGGGTGAGGGGGATCATGGCTGGAGTGACGGGGGTCATGACTGGAGTGACAGGGTCATGGCTGGAATAACGGGGTTCATGGCTGGAATAACGGGGTTCATGGCTGGAATAACGGAGTTCATGGCTGGAATGACGGGGGTCATGGCTGGAATGACGGGCGTTATGGCTGGAGTGACGGAGTTCGTGCGTTCTACGATGATCTCGGCGGGTGACTTGCCACTCTGAGGAGAGAGCCAGTGCCAGATGGGGTAAAACCGGTTGCAATGAAGTCGATCCCCTCGCCTGTAATCCGGTCATTTTAAATGTATTTCTCGCTGTGACTGAATGTGCCATAATTCGCATATACACTTACGATATGTGGAGGTTTTTAACTAAATAATACCAAGGCAGTAATTAGTTGTCAAGTACACTCTAAGTACACAGTGCACCACTGCACTTGACTAAGTCAAACAACACTACAGGAGTAATTGTTGACTAGTAGACCTTACTTGACTAAGCTAAACAACACTAAAGACCACATGTGTCAAACTCAAGGCCCACGGGCCACATCCGGCCCGCCGTACAATCATATTAGGCCCGAGAGGTCTCAACCGACGTACAAATATATACGGACTAAGAGAGAATTTTAGGTAAATATATTTATGGTCACGATATAAAGTGCAAATCAAATTCCCTAATTAGCAGCCTTCCGAATGATATGCTACCTGAAAGCGATCTCGCTTCGATCAGAATAAGCGAAAATAAAAGTTGTGTAGTGAGTTATTGTTCGTCGTTATAGTTACCTAGCAACGATAAGATGCTCGTTTTGGATTGGCACATAAAAATTTAAATTAGTGTAATGTCCGGATATTACATCACCTTTTCCCGCTACGGCTAACCTGATATCAATTAAACGTCTGTCGGTAGATGCAAAATCTTTTCAAATCAAAGCTAGCCTTTAAAATGGCCAAGAGAAAAGTTGATTCTGAAAAGAGAGCCTTTCAAAGCCGCTGGGAGGCTGAATATATGTTTACTGATATTGGCGGTAAACCTGTGTGTCTAATTTGTAGAGATAATGTGGCTGTGATCAAAGAATATAATCTGAGACGGCACTACGAGACTAAACATCAAGACACGTTAAAGTTAAACAGCCCGAATACAGAGCAGAAGCTACAGAATGTAGAAGAATTGAAGAGGCATCTAACATCACAGCAGATGTTTTTCACCAAAGCAAAATCACAAACTGATGCTGCAGTCAAAGCAAGTTTTATTGTGTCAGAGGAGATCGCAAAATCAGGCCAGCCATTTACAGAAGGAGAGTTTCTGAAGCGCTGCATGATGAAAGTGTGTGACGTCATGTGTTCAGACAAACAGCAGATGTTTGCAAAGGTAAGCCTTAGCAGAAATACAGTTGTTAATCGGGTTTGTGAGATGGCCACTGATGTGAAAACACAGCTGATCATAAAAGGCAAAGAGTTTGTTGCATTCTCCCTTGCTGTCAATAAAAGTAATGACACGACGGACACTACACAGCTCGCCATCTTCATCTGTGGAGTGGACTCCAGTTTGAATGTTACAGAAGAAATATTGGACATGAAATCCATGCATGCAACAACGACAGGAAAAGACATTTTTGACAACGTATGTCAATGTTTAACCAACATGAACCTGCCATGGGACAAACTCGTTGGACTGACAACAGATGGAGCACCGCGATGTGTGACCCCAAAAAGTGGACTAGTTGGAAGCTTGCGGTTAAAGATGCAGGAGAACTGTACTGGTGAATTGATAGCATATCACTGCATCATACACCAAGGATCGATGTGTGGTAAAGTCCTCAACATGGAAGATGTAATGAGCATTGTAACACAAACCGTCAATTTTATCAGAGCCAAAGGTTTAAATCACCGCCAATTTGAGTCACATGCCTTATCATACAGAAGTGCGGTGGCTAAGTCGGGGAAAAGTTCTCAGTAGATTTTTCCAGCTGATCGGGGAAATCTGTCAATTCATGGACAGTAAAGGAAACGATTCCACCACTTTTCGGGATAAAAAGTGAAAATGTGAGTTGGCGTTTCTGTCTGATATAACGACTCATCTCAACGACTTGAACCTGCAGCTCCTGGGACGGGATTACTTTATCACTGATATGCATGATGCAGTGAAGGCATTTCAAGTGGAGCTGCGCTTTTGGGAGACACAAATGCACCAAAGCAACCTGTCTCACTTTTTTTGTTGCCAAGCTATGTTAAACCAAGTCAACAATATGGTGTTTCCCAATTCAGACTTTGCTGAAAAACTTAGCTTACTTCGCGCCGAGTTCGCACGGCGCTTTAGTGACTTTGAAGCACAGAAAAGTAATTTCGGGCTGTTTCGTATTCTAATTACCATAGATGTGGAAACTGCACCTGTAAATTTGCAGATGGAGTTAATAGAGCTGCAGTATAATGGGACACTACAGGTAAAGTACGACACTGTGGGGTCTGCACAGTTCACTCGTTTCATTACTGAAGAGATGCCCCGGCTTCGTCTACATGCGGCTCGAACCTTGAGCATGTTTGGTAGCACATATCTATAAGAGCAGCTGTTTTCTGTGATGAAGATTAACAAACCATCACACAGGAGTCGTCTTACTGATGAACACTTGCAGTCCATCATGAGAATCTCAATGACACAAAACATTACTCCCAACATAAAGGAACTTGTAGCCAAGAAATGATGCCAAACTTCGTGCTCTGACAAATTGACATAAGAGTGAAAATGTGTATACCAATGATGTTTTATTATTAAAACTTTTTTTTCTGTTTTAATTTATATTAATGTTTATAAAAGGTTTCATCTTCGGCTTATTTAATGTTTATCCTGTCCGGCCCGCAACCGTACGTGTGATTTGAGTTTTGGCCCGCCGAGCGATTGAGTTTGACACCCTTGCTATAGACTATAGCAGTAATTATTGAGTACACTAAGTACACGGTTCGCCACCTAACTTCGACTAAACTAAACAATTGCCAAAAGTATCCAGATTCCATTTTGAGTGTTTCCAGTAGTTTATACTCTACAAGACTACATTAATTAAATATAATGTACGGTCCGTATCTACTATTTCTACAAGTCACATCTGTGTGTTGACATGTGGTGGCATGTTCAGTTATAAGTCGACCTGAATAACTGAGTTTCTAATCACCGTTACGATTCACCATCCGACGTTTACTCCCAAAAATGAGTTTGGCACAAAGCGATTTGTGAACGCGGACGAGGGTTCGATGTCAGATTTGGACTTTCGCTGCAGGCGGGAAAACCTGGACACCTATTCCTCCGTGCACTCGTGTCTTCACAATGTGATGGTCCTATCACTTCATATCTTCTTCTTTCGTTCGCTGCTTCCTATGTTTACAGCAGTTTCCTGCTATGGAAATTTTACAAAAGAAAAACAGACTTATCTGTATTGTTTATGCCTAGAGTTAACATTGCCGGTCTCTGTGGTTTAGGGGTTACACGACTTCTCCGTAATCTCGTATACTCTCGTAAGTAACGTGACGATGCGCGAGAATTGGTAGCGGTTCTCTCCGCGTCGGTAACTTACGGGGTATTGAGCCGGTCGCTCAGAAAGCAATGGCAAACTACTGAGCGTAATCTTGCCAAGAAATCAACAATCAGCTGAAAGATGCTGATGTTGACAGCAATGTCCTGTAAAGGGTATGCGAACAAATAATAATAATAAGAGTTAACATTAAGATTTTGACCTAGAGTTAGCTGTATCATTTATGCCTGGAATTGCACTTTATTATTTATTCCTAAAGTTAACTTTATGATTTATTCTTAGAGTTCAATTTATGATTCCTTCATATAGTTAACTTTATGATTTATTCCTAGAGTTAAATTTATGTATAGTTAACTTTATAATTTAGTCCTAGAATTAACTTTATTACTTATTCGTAGAGTTAACCAAATGTTTACAGCTGTAACATAGCTTATGTCGCAAAGTTCTTACCGATGCAGCGTAAAACTTGACAGAAATTAATACATGACAACACCGAACAAGTAAGTCCTCAAGTAATTCCATATGTGTGGTCTTCTGACAACAACTGTCGCATTCAATTGTTGAAAACTTCGTCTGCCAATGACAACGCTCGTGACTACACGGGAAACGGGTGATACGTGAAGCCCAGACTATTGGAAGAGTCGCGGGGGAAACAAAGTCCACATACATACAACGCAAAACACTAACTCTGACTAATCTTCATTTACAAGCACAATACAAAATCGGAAACACTTCAATTGTATACTTCCACGTATTCATACCACGATCCTGTTAATAATAGGAACTATTCGCACGAATATTGTCTAAAAGAAACGAAAGTCACTTCCGGAATTGTTCACATGTCCCCAACTTCACGTGGTGGCTATGAGCTTACGCGTCTGCTGGTGGAGTGCTGAGAAGGCGGTTGGTCTAGTTTCTAGTGGATTATCTTGGTGGAATATCCCATGACTAATGCTAGTCGGTGTGAGTGAAACATGAATATCTTATATGGCGTCGTCATGTCCCGGAAATGCGATTGCTATCAAGTCTTAATTGTAAATTTAACTAAAATGTGAGACAACAACAGACATTTAATTATCTGGATGTAGTGATACCACTTAAACAGACAAACAAGCAGCTGAATAATGTAAAGCGTTTAGTGTAAACTACTGACTAGGTAAATGAGTTGGCAGGCCTAAAGAGTTAATTAGCGTAAAGGTTTAACCAACGAAATGGGTTGACTAGCACAGAAAGTTGACTAACGTAACTTTTTAACTAGCGCAAAGTGTTCACTAACAATATAGAATGTTGACTAGCTTAAAGAGTACTGACTAGTGTAAAGTGTTGACTAGCTTAACTGATTCATTGATAAACAAAAAAGAGGTTGACTCAAACATGGGGCACAATCACATGAACAAGTATTACAATGTAGATTTCAGTTCACTGAACATTACAATTGCGGAAGATACACGAAACAAAACAAATAACACTATGACCCTGGTATGGCGATATATCGTTCTTCTGTCCAAATGGAAGATCACATCTGGCGATATGCTATCCCTCGACACTGAATCAGTTAAATCCATCCATCATGTGCCATGCCGATAAGCGTGGGCGGTCATGTTTTGCCATCTCACTCGATCACCAGAGTCGTGGGTCAGCTCCGTGTTCCTGTGTGTGTGTGTGGTGTGTGTGTGGGGGGGGGGCAGGGACATGTCAGTTGGCGGGGATGTGTGTGTATGGTTTGGGGATGTGTGAGTGGATGTGCGATGTGTGGGTTGGTGGGGGATTGTGTGCATGGGTGGGGAATATGTTGTCGATGGAGATGTGGCTGGGGGATGGGTGGTTTGAGGTGTGGGTGGGGAGAGGATGTGTGGGTTAGGATGTGTATGTGGATGGGCGTGGGATGTGTGGGTTGGTGGGGGAATGTTTGTGGGTGGCGAGTGTGTTTTGGTTGGGGGATCAGGTGAGGGCAGTGTGTGTGGGTGGGGGATGTGCGGGAGGGGGATGGGTCGGTTGGTGGGGTATGTATGTGTCCCTTGGTGTGCGTGTGTGTGGGTAGGTGGGGGTGTGAATGTGTCCCTTGGTGCGCGTGTGTGTGGGTAGGTGGGGGTGTTATGTGGGTGGGGTGATGTATGGATAGGTGGGAAATGGGCTTCATAACATGGTAATTAGCCTTGTTTATGTTTACAACATTCATTTCACAATGTTTATTTTTCTTCCTATGTAAATGTATAATGCTCTTGATGAACGAAAGACGAGTGATTGGAAGGGCCG
Organism: Cepaea hortensis; assembly: GCA_963921405.1. Taxonomy (NCBI): domain Eukaryota; kingdom Metazoa; phylum Mollusca; class Gastropoda; order Stylommatophora; family Helicidae; genus Cepaea; species Cepaea hortensis. The sequence goes on along the minus strand of OY992883.1, from coordinate 73,154,347 downwards.
AATGTAAGACGGGCCTGCGTGCCCAATTTGTAACCCTAATAAAGTTGATTTGATTTGATTTGATTTGATTTGTCTCGACCATGCCGCGTGGCCAAGCCATCCAAGTATTTAATTATTGGTCTTCCCTTTGGTCTCCTCCCTTAGATCTTGCCAGTTGTCACCAAGTTCTCCAATTTATTTCTTCTCATAACATGCCCAAAAAAATTATTTGACTGTCTACGTCTAGTGACTCTAATCAGTTTACGATCTTCATTTGTTTCTTAAATGACTTGCTCGTTTGTCTTTCTGTTTGTCCATGGTATTCTTTGCATTTTCCTCAGAAACCACATTTCTACAGCCATCAGCTATTTTTCAGCTTGACTTCTCATTGTCCACGCTTCACATCCATACACAAGTACAGGTTCTATGTAGCACTTCAACACTCTTTTTCTCGTTTCAATTGATCTCTTTTTATTGGTCAGATTGTTTTTCATCTTGCAAAAGGCTACCTTCGCCATGGAAATTCATGTTCTAATCTCTTCAAGGCATCTCCCATCAGATGTTATGACTGTCCCTAGATTCACTTGTTTAAGAATATGCCCATTTACTTGTATATTACATTGTGGTATTTCTTCCTTCCTAGTGACGACCGTGATCTGTATCTTCTTAAATAGTTTAACATAAAGTGTGTTAGCGTAAGAGCATTTACTAACGTAAAGTGTTGACTAGCTTAAATAGTTAACTAACATAAGTGTTAGCGTTAAAAAAATTGACTATCGTAAAGTGTTAATTAGCTTAAATAGTTAACTAACATAAAGAGTGTTAGTGTAATAACATTGATTAGCGTAAAGTGTTGACAAGCTTAAATAGTTAACTAACATAAAGAGTGCTGGCGTTAAAAAATTTACTATCGTAAAGTGTTTACTAACTTAAATAGTTAACCAACATAAAGAGTAAAGTACGAGTAGCATAACAGATTGACTAGCGCAAAGAGGAATAAAGCACGTAACGATTACTACCGACTTGGCAGGATCCAGGCAATGTCTTTGGTGGCCATTGTTACGGGTTGTAAAACAGATGACAGCATACTTTGGCACACAACAAGTCAAACATTGATTGGTTATTGTGATCATTATATTGATGGGTATGTTGCATCAGCCAGTAGTTGACACAATGTAGCCAACTTATAAGAAGAACAATAATCTGGCTGCATTGATGATTTCACTAAGGCTGTTTAAAGAGCCTGTTTGACTGAATACTCTCAAACAGGAGATAGTTACTTGCTTTTCATTTACAGAACATTGCAATGAACCTCATCTTTGTTTGGCTGTTTATGATTTTCTATGCAATTGTGCATTCAGTAGTTTGCCATTGCTTTCTGAACGACCGATGCTCACACCATGGTGGGGGGGGGGGGGGGGGGAACGTCAGACCGTCTGCTTACAAATCGCCTGCGTCTGATTTGGAACCCGGTTACGGAATTGTGAAACTGCACCCACTGCCTCTATGCCACAGACGCTGGATATCACAGGATAGTGCAGTGTCACGTGTGTGAGCCTCACAGCCAAGCCTTTCAGGCGAGCCTCACAGCCGAGCCTTGCAGTCGAGCCTCACAGCCGCAGCTTCACAACGAAGCTGTGCAGTTCCAGTTGAGGCGTGTGGTCACGTCTGCAGAATGAGACTAGCGCCATGGCAACGACGGTCGACCAAAGCGAAGGACGAACCACCTGAACAGACCCGATGTTGTCAACAGAAGCTAGTTGTTGCTACTGAGCTAATGTTTTTTAAAGTCGGATATGATTCTGGGCCCATATTTTTAGGCTGATCGGCACTCTAAGGATGGCCAGATCACTTTCAGACCTACGATCATTGACCTCACAGTCAATCATTAGTCGTTAGTCGCGGTTCTAACTTCACGGCAACGGGTCGTCCCCATTATGCTCATTTCCTGTGCAGTGAATATCACACAAAATGCTCCTCACTGCCCAATGTGAAAAGTGGAACAGACAGGAGTCTCGACAAACCAACAGCCCGCACAGGTACACTTTGCACAATGCCTCAGTCAGAATGCCAACACAAAAGTCCTCCATGAAAAATACAGTTAATCGTCGATTGAAGCGGCAGTCACTAGAAAACCAGCAGCCACACATTACTAAATAAGGCAATCCAGTCAGTTCAGCGACAGGCCGGTAGCCTTTATACCGAACACACAGTTGACGCTACAAACAACCGCGGACAGATGTAAAAAGCATTTAACACGAAATGTACAGCTCACAGTGTCATGCCACGCACGCAACTCAGTAGAGGGCGACGGAACCATACACTTTCAGTCCAACATGAGGAAAATGCGAATGCAAACGGTAGCCACAAGCATAAACACTCCAGAGCCCTTAACCGTTCAAATGCCTGTCCGCCATGTCGGGGACCGGAAGTCAATCCCTCACAGTCAGATCCTTTAGTACCCAATTTATGATACTGAATGGACTCCGGTGTTATATGGTTGCGTACAAAATTGTCCAGGTTCCATGTTCATTTGAACCTGGGACTATTGCGCCGACATGAAAATGCCCTAGCCGCTGACCTATCCCCGGTTCCTAATCGAGCTAAGACGGACAAGAAACTTACCAAATGTCCTTGTTTTTACTAACTGTTATCTAGGATTTCGTTCTATATTTTGATTATTTGTGTTTTAGTGTAGTGTGTTTGGATGTAATATGTCGATTATGAATGCATGTTCCATGCTCCATTGTGGTGTTTTCGGGTGTAATATGTCCCTTTGAAATACATCTTTCACGCTCTACTGTCACGTGTCCGGCTGTAATATATACAAGTTAGTTGCATATCCTTTACAGAACGTACCTGTCAACACCGGAATTTTTTGCTGTTGTGATTTCTTGGCAAGTTTACGTTCAGTATTTTGCCATTGCTTTCTGAAGGGTATAATATATCGATTCCAAATACATCTTTCCTGCTCCATTGTGTCGGGTGTAATATGTCCATTTAAAATACATCATTCATGCTCTACTGTCGTGTGTGCGGGTGAAATAAGTCGATTCCAAATACATCTTTCGTGCTCCTGTAGTGTGTTCGGGTGTAATATGTCCATTCGAAATACATGTTCCTTGCACTATTGTGGTGTGTTCGAATGTAATATGTCGATTCGAAATACCTTTAAAGTTGATGTTTGTTGAAAAGAACTTGAATGAAAACATTTCGATTGTGTATGTATGGTGGAATAATAAAAGTAAGACTGAAGAGAGGAAAACTTGGTTAAGAACATGAGACTTAATAAAGAGGTTTTGAAGATAGATAAAGAAATTCAAGAACAATACAAGGTGATTGTGGAAAATAGGTACAATGCAATAGCTAAAATACAGAATATAAACGAATAATAGGAAATGTTAAGGATCTACAACAATTGTTGGACATTGTAGTAACAGATAGTGCAAATTAAGGAATCTCCTTGAATATCAAGAAAACAGTAACAATGGTGATATCAGAGAAAAAGATGCCACCCAAATGTGAATTAGAGATAGAAAGGGAACATTCTTCACCAAGTGGATAATTTTAAATACCAATGGGCATTTATAACATCAGATGGAAGATGCACAGCAGAGATTAAGAGCAGAATAGGGCAAGCAAAGGCTGCATTTCAGAAAATGAAGAATATCTCATGCAATAAGTACCATTGAATGTAAGAAAAAGAGTGCTGAAGTGCTATATAGAACCTGTTTTGCTGTATGACTGTGAATCTTGGAATGTAAATGAACAAGTTAGAAAGATATTGGAAGCAACAAAGATGTGGTTCCTGGGATGAATATTGCGAATTCCTTGGGCTGCCAAAGTAACTAATAACGACTGTCTGAAACAGGCTAATAAAACTAGAACATTATATACAACAATAAGAAATAGGCAAACAGCTTTTTTGGTAATATGATGAGAAGAGAGGCATTGGAAAACATCGTGACAACTGGAAAGATCGAGAGGAATAGAAGCAGAGGCAGACCAAGAGAAATTATGCTGGATGGATTGAGACGGTGGCATGGGGGAATATCAACAGCGGAGTTGATCCAGAAAACCAAAGACCGGGATCTGTGGAGATTCATGAACGCCTACACCAGTCTTTATGGCACTTGATGATGATGATTCATGGTGGATTTATCGAGATCCGTGGTCACACTTGAGTGGCTTTGTTTCCAACCACCATGCGTTGGCTGCAAATTGGGGAAACCATGAAGGGCCAAAACCCACCTTGAAACAAGCAACACGAGATCACAGCTGGGTCTGTGTGGACAACGGTCTATGATGGCCAGCTAGTGAAACGTGAACGCGTGTAGAATGAAGCTGTGCGGGTGATCCTGTACAAGGGTCTTGCCGACATTGTGTATGCGGTACATCCGTGCTTTACCAACGAGTGCGGATAGGTACAAGGTGTTGCTGGCTAAGTCATACCTCCAAGTGGCCGCATACAAGAAACACTCCTTGCGTGAAGCCCTGGATACAGTTAAGGACCAGACACTGTATAAGAGGAAAATTATGGATGGCCAAGACTGATGGAGCACAGGGAATTAATCATAGAAATATGTATACTTGAGATTATTTGATGAAGAGAAGAGTGGATCAGAATGATAGAGGGAAAAGTCAAACCTGTGCATCGTCATATCACACTGGACCAGGAAGTTCCTGGGGTTTCATAACGAAGGTTAATGGATGTTATTTAGTACAGGAGAGCCTGGCATAAGATACTACATTTTCTAAGAATGAACGCCGGGGTGGAGGCTATCATAGTGGTGTCCCGTCGGCTGGGGTATAAACAGCACACATATTAATATTATGATTATAACCGGACTCACAGAGCATGCCGAGAAGGACAAATGTAAGAAGCTTTGTTCAAAGTGGCATGTCTCTATTCACAAATCAAAGATTGGAAGCATTCGTTGCAACTTCTGTTCACATTCTGTTGGGAGATCGCGAAATAGACACGAGAGAGAAGGAAGACTAGAGAGTTGATGGAGACACGAGAGAGGAGGGGACAGGAAGACTAGAGAGTTGATGGAGCACATAGATACGAGAGAGGAGGGGACAGGAAGACTAGAGTGTTGATGGAGCATATAGACACGAGAGAGAAGGGGACAGGAAGACTAGAGAGTTGATGGAGCACATAGATACGAGAGAGGAGGGGACAGGAAGACTAGAGTGTTGATGGAGCACATAGATACGAGAGAGGAGGGGACAGGAAGACTAGAGAGTTGATGGAGCAAGATACGAAAGAGAAGGGGACAGGAAGACTAGAGAGTTGATGGAGCACATAGATACGAGAGAGGAGGGGACAGGAAGACTAGAGAGTTGATGGAGCAAGATACGAGAGAGAAGGAGGCAGGAAGACTAGAGAGTTGATGGAGCACATAGTTACGAGAGAGGAGGGGACAGGAAGACTAGAGAGTTGATGGAGCAAGATACGAGAGAGAAGGAGGCAGGAAGACTAGAGAGTTGATGAAGCAAGATACGAGAGAGGAGAGGGCAGGAAGACTAGAGAGTTGATGGAGCAAGGTACGAGAGAGGAGAGGGCAGGAAGACTAGAGAGTTGATGGAGCAAGATACGAGAGAGGAGAGGGCAGGAAGACTAGAGAGTTGATGGAGTACATAGGCACGAGAGAGAAGGGGGCAGGAAGACTAGAGAGTTGATGAAGCAAGATACGAGAGAGGATAGGGCAGGAAGACTAGAGAGTTGATGGAGTACATAGGCTTGAGAGAGAAGGGTGCAGGAAGACTAGAGAGTTGATGAAGCAAGATGCGAGAGAGGAGAGGGCAGGAAGACTAGAGAGTTGATGGAGTACATAGGCACGAGATAGAAGGGTGCAGGAAGACTAGAGAGTTGATGAAGCAAGATACGAGAGAGGAGAGAGCAGGAAGACTAGAGAGTTGATGGAGTAAATAGGCACAAGAGAGAAGGGGGCAGGAAGACTAGAGAGTTGATGAAGCAAGATACGAGAGAGGAGAGGGCAGGAAGACTAGAGTGTTGATGGAGCAAGATACGAGAGAGGAGAGGGCAGGAAGACTAGAGAGTTGATGAAGCAAGATACGAGAGAGGAGAGGGCAGGAAGACTAGAGAGTTGATGGAGCAAGATATGAGAGAGAAGGGGGCAGGAAGACTAGAGAGTTGATGGAGCAAGATACGAGAGAGAAGGGGGCATGAAGACTAGAGAGTTGATGGAGTACATAGGCACGAGAGAGAAGGGGACAGCCAGACAAATGATTTGGTAGAAAAATCGTTTTAACCTAACTGTTTATAATGTTACATTTTAAACATATCAACATTGATAATATTTTATTTTATCTCTCTCTTTGGCCATTTCATGAGAAGGGGAAAGCTGGAGTATGTTATAACAGCGGGAAATTTGGAGGAGATTAGAGACAAGGGGAGACCAAGAGGGAAGATGATGGACAATGTGATGTCATGACATGGAGGAGCACCAGTATCAGAAATGATTGGCAGCACATGAACAGAAGGTTGTGGACAGACATGATCACAAATGCCGCGCGGCATGGACAATACGAAGTTGTAAAATCAAACGCATATATTTATTAATACATATTTTACACGAAACACACGTACACAAACACTACATTTCTGTCAACTGTTTTTACTGCCTATAGTACCTTGCGGTGTAGGACAGGGGGGGGGGGGGGGGGGTCTAGTGATAGATATTTTCAAGTACACACATACGCACACACGTACGCACGTAACAAATGTTGGATAACAGAAAAACACAATGTTAACTCATATCTAATGCGAGCTGTTTTCACACACACACACACACACACACACACACACACATTTCTGAGCGCGTATCAATGTTTGGTAACCTGTGATGTTAACTCATTTCTATTACTAGTTATTTTCACTACCCCCCCCCCCCCCTCCCATACACACACACACTTACTCGCAACTAATGTCACATCTAGAGAAACATGTATTTACTAACTCATATGGAGGTCACCAAGGCTGAATGGTTAAGAGCGTCAGCTCTTAAACTGCTGATGTGCTGATGCCGAGGTAACGTGTTGAACCCCCACATCGGTCAATTAGACTAAAATGTTGAATTTTTGTCCATGACTTGGGAACGTATATTACGAGCACCTCGGAAGTCTGAGCAGGTTTCGCCTAATGGCGAGGGACGCTGTTGTTAGGGAAAGTTAATTAATTCAGACGCAAAAATCAGTCCAGTCCAGTGCACTAGAAGTAGTAGTACGGTACGTGTTTAAACTACGCTTGAGTTCAGCACGAGCGAATACCCCCCCCCCCCCCCAAAAAAAAAAAAAAAAAAAAAAAACAACATATATTGACAGTACACACACACACACACGAGAGATAGAGAGAGGGAGAGAGAGATGTTGAATAGTCTTTAGAACCACTATACTAACGCACATCAAATACAAACTATTTTCAAACACACACACACACACTGATGTTGAATAGTCTTTAGATACACTATACTACTATACTAACGCACATCAAATACACACACGCACACACACTTAACTAATGTTGGCTAATCAAAACATTATATTAAATCATTTCTAATACAGACTATTTCCAACAAAACACACATACTCACTTGTATCATCCAATGTGGGGGAAAACGCCAACAACTCCCTTAAGAATATGCCGACCAGACGTGACTCAAAGTCATCGGAGAATGGCCTCGTCACAATCAGCGGAGACACCTCACACACGGGATCTCCAACACAATGTAATCGCCGGGCCTTGAATCCGTGCTGACACGACTAAACACAAACAGGGGCCCCGCGCTCAGCTAACATACTGTAGCAACTCAATACAGCTGAAATCCAGTAGTATTTTAAAAGCTGGCAATTTCCATTTGAACAAGCACCGCAAGGTTAATTTTGAGGAAAAGGAGCAGTCGTTACGTTGAGAAAGTATCGACACTGTTATAAATTATCGGAGTGTCGAATGTCACTTAAATCCAAAGCAATGTGTTACAGAAATTTAAAAAAAAAAAACAGTTAATGTAATGGCAATGTATCCATCATCACGTTAGGACACTTCTAGACAAGGATGTATACTAATAGCTTATTTTCCTTCGATATTTCGCTGTTGACTGTTTAATAAAAAAAAACACACACACACACACACAATTATCTGCAGATTGTGTGTAAACAGAAAATAAAAAAACATATACAAAGTGAGAAACATAAAAACTACCGTGCGCTAACAGGCCTGTCAAATTACCACGTTTTAACTGGTTCCGGGGACAAAGCGAAGTGCACTGAGAGTTCCCCCTTATTTTAATTGAAACTTCGTTTTCGGCAGTTTCCGTCGATACTGTCACTCAAACTTATTTTAGCCAATAGAACCCATGTTTTCTCAAAAAACGACGAATGCGAGAGCAGCTACATCTTGAGTTATGCTAATGTTTTGACGGTGCCCCGCCCCTTTCGCACGTGAGCTCGAGTGTGGCGAGTAACAGTCACACTGTCACGGTGTAATTTTCACCCTTTATTTTTTAAAAATCTGATTATTATAAGTGACCTCGCTCAGTGATCACATCGCCGAATGCCCGTGTGGTGGAGCGATGGAACACAGGCTAACTACAGTTAGTGTTCAAGGTTTGTACTTTTCCTTCAATGACCACACTGACTTTTATCAAATCGGTCAATGAAGCTGAAGCTCCGTGATATTCATTCCGTCACGCAACGGGTACAACAACAATTCGTGAATCACTTGGACTCATTCTCTGCAAAACAAGAGTGATGGTAAAAACTCCGCCGCGGAGCATGCACAACGGGAGGCTCCTGATCAGCAGAGAGTTTCCTTCGCCGAATTATCGACCCCTTTCCTCTTCTTTTTACTCTATGAGACTTGGGATGTTATCAAGCATTAGAGGTTGTCAGCCTGGTATGCTGTCGATTTTAGTATGCGGTTCTTAACTGATTAACTGCCGTGGGATTATAAATCCACTTATTCGGACTTCCCGTAACTGTCATGGGCTTATAAATCAAACTATAGTTAAAATATCAATACAGTAGTTGTCCCTATGCAACTCCCTTTAATGTGATAAGATATCTGCTACCACATTAACAACTTTTGAGTCTTAATTATAACACATTCTTACTTCCCGTAATTTCGCTATCAATTTTTGTTTGGTCCAAACATACGTTTTGTTTGGCACTGAATCTGTTAGCACCCTACCCTGGCATGGTTACAGTTAGTTGCATGCCCTTTACAGGACGTGGAAGTCACCCCAACATTTCTTGGCTGTTTGTAATTTACTAGGCAATTGAATTTCACGTCCAGTAGTTTTGCAAGTAGTTTTGCGTGCAGCAACATTTTGCAAAAGTTTTGCCGGTCTCCCTGGCGTAGAGTTTAACGTCTTTCTCTGTAACCCGTATATTCTCGTGAGTAACGCAGCTGCGCAAGGTTAGGTAGCGGATCGTGCCGCGTTAGTTACTTACAGGGGTATGTAAGCAGGTCACTCAGAAAGCAATGACAAACTACTGAGCGTAATCTTGTCTAGTACATCAACAGCAGCTGAAAGATGCTGGTGTTGACTGCAACTCCTGTAAGGGATATGCAACATTTTAAAAAGTTTTGCAATTGCTTTGTGAACGGCCAATGCCTCATGCCATCGCAATCAACGCAAAGCGATCTGCTTTCAAATCGCTTGCGGCTGACTTATATCCTTGGATTCATTATCTTGGGGCATTTTGAAACTGGTTCGTTAACCCTTGAGCTACAGACCCTTCCACTGGATGTTAAACAAAGTATTCTTGCATGCTACACATGGTTGTGACTCCAAGAAAATTCATAGACAAGCAAAACAATCCCTTGGGGCCTCAGGAGCGTGATTTCACAGAATAGAGCTGAAAATTCCCTGGACAGACACAAATGTAATCAAATTATTTTCAAAGAAGCTAAGACGGAGGGACAAGTTATCACAAACATCAGAAAAAGAGTTGGTCGTCATTTGTGACCACACGAGAAGAGAACACCTGGAACATGTGACAATTGTGAAGATTTATGGAAAGAGAGTCAGAGGAGAACAGCTAGGGAAGATTCTCGCCAGCCTTTTATCGTGGCACAGAAAGGTCTCGGCACACCAACTGATATATGCTTTTGGAGATCGCAGGGTGTATTGTTTGAACTCACTCAGAGCCAAGTAACTATTACGAAGAATAACAACTGCTTGAATTAAGACTTTACCGTTCAAAGAAAAGACTTAACACCTTCCTCGTGTGATGTCTGCTTCCTATCCCCAACATATCTTGGTAGGACAGAGTAAGAAGTAACGATGTGCTCTCAGACGCTGGTCAAACAACAACCACGCACACGCGGTTCAGATTTGACAGGATGCAATGCTTTGGTCGTGTATCTGCATGCCCGATGGACGTATTCGTGAGGACATTCTGGCGTAAATGGGCAGAAACATCAATTGTTGGGAAACCACCGAAGCCAGTTAAATATCAAGATAAATACATTCACCGGTGTGTGTCGGCCAAACATGACACTTGAATAAATTAGGGCAACTGGCAAACGGTAATAGCTACTATTCAAGATATACGCAAGTGAGACATAAATTAGGGCAACTGGCAAACGGTAATAGCTACTATTCAAGATATATGCAAGTGAGACATAAAAGATGTTGGGCAAAGACACGGCAAATTTGACGGCAGTGGCTTCTGGCGAAATACGTGATACGAGAATGTCGTCCAGATTCTCTACTTACCCCCAGCCCCAGCCTAATCAGCCTCTGCAGGTGTTGGTCAATCGTTTGTTTTGCTACTTTCCACTCGACCCCAAACAACCTTCACCACATTTTATTCTTCTTCTGATAATCCATGGCCGCGTGCAGTTGGTAATGATGTGCTGCCAATCATTTCTGAAACTGATGACCTCCATGCCATGATGTCAAACTGCCCAGCACCTTCTTCTCGTGGTCTTCCCCTGCAACTTTCCCGCTGTGACGACATACTCCAGCTTTCCCCTTTTCATTACATGCCACAAGAATGTGCACTGCCTTCTTATGATGTGAGTAACCAGTTCTCTTTGTGGGTTCATTTCTGTCAAAATATCTTTAATGGTCGCTCTATCAACCCACAGTGTGCTCTTTCATAATCTAACTCTTCACGCAGAGGAGCGGCAGCAGACAGTAGACCAGCCTGTTCATTTACTCGCACACTCAGATTAATCCATGTGTGATATGGTCAGTATCAGATTGGTCGCCTTTACTTCACAGATAAATGGCTGGTACTTCTTTTAGGCTCGTTTGACCTTGGAGCCTGGATCACTTAAATATGACTTTTCCGAGATAATTGTACCGATTCACTTGTTTAAGAATATTCCCATTTACTTGCATATATATATATATATATATATATATATATATATATATATATATATATATATATATATATATATATATATATATATATATATATTCCATTTCTTGCCAGTCAAAGGAGAAAATTATTGCAGAAAAGTCACACACCAAGCGTTTGAGACGTAAGATGGTGCATGATGGTGGAAATGACCACGTGTTCACATACACCCACTGTGAACGGACATTTACAGCGCAAATTGGCCTTATCAGTCACACTCGCTACCGCCATAGTTAAAAGTTATTATGCCTTTTTAGAGCACAAACTATCGTCTGTCAAGACGGCAAGGTGCCAATGATATATATATATATATATATATATATATATATATATATATATATATATATATGTATATATATATATATATATATATATATATATATATATATATATATATATATACACATATCCTTTACAGGACATCGCCGTCAACACCAGCATTTTACCGCTGTCGATGATTTCTTGGCAAGATTACGCTCAGTAGTTTGCCATTGATTTCTGAGCACTTTTATATTACACTGTGGTATTTCATTCTTCTTAGTGACGGCCATAATCTGTGTCTTCTTACAATTTAATTCTAACCCAAGTTGTTCACTGTGTGTAACAATCGCATCTACTAAATGCTGCAGATTCTGCTCATTGTCTGCAATCAATACTGAATCATCCGCATATCTAATGTCATTGATGTTATGTCCCCAAACGATGATTCCTTTCATATCGTCAACATTTCTGAAAATACTTTCACTATACAGGGAAAAAAACAGTGCAAACCAGAAATTGTGTGTGCGATCTCTCAACATATTCCCCTTGTATCGCAACACTTGATCTATCTGTCCACTAGCTTGTTGTCTTCTAGGAACAAGTTTTTGAGTGTGGCTCTAAAACAATTTTGCACCGCCTCCATTATCTCGTTGTACTGGCAAATCTCTGACCCGGCAAATATTCTTTCAAGGGACAAAACAAGTGAAAGCCTGATGGCACTAAGTCTAGAGTGTATGCTGGATGTTTCCCGACCTTAAGTTTTAGAAAATGTCTATCCTCTGTATATGCAGCCGTATGAGGGCGGGGCGTTGTCGTGCAACAACAATACTCCTTTTGAGAGAAGTCCCTTGAATTTTGATCATACTGTAAGCTTTCGTTTGTTCACTAGCATGTCACTGCAGAAGGAGCCGTGATTGTTGGAAAGATGTCCTTGGATCCACCTGCTACTTTCCTATAACCAAGGTAATCATGGACAATTGTATGCAGGCCCGTGGTTCATGTTGACATTAACACTCATTTTATCAATATTAAGTCGCCTCTTACCACAAACTAGATGGTCAATCTGCCATTTCACTGGTGTCACTCAGGTCTCCCACTACGCGGTTCATCAATGAAGTGTTGTCTTCCATTCTGACACCTTTCTACCCATTCATACACTCTCACCTGACTCAAATAACTCTCCATACTGAATCATCATGCAATCATCAATCTGTAGATTTAACAAGGTTTCTCTACCAACATTCCCCCCCCCCCCCACAAAAAAAAAAAAAAAAACCCACCATGACTGACTAAAGTGTGTCATTCTTACCTGGTCATGTTTTCAAATATTTTACAACTAGATCAAATGTGCCATAAGGGTGTGACTCTAGCTACCCCATCCTGTGGATAACTAATTGCAATACCCAACCAATCATGAACAAGACTACAAAGGACTTGGTGTGAGTTGACTGAGTGTCTTTGCTTCAATTGGAACATAAAATGGAGAAGACATTATGGCTGATTCAGTCATAAAAACTCCAACAATACATTTATTTAATTGAGGCTGAGTTAGCCATGAACTGAAGGTATTAAATGAAAACTTCACATCACACATGCTCCAAACAGGCAGTCAACCCAGATTGAAATCATTTAACAGTTAAAACATGTCAGTAGCCAAAACACACACCTGATCTCCAATCCAATCTTTAACAGAAATATTTATTTTTAAAGTCATACATTATGAATATAAATACACAGTATGTGCTAATGAATCACTGTTATATGTGTCTCTATTAATTACAGCAACAATTCTTTGTCTTCTCCGTTCGTTAAATTACACATATGTACAAGCCTCTAGGAAACAAGCCTCACAATATAGAACATGTCAACAACAATCCACATCACCAGTGGCATTCATAAACATAATATATGCAACAAACTTTAACAAACAAAGAAACATCCCACTGTTCATCTTTAGGCCACATTTACACTCAATATAACAATACAAGGCACACACACACACATATATCACAGCCCCCCCCCCCCCAACCAATGTTAATCCATTTAATTAACCTCAAGCCCTGAAAGATCCATCTCACTAAATCTCTCCCCCAATCCCATATAGATCCACCTCATTAACCTCTAGCTAACAAAGATCCACCTCATTAACCCCACTCCCCCAAATCCCACATAGACCCACCTCAGGCCCCTCTTTGTGCAGATTTGGCAGACCTATATGTCTACAGCTTTGTACAATTAATGCCACCTATGGATCAGATTCACACATAAAACAACTACCTCCCATACCTGTGCACACATCCTATCACGGACTCTAGTACCAAGCCACCAATTTATCAATCCTTCCAGTAACCCACCTAGCCAATGTGAGATATGAGTGACATCTATCCAACTGAGAACACTAGTGTAATTGGTAACCCTAGCTTATCTATCAGCAACTGCCACAGTTCATTAACTCTTTTATGTCCCAAATGCTTATAGTGAACAAATAAAAATGCATGGGTATGCAGGAGTTAAATTAGCAAGCTGAACAGAGTGAGCTACAATATAAATGAACAAAGAAGTGAAAGAAATAACTAGGAAAGAGTGGGTAATTTAACAATTTGTCAGAGCAGAACAAGTTATAAATTAAGCAATGTCTGAAGTAATCCATGAATGAATGGTGTGTTGCTTGGTAGAGAAATAGTAAGCTCTATTTGCCATTATAGATATTTGGAGAAATTTATAGGGTGACAAATCGTTCTCATTAGTACCCTAGGCTTGTTGTACATATGCTTGTTGTACATATGCCAGTTCTACATAGGCTTGTTCTATGTAATCTTGTTCTACATAGGCCAGTTCTACATAGGGTTATTCTATGTAATCTTGTTCTACATATGCTTGTTCTATGTAATCTTGTTCTAATATGCTTGTTCTACTTAAGCTTGTCCTATGTAATCTTGTTCTACATAGGCCAATTCTACATAGGCTTGTTCTATGTAATCTTGTTCCAATTAAGCTGGCTCTGCTTGTTTGTTCTACATTATCTTGTTCTACATGTTAATCTACATAAGCCTGTGCCACATTATCTTGATCTATGTGTTATTCTTCATAGGCACGTTATGTTGGTAGCAAACTAGCTAAGGGGCTGAGTGATCTTGAGGTATGGTGTCCGCCTCAAGTGCCGGAGGATCGAACGTTCAAGCCCCGGTGAGGGCCGGGAATTTTTCACATGGACTTCTAGTAACAAAATTTCCCCTGGTCTCTGAGTAGTGAGATCAGACGCCCATGTGTATTGTTGCGCACGTAAAAAATCCCTTGGCAGTTAGAAATCGAAAAAGAGAAGCCTAATGGCGCTGCCCGGGCAATATTTTGAGTTAAAAATGTACCCAAAGTATTTCAGGATCCTCGCCAGTGCAAAAGAGTTGTGCACTGAGCTGAGTTTCTCTGGACTCAGGCATGAGTTAGGAGTAGAACGAAGCACTTATGGTTAAAACCTGTGTTGATCTGACAATGAAACTAAACTAAATTAAACTGGCTACCCAATCAGTGAGTGCTACAGCCGGTTACATATGCACGTATTGTTTAGCAGTGTCCACACAACTCTCTTCTTCAGGTGCCTGGCCTGGAGCATATACTGGCAACAACAGTGATTCTTCAGTCCCCCCCCCCCCCCCCCCCACCATCTGATATCCTAATGATTATGAAGTTGACTGTTCCTACATTATTATTTGTTGCCAAGATGTTGACACACTCCTTTCCCACCTTAATGTGTTTCTTTCCCTCTCTTGCCCTGTGTATTCTTCAATCAAGCAGGTGCCATCTCCACAATGAAGGGTTGGCTGCAATGGATCTCGAACAGTCTGTCTCTCGCCCTGACGGTACATTCTGTCAGACTGATGTTCGTCCATCTCTTGATGTTATCTTCCAACTTGTATCGTTGTCCACTTCTTGCTCGCTTGCCCTCAACCTTGCCCTCCAGTATGGTTTTTATAAGAGCGTTATGACTTTTAACGTGGCCAACATATTTCACTTGCCTCTTTTTTATTTCTTTCAACTCTCTTTTCATTCCCAGTTTTTCTAGAACCTCTGTATTTGATTGTTTCTGTTTCCATGAAATACGACATATTCTTCTGTATATCCACATCTCCAGGGCCTGTATTTGACTTTCTAGTTGCTTGTTCAATGTCCAGGCTTCCGCGCCATACAATAGTGTTGAATATACATAACATTTGACACTTCTCATTTTTAATGTGTTGTATTCTTGTATGAAGGTAATTTCTCCATTCCACCTCTTCAGTTGGTTTTTGCACCATAAATTCCATTTGTCTGTTTAAAAAAAATTGTTTGTCCTGAATTGAGTAATCATTGTTCTTACTAATTGGAACATCACTATAAATCAAGTTAATGAATGCCAAGGAGATTATTTTCTGGAAATTATTGTGGTGGTTTGACTCTACCTTTCACACCCACACAATAGATTTACATGCTATAAATATTCAATTATGGATGTGTTCTAATTTATAGAATATTGCAGTCAAGAGGTCCAATATGACCCACTGTTTGAGTGTCCATCTCCCTAAGGACCTTCAATGTTGTAGTGTGTCCTTTATCTGTAAGGTAAAGCAACCAATTCACTATCCATCCATCCATCATGTGGCATGCCGATAAGCGTGGGCGGTCATGTTTTGCCATCTCACTCCATCACCAGAGTCGTGGATCAGCTCCGTGTTTCTGTCTCGACAATGCCACTTGGCCTAGCCATCCAGGTATTTACTTCTTGGTCTTCCCCTTGGTCTCTTCCCTTCGATCTTGCCAGTTGTCACCATTGTATCCAATTGATTTCTTCTCATAACATGCCCCAAAAATTTGACTGTATGTCTAATGTCTCTAATAAGTTTATGATCTTCATTTGTTTCTTGAAGGACTTAATCATTGGTTTTTCTGTCCATGGTATTCTTTGCATCTTCCTCAGAAACCACATTTCCACAGCCATCAGATGTTTTTCAGCTTGTCTGCTCAATGTCCACGCGTCACATCCATACAAAAGTACAGGTTCTATGTAGCATTTCAACACTCTTTTTCTCATTTCAATTCACTATAGCAGGAAGTATAACTGTCTCTGGGTTCCTTATTTAGCAACAAACTGTCCATAACTGCATTCAGACCTGGTGCCTCTCCTACTGGACATGTCATGGAAAGTAAAGATGGTGGTATGACTACCCTACACATGCTGAACAGACAAAGATCTGGCCCAGTCTTCTAGTGATCACTGCAGCAATACCAGTTTCATAGAAGCAATGGTACAATAGTTCATCACTCACCAAATGCCAACGGGTCTATGCAAATATGGATCTAGCACCATATGCTTGCTAAAGGATCTTCACTGACTGACTGCTCCCATTAGAGGATGTTCACTGTGGGGAGTACATCAAAGCTGGTAGAGAACTGGGCCTGTCTACTGCACTTCACTGACTGACTGTTCCAATGGGAGGATGTTCACTGTGGGGAGCACATCAATTCTGGTAGAGAACTGGGCCTGTCTACTGCACTTCACTGACTGACTGTTCCAATGGGAGGATGTTCACTGTGGGGAGCACATCAATTCTGGTAGAGAACTGGGCCTGTCTACTACACTTCACTAACTGACTGCTCCCATGGGAGGATGTTCACTGTGGGGAGCACATCAATTCTGGTAGAGAACTGGGCCTGTCTACTGCACTTCACTGACACTATACACCAAACATAGGCTGAAACCAGTCAGATATTCCACAAACTTACGGACATGACTTCAGCAAAGGTGGCACAGTGGTTAGTGGACTGCTATGCCAGCAGTGGTCTGTGTTCAGTACAGCCTCATACAACGAGCAATGGAGCTTTCTCTGGGAAAGTCACACACTATGCACCACTCAATCGTTCAGGCAGTGAAAATACAAACTTCACATCAGTTCTATAGACTTCAAATTAGGTCCCCAATATGCCTTAATAAGGCTATTTTACTTTATGTAGAAATGTCATTGTTCTTCTAAATCAGACAATATTTGAAGCCTATAAACATCTGAGGTGGTCTTTGGTTTACTGAAGCTGACCTGCATGCCACCTCACATGACACATTATAAACTCAATGCTTCTGCTGAATCACGATGAGGATGAGTTTGAACATCTGCTCAATTATCCCTATACAAAATATATCCTGCCCCAAGCAACAAGTCTAATTCCTGTTCCTCTTACAATGGGACACTTATCCTAATATTAATTTGTCTCTGGTACTCTAAAACTGAAATTCTTTGGGTAGCTGAAGCGCATGAATCATCTAACAGAAGGAAAACTGATTTCAAACCACTTAATGTCTTTACAGGTAGGTTGGAGACAACCAAAGACTAACCAAGGCAATCCCAAATAACATGAATGGTTGACACAGGATGTAATGCGACGAAAGATGCTTTTTCACATCCAAGTTGTAACCTTGAGCATACCACATGTTACTGCTAAATATGTGCTAGAGTACAACCAACCAAGCTAATCTGGCAACCAACCAAGCTAATCTGGCACCGACAGTATGGGATCTATTTAATATGTAGCTCCTTCTGTACCAAGCAGCACACCTTATGTTGGCTGCTCTATACAGCTATCCCAACCTCATATGTTGGCTGCTCTATACAGCTATCCCAACCTCATATGTTGGCTGCTCTATACAGCTATCCCAACCTCATATGTTGGCTGCTCTATACAATATACATTGTTACCAACTCTTCATATGTTGGCTACTCTATCCAAGATATACCTTTACCAACTCTCCATATGTTAGTTCTCTAGAAAAAATATATCTATATCTAACTTTCTATGTGTTGATTGCTCTATACAAGACAGTATGTATATTCATCTCCCTATATGTTGATTGCTCTATACAAGACAGTATGTATATTCATCTCCCTATATGTTGATTGCTCTATGCAAGACTTATCTACATTCAACTCCCCACATCCCTGTTGGTTATGTATATGCCATACCAAATATACTTTTTTTAAACTCTTGTTACATTAACATGCTGTATCAAAATTGCTACCTTCTCCCTGTCTCATTAGCTAAATTCCTCTGGCCCAAACATTTATTAACTTCAAGTAACATCTGCTTACAACAGAAATAGATCAGACGTTACAAAGACAGTGACAGAAAAAAGATTTAAAAAAACATTCCCAATGTAACCTATTCAGTGCTCAAAATTACTCTCTGTCACTACATGTCAGTACTAGCTACGATGTTCACAACAGGGCTACCTGCATGGTGTCTCTTTTCTCTTCTCCCAAGATAATTATGACACCAACAAGAATTCTAACCAATGCAAACTAATTGCAACCTCAAAAACAAGGCAGTGGCTGACAGAAAGAGCTATCCTCCACTAAGGCAGTCGCTCAGACACACATAATACCTCCAAGTCATTGAGATACTTCTACTGAACAACAAGGTATCTCACATGTACAAGAAGACAAATCACAGCCACATTAGCACGTCTGCTACACTTTTGCTTGCAGTCTGCGGCACAAGCAGAGGTCAGGGTTGCAGAACTGGAATGTGGTTACAAGGTATCACACGTGATTAATGAAGGGATGTTATAGGGGAACCGTATATCAGGGTACATCATGTTGCAATATGTTACAGCCATCACATATTTGTCAAAGATACAAATGAAACAAAAAACAAAATACACATCCTACAGCAGTGATTCCCAAATAGTTCAGTGATTCATATTGATTTAAGTGGGGGTGGATGGGAAAGGAGGAATTGGGGTGGGTGGGAAAAGAGAAATTAGGGGATAAAGATAAAATCTTTCTCCCTTATCCGTCATAAATATAACCCGACACTGATTGTGCTTGTTTTGTCAAACTGTGATGTCTGCACCCTTTAGTCAACGCATCCAATATATGTACAGCTTTATTAGAATCAGGTTGGTTGTCCATCCCTCTACAAAAACATACTAAAAATATATTTGGGTATGTTTCTCGTTTTTGAGATTTTGACAGATCAGTTTACTCTTGACAATTTCCAACCACCAAGGGATTTCAATCATGCAATGAGCATTAGAGACTCCCTATTTTTCACTAGTACCTAAGACTATGGTGGAGACAGGAACAAAGAGCTGATCCACGACTCTGCTGATCGAGTGAGATGGCAGAACATAACCGCCCATGCTTATCGGCATGGCACATGATGGATGGACCTAAGACTATTTACTCTTAGATAAAGGGAAAGAATGACATCACTGAATTCTTGTGGGAAAAAGTCCTCTGCCAGATTCAAACCTGGTACTTGATCATACAAAAGTGGGTACTGCAGTTCTAGGCTACTCCAAACCTTCACTGATGATACAAGACATTTTCAAAAACATATATACATACCAAAAATGTATGCACGTTATTTATTACAGATTTCATTATCAGATTATAGTCTCTTTTTTCTTTCACTAAAGCAGATCCACCAAACTAATTGTAGCCACAAATGTCTATCTTACCACCCCTCTTGACAATTACAAATATATTTCATTAACACCAGCTCACATAGATCTGTCTCATTAACTCCAAGCCCACAAAGATCTACCGTATTTTACGGAGTATAAGACGCACTTTTTTCTTCAAAAAATTGCCTCCAAAATTCAGATGCGTCTTATACTCGAAATTAATATAAAAATGGTAAAAATGTTTTTTTTATTTTTTAAATTGCTTAAAAATTAAGGTGCGTCTTATAGTCCGTAAAATACATAATCTCATTAACTTTGAGTGCACAAAGACCTACCTACTTAACTCCCAGCCCACAAACATCTATCCCATTAGTTCCCAGCCCACAAACATCTATCCCATTAGTTCCCAGCCCACAAACATCTATCCCATCAGTTCCCAGCCCACAAAGATCTATCTCATTAACTCCCAGACCACAAAAATAATTCTCATTAACCTTAAACTGGGATCATTTTTTATCCATCCTGTACAGACAATGACTTTTGGTACATATTTGCCATTAAGCAAAGGAAGGAGTTCAAGTGCTCTCGTCACTTCAGAGGTCACAGATTGTTAGAATTGAATGGATATTTTGCCCTGGCCATGCGGGTGTACGGGGGAATGAACAGGCTGATAGGCTAGCAGGGAATGCACCTCTTGGTGGTATCTTGCCTATGGACAAGGGGGAGGTGGTCGTGCGATTGTGGGACCAGGTGGAGATGGCGGAACAGATTGAGAACCCATATGTGGAAAGAATGAGATTGCGGGGGATCGGCAGGGGTTCTGGAAGAATCTCAAAACTGAGAGGGAAGATCAGGAGAACTTTTAATCAGATAGCGGTGGGAACGATTAATAGTATGACTCTTCGCTGGCTGTTGAATGAGGGGACTGAGCACATATGGGAATGTCCTGAGTGCAGTGATGTCGGTTCTTAACTCAACTGAACTCAGGAGCTCAAGTTTTTTTTTTTTTTATCTTGAGCCAACAGATGATAGAGCTGTTGTGTTTTGTTATGACTAAAGCCCTGTCTGAATTTAGTCTGTTGGGAATTCATGACTGATAGGTAATGGTAAGACTGAAGACACTGTCATTGCGGTGTGACATGCCAGACCTTCACATATTCTAACCCATGACATGAGATAAGTTGGTTAGTTTCCTTCCTCGATACATATCCCTCTCAGGAAATTTTAAATACAGAAAATGACCCAGTACCCATATTATTCATTCAAAATATCTCTAAACACAACTGAGAATGAACACATTATCAATCTGCAAGAATGAGCCACAAAGATTATGGGAATCACTGCTCTACAGGCTGCTTTAAAGCATATATGTGGGTGAACCTCTAGGTCTCAAATATAGTCACATGAACATACACACTACCACTACATGGTTCAGAGGTGACTATCCTACACATGCTAACCAGACAAAGATCTGGCCCAGTCTTCTAGTGATCACTGCAGCAATACCAGTTTCATAGAAGCAATGGTACAAAAGTTCAAATCCACTGTGGTTGTAGGATTGCCCCAATGGCATGTTTAGTCCAGGGTTGCCAAACATCTTTATCGCCTCTTCTAGACATTCTGAAGAAACATCTTAAAGGACACAATTCTGCCTATTATCAACAAGTTCATAGAACTGTCACACGTCTGAACAACAAGCCCACTACTGTCACATGTTTGAACACGCCTACTGTACTGTTACAAGCCCATTGTACTGTCACAGCAAGCCCATTGTACTATCACAGCAAGCCCACTGTACTGTCAAATCTTTGAACAAAAAACCAACTGTAATGTTATACATCTGATCAAAAAGCTGACTGTACTGTCATAAACTTGAGCAAGAAGTTTACTGTACTGTCACAAGATATGATCATCAAGTAGACTCAATTGACACATGTTTGACCAAGTACTGTCATATGTCTGGCAAGAAGCTGATTGTACTGTCGCAGGTCTGATCATGAAGCTGACTGATGTCACAAGTCTAACCAAGAAGCTGACTGTGATGCCACAAGTCTAACCAAGAAGCCAACTGTACTGTCACAAGTCTGACCAAAAAGTAGTCTTAACTGTTGCATGTCTGACCAAAAAATAGACTCAACTGTCACAAGTCTGATCAAGAAGCCAACTGTACGGTCAAAGTCTGATCAAGAAGTAGACTTAGCTGTCACAAATATGACCAAGTACTGTCACATGTTTGACCAAGAAGTAGACTCAGCTGTCACAAATATGACCAAGTACTGTCACATATCTGACGAAGTACTGTCACATGTCTGACCAAGTACTGTCACATGTCTGACCAAGTACTGTCACATGGCTGACCAAGAAGCTGATTCTACTGTCACAGGTCTGATCAAGAAACTGACTACCGTCTCATGCCATGACTAAGAGGCAGACTGCATGATAAAATGTACATATTAATGATCAAGAAGAAAAAAAAAAAAAAAAAGATCAAATTTCTGAGCCACCAGACAAACTCATATTCTCAAATTCTGTTATGAATCACTGGTCAAAAACATGTATTGAAGTTGTGTCTTTAATCATCAGTCAAACACACATATTGGCTGTGCTTTATTCACCAGTCAAACATGTATACTGGAACTGTATCTTGAATCACCAGTCAAATACACGTAGTGATTGTGTCTTAAATCACCAGTCAAGCGTACAAGGGGAAGTCAATAAGAAAGTCACAAATGGATGTAGAAAAATAACTAAATAAGATAACAACTTGAAACCAACATTGATGCACTTATCCCATCGTTTTATCAGTCCTTCCAAACTGGCTGCATAGAACTGTGTGCTCTGTTTTCTAAACCACGTTTTCACTTCACATTCAACTTCGGCGTCATTTGAAAAATGTCTCCCGCCAAGGTAGGTTTTCAGTGGACCAAAACAGGTGGAAATCGCTAGGAGCTAAGTTGGGGCTGTAGGGTGGATGTTCCAGAATTTCCCACCTTCGTTGGTTAATTTTCTACCGAGTTAATGGAGTTAATCGAGCCATATGTGGTCTGGCATTGTCTGGGTACCCACCTTAAGCACACTTTCTTAAATTTCAATCGATCATGCATTATGCTGTTTGTTGAACCATGTGAGCATCCTACTGCAGATGCTACAGAGTCTATCGTTACTCGCCTGTCACCTCTAATCATCTCCTCCACCCGCTGCATGGATGCTTCTACTGCAATCTCAACAGGATGACCAGATCGATTTCATCAACAATTTTAGAGCATCCGTGAGAACATTTTTCTACCCAGCTATGCACCCCTTTACGGGTAAAAACATGTGTCAGCATAAACAGTAAGCATTTCCTTATGAATGTCCTTTGCAGGCAGTTCTTTTGCCCACAAGAAACGCACAACAGAATGTTGCTCTTTGGTTGTACGCTCCTTAAGTACAGTCGCCATCTTGTTTATGCACTGCGCATGCGCATGAGACACCTAGCACCAGCTGACGAACGGAAATATAAAGTTCGATGTTGCTGTCACCTAGTGACACCTGTAGAAAACACCAACTACATTTACCTGCCATCCCACAGAACTGTGTGACTTACTTATTGACTCGCCCTCGTATATACTGGCATTGTCTTGAATCACCAGTGAAACACACATATTGGCACTATGTCTCTTGAATTACCAGTGAAACACACATATTGGCACTGTCTTGAATTTGTAGTAAAATACACTAAATTGTAATTTGCAAACATCTACAAACACATATCGTCAATGATGATAAAGAGGACTAAGTATTTGGTTCCCATTTTCAGAAACATGCATGCCCTGAACCACCATGGTACAATGTACATCACCCACTCCAATCAGTTTTTGCCTCACTGACAAAAACTTTCATGTCAAAGTCTCTAGTGAGTTTACTGAGACCCTTCATGTCTTCACCGCAGTTACAAGAGAAAATCCACGGGCTATCAGTTTATGTTCACCCAAAGTACACCCAGCTGATATAAACAAATTAACAGTGACATCTAAACAAAATTCACAGATACAATACATGCAAACAAACTGTCACCTTAGAGCCACATTATTCTATCTCCATTTTTAAGGTATAAATGTCACACAGGGATGCCAGAAACTAATAAATCACCAAGCACAAAAAACACTCAAAAACCCTGGCCAACATACATGTCAGACTGATATGTTGCTTCCGACATATGTAAATGACATCTCTAAAACACTGAACACAATTTTTGTCAAAACTCTGAAAAGTGGAGATGGAATACAGCAGTAATAAGGCAACGAAGCATCGCTGATATGACACACTCAAGAAAGCCATTGATATGACACTTTCAACATGAAAAACAGACACAAATTGTCAGCAAAAATTAAACATTAATGACAATTACCAACATGATGTGTGGCACTGACATGATCATCATGGCACTGACATCATCAGCAGATCAGTGTCACACATACAATATAAACAATATGTAAACAACTGTAGCCACTAATCACATTACTCTACAAATACCCAGTTGAAAATGTAAAAAAAAAAAAAAAAATCATGAATGGAATTCATGTCTAGTTCTGCTGTGGCCCTGTATGTTCTCTTACTCAACATATTTGTTCATGAACTAGTGTAGCTACACTGTACCACCAATGTGCTCTCACTCAACCATGAACTAGTGTGGCTACTCTGTACCACCAATGTGCTCTCACTCAACCATGAACTAGTGTGGCTACTCTGTACCACCAATGTGCTCTTACTCAACATAACTGTTCATGAACTAGTGTGGCCACACTGTACCACCAATGTGCTCTTACTCAACATAACTATTCATGAACTAGTGTGGCCACACTGTACCACCAATGTACTCTCACTCAACATAACTGTTCATGAACTAGTGTGGCCACATTATACCACCAATGTGCTCTCACTCAACCATGAACTAGTGTGGCCACACTGTACCACCAATGTGCTTGGACTTCAAGATCTGTAAATACAGTTCTCTAGTATTATTCCATGATATTCCATGAGACTCAAGTCACAATTCCATCAGTCATAAGCTGTAATAAAACAAACCCTAGTACAGTGGTTCTCAACCCCCCAACCCCCAGGGGAAATAGATTATTTCAAGATCGTGTTAATACAAGAAAGGATTACTTGATATTGTTTTTCCGTCCATACTTTACAGTTCTATACTTCTCGCCCTTCTGAAATTCATTTTATAAAGTAAGTAGACCCACAAATCACGTTTTATGTAGACGTCTAGACTTGTTCTTGTATGTGTTATTAAATTTAGCTTCAATTTTTATGTATACTGTGTAGGAGGGGGGGGGGGGGGAAATTTATAGGGAGGAAATATAAAGGGGGGGGGGGGCATTCTGAACATATGGTGAAGGGGTGCATGGGCCAAAAAAGGTTGAGAACCAGTGCTCTAGTACCTCCATCAGTTACAACAAACAACAATTCAAGGACCCTGTTACACACCCTGAGGGGCATGGTGTACAAGGTGCTAGCCCCACATTTGTATAGATCAGCTGGTGTTGGGTGGGTAATGGGGTCAATGTCCCGCCAGCCATCCTGACTTCCCATGACATTTCCTGGAACCTAATTTAGGCTGGGTCAGCCTGAGTGCCCAGGTCATTCAGAAATACTCCTTCAGTAATGGACTATAAATACAACATTCTAGTAGTAATGGGCTGTAATATGACCACTCTAGTAGTAATGGACTATAAATACAACCACTCTAGTAGTAATAGACTATAAATACATTCTAGTAGTAATGGGCTGTAATATGACCACTCTAGTAGTAATGGACTATAAATACAACATTCTAGGAGTAATGGGCTGTAGTATGACCACTCTAGTAGTAATGGACTATAAATACAAAACTCTAGTAGTAATGGGCTGTAATGCAACCACTTTAGTAGTAATGGACTATAAATACATTCTAACCACTCTAGTAATAATAGGTTGTGATACAACTACTCAAGAACCACCCCAGGACACCATCAAAATGCCATCAATAATGGATTCCATGTGGTCACCAAACTAACTCCCTCTAGTGACTGTAAGCAGCCAGAGATCAACTGTAATTTCGACATGAAAGGTTCTTGGTGTTCATCAGTAAGTCCTGGCCACAGTCAACCATGTCATAGCATCCCATGCCCCCTTAACAAAGTAGTGCACTGACACTCAAACAGCCAACAAATGGCTTTAAAATCAATTACAGATGTCAAAACTGCAGAATTTAACGATACAAGATACTGTCTGCTAAAATTCTAGTAGCTCAATGAAATCAGGTAATCAGTACCACCTCATATTCTGTCTGTTAACATATCTACAGCAGCCACTAGCAGTAACATCACATGTTCTGTCTGTTAACATATCTACAGCAGCCACTAGCAGTAACATCACATGTTCTGTCTGTTAACATATCTACAGCAGCCACTAGCAGTAACATCACATGTTCTGTCTGTTAACATATCTACAGCAGCCACTAGCAGTAACATCACATGTTCTGTCTGTTAACATATCTACAGCAGCCACTAGCAGTAACATCACATGTTCTGTCTGTTAACATATCTACAGCAGCCACTAGCAGTAACATCACATGTTCTGTCTGTTAACATATCTACAGCAGCCACTAGCAGTAACATCACATGTTCTGTCTGTTAACATATCTACAGCAGCCACTAGCAGTAACATCACATGTTCTGTCTGTTAACACAGCTACTTGTATTAACATCTGATGTTCAGTTTGTTACACTTCTAGGATACAACAAATGCAGCAGAAACCAGCTATACAAACAATATACAAGTCTTCGTGTCCAGCTTCTTTACAAAGGACAGTCTTGGTCAAGTCAACAGGAAATGACAAATCACCAGTAATATGACAAATCACCAGTAACAAGACATGTCATCAATAACAAGTCTATCAAACACTGCTAGATTGTAATGTTATCTGGCAGCAGGGATATACAAATATATAACATAAACAGCTAGAATAATAAGGGCAAAGATAATATTGTAGATACTGGAATGTTCCGTTCTCATTACAAGGTGTCTAGAAATGAATGCAAACAGGTTAATGTATTCCTCTTTCTGCATGCCTGAGTGATGGTTTCAATGCAAAGTTTCTTTCAGTAATTTTCTTCTGATCAAGGAGCGATAGTGTTGAGGACAAATCAATCTGGACATGGTGGAACACAGAATGAACTTGTTGGAAACAAATACAAGTTTAACATGAGGGAATATACAAGTGTAATCATGGGAAAACATGCAAGTCTAACACAGAAGAAACCAACATGCTGAAAATAACTGGAGCATATAAGTTTAACACAGGAGAAATAAGCTTAAAATGAAGGGAGCAAATAAGTGTTACAGTGGGCAAATACAAGTTTATAACACACGAGAAATGCACAAAACTCGACACAGTGGGCAACATAGAAGCTTAACACAGGTGAAACAAGCTTACAATGAAAGGGAACATATAAGCTTTACATATTGAGCAAAATGAAAGCTTAACAAGGCGGATCAAAGAAAATATTGGAGGAGCATTCAAGGTTAACATTCTAAGCGTATACGAGGTTCATGTATACAAGCTTAACATAAACTAAACATAAAGAAAAGATGAATCACATGAAACACTGGAGGAACATACAATGTTAACATTAGAGGAATGTACAATCTTAACATAAGGGTGATACACAAGATTAACACTGGTGAAACATACACACTAAACATAAGGAGAATAGGTGAAACAAGCATTCTTAACACAGAAGGGGGGAAATAAACAAGGCAATATAAACATATGTCTGATGATTGTCCACAGATGCCTCAAGTCATAAATATAATGAAAATACCAGCCAAAGTTTGTTCAAGATCCCACAAGTGACTGCTTAATCTTAGACATTATGGTGTAATGAGAAAAATGTGTTAATTATTAAATGGCAATAGTCTGTGAATGCTTCATCAATAACAATTTGTGACTGTTATACGCTGAATCTAGAACAGTCAGTGAATGTTCTGTGTTCAATGTATGTAAATTGGGATTGTTTCATATTGATCATATAAAGTTTGTGAATGAGCAGTTTAAATGATGAAAGTTTGCTTCAAAAACATTATCTTGACTTGTCTATCCACTTTCTCTCTGAAGATAACTGCTTAGGCTAACTTTCTGGTCCTTGCCTTTTCTTGAGCATTGGTGGCGAGTTTATCTCTCTTGTGCCAGGCATCTCTCTCAGGCTGTCAGCTTCCACAGAATATATTGGTCCTCCTCGCAATTTGAAGCCAGATGCTACTCATCATCATCATGTGCCATGCCAATAAGCATGGGCGATCATGTTTCGCCATATCACTCGATCAACAGTCTTGGATCAGCTCAATGTTCCTGTCTCGACCATGCCACATGGCCAAGCCATGTTACTACTGTCAATAAACAGGGATCACCCAATTTACAATGACCGTAAATACTCAATGCATTATGGAATAATGCATTTGTAAGATGCAGGGCATCAATGATATATGTGTCAGCATCTCTCAAGTAGCAGGTCACTTGTAAAACATTGCACTCATCACTGTGCACCAACAAAAACCCTATTCTCAGGCCATTTCTGCACCCTCATGTCCAAGGTGTCTGCAATGTCCTGTGTCCATCTTTTTGCTTGTACTCCATCTTCTTCCAGGAACTATTCCTTCCATGAGTCTTCTCTCCAAGCCACTGCCACGTTTCATGTGGCCAAAGTATTGAGTTTCTGAGACATGACACTATATATAAGCCATTTGATGTTCATGTCTGGTCAAATTTCAGTACTTTTCTTCTCCACGGTCTATGAATTCTAAGAATGTTTCTGTCACATACAAGGTCAAAAGCCTCCACAACATTGTAAGAATGTTTCTTAACATATGAGGTCAAAATCTAAGAATGTTGCTGTACATATGAGGCGAAAAGCTCAAATTTTCTTCTTCAGTGATTCACAGCATTCTAAGAATGTTTCTGTAACATATGAGGCCAAAAGCTCAAATTTTCTCCTTCGGTGATTGTGAAATGGTTGATGACACATGTCCATATGTTGCACACGCAGCACTAATGGTACATTTATAAAAAGCCAATGTATTCAGGAAGAATGTCTACAAATACTCAACCTATTAATCTTACAAGTAAATATGCAATACATTAAAGATGAATACTTTATATGCTTGATTAATGCATGTCTGTAAATACTCAATGTATTAATGATGACAGTATCAATACTCATTGTATTAATGAACAAGAATGTGCATTCGTGTAATGGTTATGATGTTATGTTGACAATGGTATCAGCAGAGTTGGATAAGGGTTCAATGCCAACTCTCATCATCCACTACAGGCGAGAAAGACTGGCTACCTATTCCTCCATCCAAACAGGCCAACAAAATTGTGACAGCCCTAGAACTTGACATACACACAACAAGTTCCTGCAGCGGGAACATCTGCAGTGTCTGTAGATACACAATGTATTCATGTGTCTGTATATATATAATGTATTAATGTGTCTGTGGATACACAATGTATTAATGTGTCTGTGGATACACAATGTATTAATGTGTCTGTGGATACACAATGTATTAATGTGTCTGTGGATACACAATGTATTAATGTGTCTGTGGATACACAATGTAATAATGTATCTGTGGACATTCAATGTATTAATGGGTCTGTAGATATATAATGTATTAATGAAGAAGTTTGCAGATGGACAATGTATTAATGTGTCTATGGACATTCAATGTATTAATGGGTCTGTAGATATATAATGTATTAATGAAGACAGTCTGCAGATGGACAATGTATTAATGTGTCTATGGACATTCAATGTATTAATGGGTCTGTAGATATATAATGTATTAATGAAGACAGTCTGCAGATGGACAATGTATTAATGTGGAAAACCTGCCAAAATTTAAAATATAATTGGCATAAAAGAAGCGGGTCACCGCCGAATCACGTAAGGTGAGAGGTCTGCAATTTAAAAATGGGTGAAAACAAAACAGCACTTCATTATGCTCTCTCAAACACACATGCACGCAGCAGCAGTGTACAGAATTCCAGCACACAAATATATGAATATTCTCATATACAAACACACGTAAAAGTCACACTGTCGCCATTCTGTATGCCGTGTATGAGTTACATTGTTTCCGGAAGAGTCTGCAGACAGAAACCCAAGCTTCAAACTGGGATGCCATGTTTGGACACACACAAACAAGCAGCTCTGGGTCTAGGATGGTCTGTAGAGAAAACAACAAAAAAGGTACACATTTAACTCCTGGGATATAGAATATGTCAAACTGTTATGAGCATGTCCATACGAGCTCTGTCTTTCTGAGAAAATGTTGAAGAGTATGGACATTCATAGGCCCAGCTGGTTACTCTGCCATTTCCCTTCTTGCTAGTGCCAAATGTATCCCCTGACTGCATTAGCCATTGCTGCAATTGTGTGTGCTCATGCAAAAGGTGGATTTCCCTTGTTCAACTTATTTTCCCCCTGAAGGCCCTGCAATCAGCCATTTTATTTCCACAAACACCAGCTGGGCTTAGACAGCAGAGCAACTGCAGATCTTGGAGGGGAATAGCTGTAACATGAAAATAGCTCTTCCAACAGTTATCAGAACCACCATGGAATATCTAATGTAATTACCAAACAGAAACAGCAACATCCGGCCACTGCTTTTAAACACCAACAGAAACACAATAGAGCCATGGAGTAGGTTAAACACCCATTTCTTCATCTTCCTTATTTCCAGTGACGCACCTCATAGGATTTGTGTAAGCTTTACTTCCTGTAGACAGGTTCTATCCAATCCGAGGTGATATCTTACTTTCTTTTGCATCTCAAACCAGTTGGATATTTCACCAGCTACTCATCAAGAACATTGATGTTTGAAGAAACAAGAGGAAGACCCAAAAACACATGGAGAAAAGAAGTAGAGACATAGTAATGCAGGGAGGGTGGACAAAGCTGTATGGGATAGCTAAGGATAGGATGGAATGGTGTGAGTTGGTTGATGACCTATGCCCCAGCAGGGGATAAAAGGCAAAAGAGATGACTTCATTTCACTGAGCTTGCAAAATAACATCACAATCACACAACAAATCCAGATCTGTATAATAATGCCAGGGTAAAAAATGCTGACACCGACTAAAAGAGAAAGCTGCTTGGCAGCTATTTAAAGCAAACAGAAACATGACAAGAATGTTTATTAAAGAACAAGTGCCAAGTGCATTACAAACATGAAAATAGAATCCTTACTAATGCTTCAGAAATATGACAAAAGTCCTTACAAATGTGAGGAATATGAAAAGAATCCTGAAAAAAGAATCATTCAGAAATATTACAGCGGTCTTAAATATTTAAGAAAAACTATAATAATCCTTGCTATGGTAGTCCTAAATATCTCAGAAATATTATAAGAGTCGTTAATATAGAAGCCTTGAAAGTGCTGTTTCAGAAATACAGTGCAACCAGACAACTAACAGGTGCCACATAAACTGCACCAACCTCTTGATTCTGTCCACAGCTCGCCTGACCTCAGTCTCATTTGAATGTGAAAACTGGGATGATGAAGTATTCAATGACGGGGACACCAAGAGCCTGGTCAGAACTTCTGATACCAGGTCATCTGTCAGGCCAGGGCACGATCTCTCTGCTAGATCAAAGGCATTCTGTAGTTCTCTGATCACCTCCAGCAGTGGTAGGGGTCTTCCGATGCGTCGGAACTCATTGTTGTATTCTTCTTGTAACTGAAATAATATAATTAGTTGTATATAAAGTAACTGGAGCACAAGTTGTCACATATCAAATTACCAAAAGGGTCAAAGTCCAGCACAACATCTCTATTCATGACATGAGGTGGATTGGGTATATGGTGGTAGTCCAGTATTTTTGTTATCAATGAACATTCGATGAGTCATGAGGTCCAAATTTCCTGGCATCCATTTAAGGCTGGGTCGAACTGGAAGCCCAGGTCAATTAAACAAATTCCTGCCTCAAAGACCACAAGTCCAACTGAAGGTCATGTTGCTGTGTATAAAAACATAGTTAAGTTAGTTGCATATTCTTTACAGGACGTCACACCAACCCCAGCATCTTTTGGCTGTGTGTTGCTTGCTTGTGTTCGTTGGCTAGAGCTCCAACGTGAAGTCCTGTATGTCGGATGAAGGCATCCTGTTGTCCAACATCAGTGGGATGTCATACAGGACCTGAGGTTTGCGTGAGTATCCGTTGTCCCATGTCTGGCTTATTGGTGTGCAGACTGGTGGTTCCTCGCCGTACAAGAAGACACTCTCCGACTTCAGAGGAATCGGCGATCCTACTGACTTTAGCCAGGCCCCCGAAGGGACCTGTTGCCCAGGACGCTCGACGAGGAAGCGTCAGTAGGTCTTTGCCAGTATATAACCCGGCCCTGGTGCCTTGGAAACACCTCTGCGTCCCTGGCTGTTTGTGATTTCTTGGAAAGTTTAAATAGACTAGTTTGCCTTTGGTTCTGAGCGACCGGCACATATACCACTGTCTGAATATCAACACAAGAAGGTCTGCTGCTAAATCTCCCACAGATGTGTTTCGATTGCGGTATGTGGGATTACGAATTACATCCGTAACTCCCTTCGCCACAGAGCCAGTTATACAACCAATACTGGTATCAAACAAACTTCATTTTCAAAGGGTTACATTCGGCTCTTCCAACCACTCATCCTTCATTCATCATTGTACATGTTACATTCACATAGGGAAAAAAACATGAATCACACATGTTATCAGTATGCTAATGTGGGTAGGTGTTTCAATTTTGTAATTTAGTCTTCCTGGCTTAGAGGTTAGCGACTTTCTCCATAATCTACTGAGCAAACTACTGAGCGTAATCTTGCCAAGAAATCAACAATCAGCTGAAAGATGCTGATGTTGATAGCGATGTCCTGTAAAGGATATGCAAAACATTAAAAAAGTGGCCTATTATTTCCAACCGCAGAGGGATTTTAAGATGCACAACATGCACAAAGGTTTGTTAGTTTGTAAAATTGTATACTGCACAGAAGTGTACAGGGTCTGCTAGAGTTGGTGGGGACTGTCATACCTCTTCCCCCAAGTACTATGAAGACTTCACATATACTAGATCATAGTTTATGATATGGGAGAACCAGCTCCCTGCCTCACTGTGTTTTCTTTCCAAAGAAGACGCTAGTGCTTATTTTATAATGTTACATCAAATCTAGCCACATGTGTTAAAAACTTTAACTGAGAATTAAACCTGGACTGCTGTGTCAATGTGTCAACATCTGCTAAACCACCCCACCTCATAAATAACTAAAATTTATTACATAATTTTGACATGATAGATCAACCAGAATACAGAAGTCATCACCATCCATCTCTAATCATACCTGAGTTAAGATTGGCTTTACTGCAGAGGTAAGAGTTGCTGATGTCTCAGGCTTGTCTGGAGCCCGGTTCTTGGCTGGTTTTATCGGCTGGAACAAGACACACGGAGTTATTCAAACACTATACAAGAGAAAACAACTTTGGCTTTGTTCAATATTTCTTCCACAATATTGTCTTCTGCTCACCAAAGTGTAGATGGAAAGTAAATGAGATGCAGCAATTACATTAAATCTGTTGTTTTCCTTTCTATCCTGCATGTTTTTCTTGACCTTGCCATAATTAAAACACATACACAAACATGTTTGGTTCGCTCGGTTTGAATTCAAGCATAGCCTGTACACATGCTGCTACCTCGAGTAGCTTCCACCACCCACTCCGACTTCAGAGGTAACACAAACACATGACCAATCTTTACAGGACAAGAGAATCATTGTGTTTTGTGTTATTAGATATAAGCAGTTGATACTGAGAATAAAGTAAGCATCTGAATTGTCAAATCCAGTGTTGCTTTCAGGAGAATAAGATCCTTAGGTTGGGGCTAGAGAGGAATAAAACTCTAGTATTAAGTAGCAGTTGTATGGCATTGCTGTTACATACTAGTGGTACATTGACCACGTAAATGCAATCAACCCAAAAATCCATCCATTTGATTAATGAAACTGCAAAATATAAATGGCAGGATAAGATGATGTAGACATTCTCAAGCGGATTGTCATGGCAAACATCCATAATAAGCTTTAGCAATCATGGCTGAGATGGGCCAGCCATGCTGCCTGCATGTCAAATCAACAGCTACTAAAGCAAATATTCTTTAATGAACTCTGACAAGCAAGTTCATGATCACTGCTGGCATGGCAGAATGTGAGGAACTATGAATTCAGGAAGCCACACAAGCTATATGTATGAACAACCATAAGTTCAGTTATTTATCTACATGTGCCTGATAGACTACACGCAGTCTTCATTGCAACAAACTTTTCCTGGCCCAGAGTGCAGCAATCAGCGCCTCCAAATCTGAAAGGTGACCATATGGTGTTCCACAGCAATGATGGACAACGACAGCTATGAGAATACAGGATAGGACTGGAGAGTATTGTGTCAACCAGGGAAATTGAGGATGTTAGAGGTGACAGAGAAAGAGGATGCTGCGTGGACTGGCAGAGTGGCACGTATGATGATCTGTGGTTGGCCGTATCAAGTAATTGGTTGTAGAATAGCATGATCACAGAACATTTTGGAGGGATCCATGACATAACATCCAACTACACACATTAGCGCTGCTCAACTCAGTTTATTAGCTGCAGCAATATTGTTCTATTTAACATTTACTACTACTACAATGTTGCACTACTTAACATATGCAGCTTCAACAGCTGTTTCCCTCTTAACTACAACAACACGTAATGTTCTGCATATGTAAATACAACAATACTGTTGCTTTCTATACATAGATAAAGAATCATGTTATGTTCTCTGTATATAGCAAAACAATGTTTTAAAAATGCCACTACAGTAATATTGTTATGTTCTGCATATGCACACTCAGTGTAAGTAACTTCCACAGCATCAATGTGCAGCTTCAACAACACCATTCTACGTCATTTCTATGTTTGCACATAACCATGCTAAGTCAAGGAGCTGTAGTAATGCAGTGGCTAGCACACTTACCTGCTGGCCTGGTGGTCGCGTGTTCAAATCTTCTGAGGCAGGGAGTTTTTTTTTCCAACTGACCTGGAGTTAATCCAGCCTAAATTTGGTACCAGGAAATGTTCTGGAAATTAAAGGTCACTGGTCAAGTGATTAGAATCTACCTCTGAGAGACCCGTGTTTGAATCCTCAGTATGGTGTGGATTTTTTCTGTCAGGAGAAAATAAAAGAAAACCCTAATCTGCAGTCTTTGGTGACCGCACTAGCCAGGGGGCCTTAATTTCTTAGGCTGAAGACATACTGTCCTGCACCACGAGGTGCTATAGGCAGTAGATGACAGTTTATTGTTGGACAGACAGTATAATAATGACCACATCACCCACCAAGTGCTGATTTGTCTATAAAAAATATGGGGCTGGCGTCATACAACAAATATTCACAGAAAAACGTCCTGTATTGTTGATGCTACATACACTTATAATATTTGAATGAGAAACATCCAGCCACATAACAGACTGCCAGACAACTTTCTGAGAAATACAGTGGTTGTCATGATACTGGCCACACCACCCATCCAGAGCAAATTTGTCTATAAAAGTATGGGGCTAACACCATGTATCCAGTGCATCTTAAGACATAGAAACGGGTTCTTTACTTTATCTTTTTTATGCTAAGTTGGCTGATAATATTTGCGTGGGAAACACCCAGCTGCACTACAGGCTGCCAGAAAAGTTTCTGAGCAATAAGCTGGCTGCCATGATACTGTCCACACCCCCTTCCAGGTGCCAGTTCATCTATACAGATATGAGGCTATCACCATTGAGCCAATAAGTTTCAAAGCATGGGAAAGGGTCCTTTAGATTTTCATGCTAAGTAGGCTTATACAATTGTGTCTAAGAAACCTTCAGTCACATTACAGGCTAGCAGAAAAGTGTCTGAGCAATAAGGTGGTCACCAAGAAACTGACCACACCGTCCTTTAAGTGCCAATTAGTCCATAAAAACATGGGACTAGTACCATGTACCCAATACATCTCAAGGCATGGAAACAGGTTCTTTACTGGATCTGTTTTATGCTGAGTTGGCTCACAATATTTGCATGAGAAAATCTAGCTGCTTTAGAAGCTACCTGAACACTTTCTGAACAATAAGGTACTTGCCACTCATCCAATGCCATTCTGTCAATAACATATGGGTCTAGCATGATATGTTCAACATGCCACAAAGACATGGACACTGAGTTTTTTTTACCATTTATATGTCAGAAAAATACCATTTTTCAAATACAAAAAAAAAAAAGCTCAATTTTGTTACAACAGTAAACACAAGCAACAATAATATAAGCCAGATGTAGCTTAAGCACAATTTTGTTACAACAGCAAAAACCATGTAGCATTAAAACAAGCCAGATGTAGCTTAAGCACAAGTTTGTTAGTAAGCACATCTATGCCAAATTGAAAGGACAAGCAAATGACAAAAAATGGAGGGAAAAACATGCTAGGATTCATCAAACAAGTCTAATAATAGCACTGTATATTGGTGAGCCATCAGCAAAGTCCCAACTGCATGAAACACATGAATGTAGCTGTAGGGAATGGTACAATGTCGAGGTTATAAGCTTCTCAGCTTTCTGTCAGTTTAAATGCTTCCTATACCAAACAGGAAAGTGCCGTGCTGCGGTGACCAGCACGCTCATCTGCCGGCCCGGTGGTCATAGCGTTTCATTGGCACAGAGGCATATTTTTTATTTACAGTTGACCTGGGCTCCTCGGTCGACCCAGTCTGGTACACAGGGTACCAGAAATGAACTGGGACATAAAGGCAGCTTGTCACTCCTCCAAGTGCCGACTGGTCTATCAAACATTTGTTTAACATTTTAACCCCAGTACATTTCAATGAGTGAAAGAATTATTGTTACTTATAACAAAGAAATATGTTTATTGGTTACTCAACACATATCATACTTTACTTAACTCTCCCCCCCCCCCCCCCCCCACCAAAAAAAAAAAAAAAGAAAGTAATAACGTCCGGGGTAAACAGAAGTTAGTGTATGAAATAGGAGGCTATGGTGCAATAGTTACATGTACAAGATAAATGTAGATACATGGGGGTTAAATTAGCAATGAGAATAGAGGGGTGGGACTGGAAGAGTTAAATGGTGTAATTACAAAATGAATTAGACTGCTTCTTCACCACTTCTGTGGTGCAATGCATTCAACTTCATCAGTCATTTCTGTAAGGTTTCTCCTTCCTAGACTGTGGTTGCCTATGTCTGTGGTGAAGTGCATTCAACTTCATCAGTCATTTTTATAAGGTCTGTCCTTCCCAGACTGATGTTGCCTATGTCTACGTACATTCAAGGCGATGGGTGTACACCAATCGTGGAGTGGTTCCTACCCTTTAACCCATCCTACTAGCAATGTGTCAACAGTTACATTACTGCCAGTACATTGCTCTGGATCGTAGAGACATAAAAGTTCCTCTCCCATGGTCAGCTGGAGACGGGGACACATAATATAAGATGCAGGAGAGAAGTTTGTCTACAGTATATCAATATCAACACGGAACTGATCCACGACTCTGTTGATCGAGTGAGATGGCAGAACATGACCGCCCACGCTTACCGGCATGGCACATGATGGATGGATGGATATCAATGTTCATTATCTTTAGTATCTGCTTAGCATTTCCGTACTTAAGGCACTGACCTATACAGTCACAATAAAAGAAGCAAATGTCGCAACATTTTGAGATTTCCTCCTCTCTTCTTCATTCTCCAAAAATTATACATCAATATAAATCTTAAACTATCAGACACAATCTGAAGTTAGCTTTCCACTCAACAAATACATGCATTTTGTTTCAATTGTACATTAATCAGTCTTTATAAATTTAAAAAAAAACAAACTATTTTAGACAATTTTGTTCTGTATATTCATTTCCCATAGTAAAATAATCTGTAGACGTAAACTATGCTACATTTCACACATAATATTGTATTTGCAAAGGTAAAGGTGTTGATTCATTGCCATATGTTCTTGACCAAACAACTCTTGACAGGCCATGTGTGGTCAGGATCACACCATCCACTTTGCCTTTGAGAACATTGTCTGTGTACACATCCATCTATTGGGATGAAGCACTTGTTGGTGTGTCCCTAGTGCTATAACTTCCTCACTCACTCACTCACTCTATCTCTCTCTCCCACCCACCCACCCACACACACACACACACAATGTGCTAAAGTAGCAATACTCGGGGATAGAGTAAAATAATTAGAACTGAGGAATGTGGTAATTTAATAATTGAGGAATGGGGTTGTTTAATAACTGAGGAATGGGGTAATTTAATAACTGAGGAATGGGGTAATTTAATAACTGAGGAATGGGGTAATTTAATAACTGAGGAATTGAGTAATTTAAGAACTGACTGGGATAGAAAGAGTTATCTATTAATTAGATAAACTCAGGGGTTTTCCCAAAGTTCTCATGTACATTTAGAGTATCTATTAATTTGATAAGCTGAGGGATTTCCCTTATTGTTCATATATACAAGTAATGCAATGAAATGCATCTATTATTTTCTATCAAGTTTTCAAGACCAAATCCCCACTGATTTCTACATAGTTAAATCATCTGCTACATGATGTTAATAACGCTCAAAAATAGTGACAGCAGAACCGGTGTTAATGAAGCTGTGGAACATAATAAACATTTCTGGGCAGCCCGTGGCCCCCCAAGAACTTGCGGGAGGCCAAATACACAAAACCACAGGGATTAAATAAGCACAAAGGCTAAAAGTGTATGCTAGCGTGGAGAGACAACAAGCATGCCAGTTCTGGTGTATTGGAAGATAAGACTCACTACAGGGGGAGGCAGAACTTGGTAGCCCCCAAATGGAGGGGCTGCTGGGTTACGCTGTTGTTGCTGCTGGTAGTAGTAGGGGTATTGTGAGTGGCCCTGCTGCTGTTGTTGCTGAGGCTGCTGTTGCTTCTGAGGCTGCTGTTGCAGTAGTAGGTTTTGGTAGTAGCTCTCCTGACCACTAGCAAAGCTTCTGCGGTTACCAATCTCCATAATGCTAGGCAAGTCATGCTGGGATTTAGGTCTATCAAGCTGAGCAAGAACAGACAGCGGCATCTCAACATTCATGGTACAGACAAGGCACATCCGCTTCATAGCATGACAACATCCAATGGACACACGGCACAACACATTGCA
The DNA here is from genome assembly GCA_963921405.1 of Cepaea hortensis. Lineage (NCBI taxonomy): Eukaryota > Metazoa > Mollusca > Gastropoda > Stylommatophora > Helicidae > Cepaea > Cepaea hortensis. The sequence goes on along the minus strand of OY992883.1, from coordinate 73,115,004 downwards.
AGATCATGGCATTTTGGAGGAGTAACATTAACATCCATGGACAGAAAATGACATTCACATGGGAAAAACAACATTCCCTGGAATCAAATACTTAAAGAATATGGTATTCATTAAAATGACATCACTTTTATGGAAGGAATCTGATATTTGTAGAATTAACATAGTATTCATAGTATTCTTGAAAAGGATGTAGTACCTATGGGAAAAACATGACATTCATTGGAGAAAATTGACATATACAGAAGGAACACAACATTTCTGCCATGATGGCAAGAATGTGTTACACCTAGAAAGATGACAGCATTGCTAGTATTAACTTGCTATTTATGGAATGAACATACCATTCATAGAGGAAACATGGCATTCAAGTAGGGAAGATGACACTCATAAAAATAAATGTGTCATTCAACATGGAAAAACTATAATCCCTGAAATCTGTTAATAATGAAGTACTGCCAAAATAGACCCAGAGAATACAGCAAGCCAGAAAAAAAACAGAAAACATTTATTTAGCTATTTTCAGATCACATGCTCATTTCCCTTATATCCAGTGCGCTATCATTCTAAATGGATCATGCCACATATTTTAATTGTAACACAATAGGTTCCAACATCCTCATAGAATAAAGGAATCTCACTTGTGCTCAGTCTTTTTCAACATATATAACATGTGTTTGACATGTGGGCCACGTAGTCTATTAGAAATAGCATATAATTGGAAGAAGCAGGAGTAATGTGAATGGCTGCTGTAATAGGGGTAATGTGAGTGGCCTTGCTGCTGCTGTAATAGGGGTCATGTGAGTGGCCTTGCTGCTGCTGTAGCAGGGGTCATGTGAGTGGCCTTGCTGCTGCTGTAATAGGGGTCATGTGAGTGGCCTTGCTGCTGCTGTAGCAGGGGTCATGTGAGTGGCCTTGCTGCTGCTGTAATAGGGGTCATGTGAGTGGCCTTGCTGCTGCTGTAGCAGGGGTAATGTGAGTGGCCTTGCTGCTGCTGTAGCAGGGGTCATGTGAGTGGCCTTGCTGCTGCTGTAATAGGGGTAATGTGAGTGGCCTTGCTGCTGCTGTAATAGGGGTCATGTGAGTGGCCTTGCTGCTGCTGTAATAGGGGTAATGTGAGTGGCCTTGCTGCTGCTGTAATAGGGGTCATGTGAGTGGGTCTGCTGCTGCTGTAGCAGGGGTCATGTGAGTGGCCTTGCTGCTGCTGTAATAGGGGTCATGTGAGTGGCCTTGCTGCTGCTGTAGCAGGGGTCATGTGAGTGGCCTTGCTGCTGCTGTAGCAGATGTCATGTGAGTGGGCCTGCTGCTGTAGCAGATGTCATGTGAGTGGGCCTGCTGCTATAGCAGATGTCATGTGAGTGGGCCTGCTGCTGTAGCAGATGTCATGTGAGTGGGCCTGCTGCTATAGCAGATGTCATGTGAGTGGGCCTGCTGCTGCTGTAGCAGGGGTCGTGTGAGTGGGCCTGCTGCTATAGCAGATGTCATGTGAGTGGGCCTGCTGCTATAGCAGATGTCATGTGAGTGGGCCTGCTGCTGCTGTAGCAGGGGTCGTGTGAGTGGGCCTGCTGCTATAGCAGATGTCATGTGAGTGGGCCTGCTGCTATAGCAGATGTCATGTGAGTGGGCCTGCTGCTGTAGCAGATGTCATGTGAGTGGGCCTGCTGCTATAGCAGATGTCATGTGAGTGGGCCTGCTGCTATAGCAGATGTCATGTGAGTGGGCCTGCTGCTGCTGTAGCAGGGGTCGTGTGAGTGGGCCTGCTGCTATAGCAGATGTCATGTGAGTGGGCCTGCTGCTGTAGCAGATGTCATGTGAGGGGGCCTGCTGCTGCTGTAGCAGGGGTCGTGTGAGGTGGCATTTCCACAATGAAGGTTGGCTGCAATGGATAACACTCTGTCTCTTGCCCTTATTGTATACATTGATAGTCTGCTCTCAGTCCATCTCAAGATGTTATTGTCCCATGTGTATCACTGTCTACATCTTACTTGTCTGCCTTTAACTCTTCCCTCCAGCATGGTTTTTATAAGATTGAAATGTCTTTAAATGTAGCCAAAGCATTTAACTTGTCTGATGTTTTTTATTTCTGTCACCAACTCTTTTTTCATTCCAAGCATTTTTAGAAACTCTCCTTTTTTATTATTTTCGTTTCCATGAGATATGACCTATTTTTCTGATTATCCATGATGCTACAATGTAACTTTCCAATTACTTCATTGTCGAGATTTTTCTGCCATATAGCCGTGATATGTACACACATCTGACAATTCTCATTATCAAGGCATTAAAATACTAAGCTGTAATATGTAAATGGTAGATAATTAACTAAAATATACACATTTATTGTTAACAGACTCAGAGTTATTGTACTTTGGGAACTCTCACAGGTGCAGTCTACCCAGCAGAGGTAGATAGGAAGTGTCTGCTAACTGTCCTTGTAAAATGGTAAGTTAGTGAACTACAATGGGCTCACTGGTAGTGGGTTAACTAAACTAGTATAGTAGGCTACATTATACATAGTGAACTACATACAACTTGATAGCTGATTATAAAACTAGTACAGTAAGCTAGGGACATAACCTTGAATGTATGACTTGTAAGGGGCTGACTAAACTAGTACTGTAACCTAGGGAACTACCTTATATGACTAGTAAGGGGATCACTAGACTAGTCATTAGTCGCGGTTCCAACTTCACGACAACGGGTTGTCCCCATTAAGCTCCGTTCCTGTGCCAGTGAATATCACACAAAATGCTCCTCCCTGCCCTATGTGAAGAACAATGGAATAGACAGGAGTCTCGACAAGCCAACAGCCCACACAGGTACACTGTGCATAATTCCGCCGTCAGAATGCCAACACAAAAGTCCTCCATGGAAAATACAGTTCATCGTCGATGGAAGCGGCAGTCACTAGAAAAACAGCAGCCACACATTACTGCATTAAAAGTCGAGAGGATCGACTTCATTGCCCCGGGATTTATCCCATATGGCTCGGTCCTCTGCGGCAGGGCAGCCCTCTGAAAGCATCGCACAAAGTACGAACACCGTAGCTCCAGTGACAACCCCCAGGCGTCTCCGAGAGAAATGAATTTCACTAGACTAATGTAATAAGCTAGTGAGCTACAATGTATGCTAGTAGGAAGTACTTAGCCTTGTTTATGTTTACAACATTCATTTCACAATGTTTATTTTATCTTCCTATGTAAATGTATAATGCTCTTGATGAACGAAAGACGAGTGATTGGAAGGGCCGAATGTAAGATGGGCCTGAGCGCCCAATTTGTGACCCTAATAAAGTTGATTTGATTTGATTTGATTTTTACACTATACTAGTACTGTAAGGTAAGTGAGCTACAGTATATGACTGGTAGGGTACACTAAACTAGTACTGTAAGCTATTGAACTACAATGTACGACTGGTACAGGGCACACTAAACTAGTATTGTAAGCTAATGAACTACAAAGTATGTATTTGAGTAGGGGACAGCAGAGCACACTTTACTAAATTAGTAGAGTAACTCAGACTTAGTGACATAAATAATGCATAAACAAAACAAACAGTTGCTCATCTATGACTACAAGAAGAACAAGAAGACAAGTTTCAGCTGGAAGGTGAGACTGATAACTTACTTGGGAATCTCGTGGGAGAACCTTACTCCCCGCAGTTAGTGGCAATAGATTATCAGAATGGCTGCGCACATGCCTAGATGTCTGTAGAAGGGAGCATCAGAGTCTGTCAACACTAAAATACTCTGATGGAGATGGAGGGCTGCAAACTGCAGTGGTCAAGAACTACGAACCACTGTAAAATATCAGATTTATTCTTGTCCAGCTTTCTGCTTTCCATGTCCTTTAGTAACAGGAAAGAATGAGCAGTCTGGACTGTGCCTATGAGTGGGCTGTGTAGAAGGTAGTCTTTAAAGCCTCTGTTGTGCCACTAATCCAACCGCTGCAGAGTCCTTCTCATGAGTTGATTTTGCAATATCTAAATGTCAATATGCCAGGTGCCTTGTCACAGCAGAAACAGCAATCATAACATTATGTTTCTGTACTTTTAGTTCACTGAAATGCAAACATGCATTCCCCACAAACTGAAGTATAAATCATCTTGTAACAGGATGAATTTTCAATATAACAAAGACCTACATAATTCAGTTTATGTCAGCAATTCTATGCAATTGAACCAACAAAATGAGACTTTTACTTTTCACCTGAAACTCAGAAACCAATTTGCAGAGTCATGGAAAACCCTGTCCACCACCAAATCAAGCAATTACATCCAACAACTACGTAAATTACATGGTGCCATTTCCTGTCACATACATCTATCAAGCACATCAACATTCTATTTCTACAAAATGACAAACAATAATGTGGATGTGTGTGTGTGTGTGTGTGTGTGTGTCCCTGTGTCATTGTGTGCTAGCATGTGCGAGTGAGTGAGTGAGTGAGTGAGTGAGTGAGTGAGTGAGTGTGTGTGTGTGTGTGTTTTTTTTGTTTTTTTTTCATGCATGTGTCTGAACAGAGCATTCCCCTTGTTTCTATTCTGTAATATTTTATAAAAGCAACAGAATATGGCACAAGTAAAAGCAAAGCCATACTTAAATGACAACAGCAAGTACAGCAAATAACTTTACAACAAATCATTTGGACAGACACTTTCTAACAATTCTGTTTCAGCTGCTCGGTAGTTTCTCAAATAATGGAGAAGACTGACTTTGCTCAAATAAAAACACATTGGTTGCTGCTGTGTGCATTTATTAAATTAATCAAAGTGAAACAGTTGAAAAAATAAAAATGAAACACTCAGCTAGCAAGATAAGAATGAAATACAGCATTTAACAGGATAAGAATCAAACTCAGTTAACAAGAAAGAATGAAACACCCAGTTAACAAGTGAAGAATGAAAAATAGTTAACAAGATATGAATGAAACACTAAATTAATAAGATAAGAATAAAACACAAACTTAACAAGAAAATAAAATATGATGTTCTTCTCATATTTCATGTGTTGATTAGTTCATTTATTAGACTTGTTCTGTCTCTCTATTGTTTTTCAATTCTCTATTATCCTCCTTGTACTTTTCTACAAATTCTCTTAAATTCTCCTCTCACCCTCCACACATAGTTCTGTTTCATTAGCCTTTCTGAAGCAATAGTATGCTACCTAGCTGCCGCATGTAAAACTCCAGTAACAACAGAGAACAGTTTGGCAACAACAATCATTTAGCTTTTTAAATGGGCAACAACACATTTAAATACACCTTGTGCAGTTATTATTGAGTTTTAAGACTTTTTAAAAGTATTATGTGTAATAGCTTGCTTTCATAATCAACACTGTTTGAAAGTATTGGAATGATATTTCAGAATTACTATTTGGTAATGAGTATTTCCCTATATAAGAGATTCCCTTCATTTAAATGACAAGCCAGAATCCAGGCTATCATTATTTATTTCAACATAACTTAATCAGAATTGAAACAGCTCACACATGTTGGTGCTTTATTCAATCACCATTCTACAACAAAACTATACAAAAACAATTTACAAAGGAATCAATTGTTATTTATTCCATCATGCATAAACAGCAAAAAAAGTAGAAAATGCAATTAAAAAGATTGTTTACTAATTTAACAGTCAATCAGGCCATTAATATTTATGGATTGAACCCCATTTTTATATAACAAAAATAAGATAAACCATCTCCCAATGGCTATTTCTGCACAATGCATACTGACACTTATCAAGAGCAAACAAAAAAGATTGAAATGCCAGCTCACAGCAAACCAAGAAAAGAAGTGGGGACTTACGATTTCATTGTTGTTGCTACTAAGTGGGCTGAAATCAACAGGGTCTGAGCCACTCTTTTCATGAATCACAGTTGGTGTTGGGGCAGCCCGATTCCCATCAACTGCCTATACAATACAAATGTATGTTACACATATAGTTATTTTATCAACAATCTGGTGAGACGTTACACCTACATATAGTTAACAATCCATCATCTTACACATTTGTTAACACACTAGAGTACTGTATCATTCACATGTTTTGTAAGCAAAGACAAATAGAGTATCATTTTGTTTATATCAAAATTAACAAAGTGTACATAAATTTAGCAATATGTAGAGAACATAATTCAGATCAATATCAACTATAGCACATTTTTACAAACCATACAGAACACATTGACAGCAACCATTATGTTCAAAATAACACACAGAACAGAAAGTTAAGATGGGTGTCTAACAACTACAATTATGCAAACAAAACATGTACAATAAACACATAATAAAAGAGTATATAAACAATGTGTAACATATAGTCAATATGAGCAACAAACACAACTGTGTATGTTTGTTAATTTGATGATGAAACCATGCAGCCAATAGGTTGGATTTGAAGCTTCCTAACATGCTTCACTAATAATGTCTCTGCATGTCTAGACAAGGAATGTGATCCTTCAAAAATGTCACCTCCGTGTCTTTCTCTAAAGGACCTTCACACCATTAATTATTGCCAAACTTTGACAATCTTCTTTTTATGTTTACAGCCATGGTGTAGGTAGAACACTAAGAACTGGGAAGAGCTGATTTGATCACAACACCCAACAAGAGGGTGGAACTGGAGGCGGCGGCTGCTGCTCTCTGGTGGCTCGCAGACACTAATTATGCCAAAGCCAGTCATGATCAATGATACAGATTGTACAAATTCCCTGACTGCAGTATGCATGGGTGCCTTTTGTTGGTGACATAAAGCTACAGACACTGCATTGAATATATTTCCTTGGACACATGAAAATCAGTGGCAAAAAGAGAGGGCAACTAGTTGGCTTATGGAGTGCCAAACGTGGGCAATTTTCAAATTAAAATATCTTCAATAGTACAAGCGATCAGAGAAAGATGGTGCAATGATTCAGCATTCAAAGAGACAATGTGCAAAATAAAGAAACATAAAATACAAACTGGAACTAGAACTACATATTGATTGCAGGGACAGCATCCATACACTTCCATATCTATTGAGCTGTGGGAGACAGAGCATTTATGAGCATGTCCTGAGAGTTGCTGCAATGCTTCTGTTATCCAACAACCAATAATGTTGTTTCTTCTTTTCTTGTTTCTTCACTTCTGTTATCCAACAACCAATAATGTCCTCAGAGTGGCTGCAGACACAGACCACCCACTGCATGAGGCGCTGGACGCAGTTAAGGGTCAGCGACTGGTGAGAGGGAAATCGTGGATGGCTCGGGCGGAGGATACGATCAGACGGGTGTGCCCCTTGGAGAACATTGGGCGTGGAGGGGAGTGGGTCGGAGTGCCAGCGGAGCAGTCAGACTTGTGCAGAGTTATGGTCACATTAAGCCGGGAGTGGCCAGCAGGGGCCACGGAGGTGGAGATCCAGCAACTAGTTCAGGACAATGCTCACTACACGGATGGTTCGGTGTCAAGAGGTGAGAGAAGTGGCTGGGGGTTCATAGCCAAAGCTAATGGTCGATGTTTGGGGCGGGAGAGCCTGGCGTGTGATGCCACGGCATCCGGCTTGGGAATGGAGGTGGAGGCGGTCACTGCGACTCTCCGCTGGATGGAGAATACGACACACATCGTGATTGTGGCTGACTCGGAGGGCATGCTGACGGGGGTGAGGACGGGCGGACTTCGTGCGGGGTGGCTTGCTTCGCTTCGGGGGTCGCGGGTGACAGGCATCGCCTGGATCTTTTCTCCGGGGCGTGCCGGTGTGCTGGGAAGTGGACGGGTGGACGGGCCGATGGATTGGCTGGCTCTGCAGAACTTGGTGGAGTGGTGATGCATGGTGGGGCAGGCGTGGTTGCAGCCTTGTGGGAGCGCGTGCGCACCTGGGGGGGGGGGGGGGGGGCAGATGGATTACCATAGTCTGGCAGGAATGAGACAGCGAGGAGTGACGAAGGGCTCTGGCCGACGCTCGGCGCTCAGAGGAAGGGCAAGACGGACTTATAGTCAGATTGCTACTGGTACTATTAGTGTTGGAACTCTTCGCTGGCTGCTGAGGATGGGGACGGAGCACTTATGGGAATGCCCCGAATGCTGTGATGTCGATTCCTAAATCAATCAATCAATCAACCAACCAATAATGTGTGAAGAATTCTTTTTCATAATTTGATAACTGCATTCTTTAATATCAATATTACTGTTTATCTGTAAAATCACTTGTAGCCATTGCAACAATAATCTTAATGTCATTTTCACTGTGTGCATTCTCCATTATTCTCTGCCAGAAATTTTTTTTTTTTAAATAGGAGACCGAAAGTGTGTCATTTTAGCAGAATATTAGCATAATAAAAAAAAAAAAAACATTAATCCATACATTAGGCAGGCCAGCCAGCAATCGATCAATCTATCTATCTATTGATCCATCCATCCATCTATCTATCATCTCAAACAACAACTAGCTAATAAACACTCCCATAAGTATGGTATGTTACACCTTCCTTAGGTATTTATAATGGCCATGTTAAACATTGCTTTGGCGAGTTATGTATTATTGATTATTTTTCATGCGTTTTAATGCTTATTGATCTTTTGTTATCTAATATTAGCTTCATAAGTGATGTTGAATGAAATAAAGTATGAGAGGAAATATAGAAGATGGGCAGAATGTCAGGCTGGCCTGCGTGCCCGATTCTTAACCCAATGAAAATAAAGTTTGTTCGTTTGTTTGTTCAATCGATCAATCGATTGATTGATTGATTGATCGATCTATCTATCTATCTATCTATCTATCTATCTATCTATTAACTGTCTAGCCCCATGCAAACAAAGGCCATCATTGTAAGATTCAATGTGATAAGCAACACATCTATCAACTATTAACCCCATGTGATTAAAGACCAGCCCTTTAGATACACTCAATGTGATAAGAAAATATCTATTTAGGAACTCTCTAGATACACTCAATGTGATAAGAAAATATCTATCAACTCTCTAGATGCACTCAATGTGATAAGAAAATATCCATCTATCAACCTCTAGACACACTCAATGTGATAAGAAAATATCTATTTATTAACTCCCCAGCTACACTCAATGTTATAAGAAAATATCTATCAACTCTCTAGATACACTCAATGTGATAAGAAAATATCCATCTATCAACTCTCTATACACTCAATGTGATAAGAAAATATTCATCTATCAACTGTCTAGATATACTCAATGTGATAAGAAAATATCTATCAACTCTCTAGATACACTCAATGTGATAAGAAAATATCCATCTATCAACTCTCTATACACTCAATGTGATAAGAAAATATTCATCTATCAACTCTCTAGATATACTCAATGTGATAAGAAAATATCCATTTATTAACTCTCTAGCTACACTCAATGTGATAAGAAAATATCCATCTACCAACCCTCTAGATATCCTCAATGTGATAAGAAAATATCCATCTATCAACCCTCTAGATATCCTCAATGTGATAAGATATCTATCTATCAACTCTCTAGCTCTATGTAAATAAGAGAGCAATCACTATCCGGTGTATTTTGGTCCACTTTTGCCATTGTACCTTGGGTGAGTTTTTCAGAGTCAAATGTGTTCCCTTGACTAAAACTGTGTTTGTATACACTTCTTGTGATTGTGCCTATTCATGTATTTCTTGGTCTTCCTCTTAACTCTATAATCAGATCTTTGTAACTTGGACACAACCTTGGACACAATTCTCATAAAATAATCAAATCACTTTATTTACTGTCACTTTACAAATTCAATGCAGAGTGTGAAGGCAATTATACATTAGTCCGTATCTATAAGCTGATTCTCAAACTGACTGCAGACATACAGACAAGAAATCATATTTTGTTCACCTTAGAATCAAGAGGGTTTAGACAGCATTGTCACAATTTGATAAAATCAGAGGTGTTAGAAACACAGGTTGACAGGAAGAAAATGATGGATTGGTTAGCAAAGTAGCAATGTAGACAATCAGTAGTCAAACTTGTCAACACACGGGACATATGTTTGTGGAGAAACATGATTGCCTGTGCCACTTAGCGGTGCATTTGATAATGATACCTATCAATGGTCATATTAAATCAAACATTATATAAATAACATATTTTTTAACAATGCCCCAGAGCACTCTCCTGCTAAACATATACAGAATATTTAATTCAGATAACACCAAACAACTGGAAAATTGATTTCACCACACATACACTGAAATACTAAAGCTACAAACATGCAGAATGTTACAATATGCACATGCTCACATCTACATATATGGGAGACTACTGCATGCAAGGCAAATTATTTCATTAACAGTGTTTAAACAATTTGCATAAAAAAAATGTCTGTTGCAGCTTAAGATTATGTAACTCCATCCATTCATCATGTGCCATGCCGATAAGCGTGGGTGGTCATGTTTTGCCATCTCACTCAATCACCAGAATCGTGGATCAGCTCCGTGTTTCTGTCTCGACCATGCCACGTGGCCAAGCCATCCAGGTATTTACTTCTCAGTCTTCCCCTTGGTCTCTTCCCTTCGATCTTGCCAGCTATCACCAAGTCATTTCTTCTCATAACATGCCCAGAAAATGTTGACTGTCGACATCTAATGTTTCTAATCAGTTTACGATCTTCATTTGTTTCTTGAAGGACTTGTTCAGTGGTATTTTTGTCTGTCCATGGTATTCTTTGCATTTTCCTCAGAAACCACATTTCCACAGCCATCAGATGTTTTTCAGCTTGTCTGCTCATTGTCCACGCTTCACATCCATACAAAAGTATAGGTTCTATGTAGCACTTCAACACTCTTTTCCTCGTTTCAATTGATATCTTTTTATTGGTCAGTATGTTTTTCATCTTGCAAAAGGCCACCTTCGCCATGGCAATTCTTGTTCTAATCTCTTCAAGGCATCTTCCATCAGATGTTATAACTGTTCCAAGATAAATGTATCGATTCACTTGCTTAAGAATATGCCCATTTACTCGAATATCACATTGTCGTATGTATATATGTAACTAGGCTCTTTTAAAAGCAAACAAATCTGCTATTTTCACAAAATGAAAACCTATATAAAAATAAAAAAAGACCCCCTTTTAAATGAAAAATTGATTACTATTAAAATAGTAATAACACAGACTACCACATGCATTATAGCTGACAACATCTGTGTTATTCTAATTAAAATCTCCGCCATGGAAAATACTTAGTCTATACACCACTGCAACACAACAGCTGTGAACCACAAGGAAATAATCAAACTACTAGAACAATTCAACACTGATGGCAAGGATCTGTGAATGATAAAGAAAACATACTAGCAGCAAACAGCAGCTAGAAGAATCAACAATCATTTAGGAACATTTCAGTGCATAAAGAAGGGTGTCAGAAAAGGGTGTGTACTGTTGCCTGATTTGTTTTCATTATAATGAGATCTATAGAAAGTTTGCCAGGGTTGTGGTTGGTGTTTATAATACTTTTATAAATAACTTACGGTATGCTCAAGACACCATCTTGACAGCAACAAGTCAGAAGGAATTACAGCAAATGGCAAGCGAAGAACATGGTGGTTTCAGCAAGGAGGGGTGTAGAGAGGACGAACCTGGCGTGTTTACAACCAATGTGTTAGTGGAGTAATCAGCATCGACACCTGACATTTGCTGCAGAAGACAAAGCGCCTACGAGTTTGCCCAAAATGCTATTAAATTGATTGTTAGATTGCCAGACAAAGTTAAACTGTCTTTAAAAACATCCCAGAGATGTGAATGAATACATCTCTGAAAGCTCTCTTAGTATAACGATGATGATGCTCATGATGATGTAAAAAAACTGTGTTTTAATGAAGACAACTTACTGTGCCTGATGACATCTTAGCTGGAGCCACATGGGCTGCCTTGCCAGCTGTAGGGTGGGACACAGGCTGTGCTGGCTGCTGTTCATGCATGGCCACTTTCTCTGGAGCAGCTTTGTTAGGAACAGAGTGGATTTGTCTGGAAGTTTTCTACATAAAAGTGACAGACAGAAAGTCAGTACGGAGCCCTTTCCCAAGTCTTCAAGTATACGGGGCATATGGTGCTAGCCCATGTGTTGTGTAGACACAAATGGGCACTCAACAGACGGGAAAGCAAATACAAGCTCACTATAGGGAAGTCAGAGGCAGAGCCATTTGGACGACAACTGTCCCCTGGAGTGCAAATGACAACATAAAGTACGAGGGGGCTTCAAATGAAAACCTTAAAAGTGTGATAGAAATTACAATAACCCTTCCACTGTCTTGTAACCTGTCAATATTGTTGTTAAGGATGTCAAGTGTGTTAAGCATGTGACATCACTGTACAGATGAAAATGGTAAGTTAAAAGAGTTGCTATACACCTGAGAGGATAAGAAATAGTAACTATTTAAATCCTTAACAAAATAGGTTCTTTCTGAGCTATAACTGGGAAATATAGTAATTGTTATCACATCAGATGGTGGAGATGAAAATGATTTCACATAAGCTATTGTGATCAGCTCACTCCTCACAATTTTTCACTCACCTAAATTAAAGGTATGTCAGGTGCCTATTTTACGGCAAGTGCATAGAAACAATACCACAACTTGGTTTGAATACATTCATTACAACTACAAAAGTCAATCTCCCAAAAGGTTCAACCACAAAGATGCTTTTAAAATGTTGGTATATAGACAGAGGCACATGCCTCTGGTAGGAGGCAGGAGAAGTAAACAAATAAGAAGTATTACAGTATTACCGGTGGCAGTCATGGCAGACAGTGGCTAACATGCTTGCCCGTCGGACATGTGTTAGTATTCCCAAAGATGAGGATTTTTATTTTACTGACCTCAGCTTCTAGGTCTGCCCAGCCTGAAATGAATACTTGGGATGTTCTGGGAAGTACAGATGGTTGGCGAGATATTAACTGATTCACACGCGTCAAGCCCCAATTGGTCTATACAAATAGGGGCTAGCACCATAAACCCAATATGCTGCAGGTGTTAAAAAAGATCCTTTACCTGCACATGGATCCTTTTAGTGGTCTACTTTTCTAAAAGATAGTTGTTACATGCAAGAATGGTACAGGCTGTCAACTCAACTAGTTTTCAGCAGGAATCACTAGCATTACACACCTCCCTATATCAAAGGAAGACTAACTACCCAAGAGCTTAAGTGTAGAGCAATGCAGGTTCTGACTAAACAATATCTCGTGGCAGAAACTTAGTCTATTCATTATATAATGATGCCTTATGGCAAACAATTAATATCAGAGCTTAACGGTTTCATGTTGCCGTATTAAAGATTTTTTTCTTCGGATTCACAGATATTTATGATTCGCCAAAATATATTTGGATTATTCACTAGTACAGGAAATACACGATGAAACAATGTAAAACTGTAAATATCACATTCAAATTAAAGAAAGATAATAGTATGGTCAGTCAATCCACAGATGGAGAGAAATTCAGCCACACACAAACACTTGGGGGAAACACAGCCTCATAAAATGAGAGATTTTCATTTGGAAGAAAAAGTGATGTGGAAGGCAGTCAATAGCTGTACCTTATTAAGTTGTGACCTAGAATATTGAAGCCCAATCACTTTACACCTCTATGACAGGCAAATACACAGCTTAGCCTGTACTTTAGATCATTATTACAGCGGGAAAAACATGAAACAATTCAATATGTTAAACAAGCTGGGAGAAAACAACCCACACAAACATCAACCATGCAGCTACTTCATGAAAATCATATTAATAACATATAAGGAAGAAACTAGCCAGCACAACCAACAAAGTACATCAAGCAGAATGAATATCTATTTATGATGATCAGTTTACCAACTTGTCTAGCTGATATACCCTAGCAGAATATTGTCCTCTTTTGTTGGCTTTCATCTCCCAATAGAACACAGGCCTTTAATAAACTCATACTATGCCCATTTTTTTCTTTTTCATGATTAGCTATTTTTTTTTTTTCTTGCTAACCTCTGGTAGCTCACAGTCTACCCTCACTATCTAACCTCTGGTAGCTCACAGCCTACCCTGAGTACCTCACAATCTAACCTCTGGTAGCTAACAACCTACCCTCAGTACCTCACTATCTAACCTCTGGTAGCTCACAGCCTACCCTCAGTACTTCACAATCTAACCTCTGGTAGCTCACAGCCTACCCTCAGTACTTCACAATCTAACCTCTGGTAGCTCACAGCCTACCGCATTACCTCACAATCTAACCTCTGGTAGCTCACAGACTACCCTCAGTGCCCACAATCTGACCTTTGTTAGCTCACAGCCTACCCTCAGTGCCTCACAATCTGACCTTTGGTGGCTCACAGCCTACCCTCAGTGCCTCACAATCTGACCTTTGGTAGCTCACAGCCTACCCTCAATGCCTCACAATCTGACCTTTGGTAGCTCACAGCCTACCCTCAATGCCTCACAATCTGACCTTTGGTAGCTCACAGCCTACTATCTGATAGGGAAACACTGATCCCAACATTGGTGATTACTAAACACATGCAGAACATCTAAAGCAAGAAACAAGCAAAATCATATGACATGCAACACGACATACACAACAGGCAAACAACAAGTTGGGGTGTGCAGATACTATTGATGGCAGGATCTAAGAGCAGCCATTCGCAATCGCATCAATCCTTATCCCCTTATCTTTCATAGTCTATTCCCCATTCCTTTTTCCCATACTGTCCAATCTCAATGTCCCTTCTGCCATATTAGTCTAATCCCAATGTCCTCTTCTTCCATATAATCTAGTCCTCATGCTTTCTTCTTCCTTATAATCCAGTCCTTATTTAGGCCACTGAAATATGAGAAATAAACCTCCAATTTGCTAAAGCCTCAATCATTAGATGTGTGAAAGCCCTGCTGTGTAAGCAGAAAGACTTTTAGTGAATCTGCAATTACCATGGTAACACAAGCGTTACATTTAAATATCAGTGATTACGTGTGTAACGTATTGCATCCAAAACAGACTCATCAATTCACTTCAGTTTACATCTCTATAGTATGCACCTGATGAGATATGGCACAATATGCCAGGACATGCATTTTGAAACCTATTGTTTGTGTCTTCTTTGTTAAAATTTACAACCAGAAAGCATAGCTTTGGACCAACAAATATCTTGACCAAGGGTGTCCAGCTGGTCGATCACCTAGGTTCCCTCTGTGGGCTGCTGTCATCATCTGGGGTTGACATGTTGCAATACCACTGTCCCTCACAGATTTCAATTACTGACTACCATATCAATGGTTTTGGCTTCTTTTCTAGGTTTTCTTGTAGTATTAATCAATACCTCTCAATGTATTTTTCATGTTCTTCCATAGTCTATTCCCCATTCTCCTTTCTTCACTAGTCTAATTTCATTCTTATTCTAATCTCATTCTTCTAATTTCACTTCTTTGAAATAGTCTAATCCTATCAATGCCCTTTTCTAACATATAGTGTGGTCATTGTAACTCCTTCCTTATAGCCTAGTTCTCAGTCTCTGTGGTTCAATGCAGCCTTGTCCCTTCTCCTTTCCTATAGCTATTGAAATTTGTTGTTTTTCCATATAATCTTGTCCTCATACCCATTCTTCCCCACTGTCTTGTTCCCATTACTCTGTCTTTCCTAAGACCTAGTCCTCACTTTCTCTTCTTCACTTATCCTGCCAGCATGTTCATGATACCTACACAAAGATGGGTCAGTAAAACACACAAAAGGATCTGCATAAGGAACTCTTATCAAACCTGTTTAGAAACTCCATTCGATTTTGGTTCCTTGATAGTCATTATCCACTGATCAAACTCCTCATCATCACTATTACCATCAGACCTGCAGATGCAAAACTCACAGTATATATCTGTTGAATCAATAAGTGGTCATCCTAGGTCATGATGTTTTTGTGTGCAACCTGAAGAGATGAAGATGGGAAGCTAAACAAACATAAAGATGGTTCAGACATTCTAATAAGCTGGTCTTAAACTGTTCTAGAGGGTAAGCTATAGAATTTCTAGCTTTCACATTTCTACCAGTTTTGTTTTTAGTGTCTTATCTCACACGCACGCGCGCGCGTGCACGCACGTGCGCACATGCACACACGCACGCACACACACACAAGGCCCCTTTTCCTGTTTCTATATTTCTACATGATCAGTGACCCTGCTCCAGATCAAGTTCCACATTGTGCTTCTTAGAAGCTGCCTCAACTGTGTTCCTTGGATTTGCTCCTCAACTGTGTTCCTTTGATTTAGTTAGATCACACAAAATGCTCCCCACTGTCCAATGTGAAAAGTGGAATAGATAGGAGTCTCGGCAATTGAACAGCCCGCACAGGTACACTGTGCATAATGCCGCTGCCAGAATGCCAACACAAATTTAATCCACGAAAACCACAGTTCATCGTCGATGAACTCGGCAGTCACCAGAAAGACCTCATCGACCCAGGTTTTCTCACATGGCTTGGTATTTTACCGCAAGGCGACCTGCCGAAAGTGTCGCATGAAGCACAAACTCCGCAGCTTCAGCGCCGACTCCCGGAAGTCTCCTGAAAAATGCACTCATGAACCGAAAAGGCAAATCAGTCTGTTCAGCAACAGCCGGTAGCCATTGTTCCGAACATGCAGGTCACTGTACAGGACAGATGTAAAAGCATTCCCCGCGAATTTCACACCTCACAGTGTCGCCCACGCACTCACTCAGTAGCAAGGCGACGGAACCATGTACTACCAGTCCAACATGAGGAAAATGCGATTGCAAACCGTAGCTGCAAGCATAAACACGCCACAGGCCTTAACGGTTCAACGCCTAACCGCCATGTTGGTGACCGGAAGTCCTCCTTGGATTTAGTCCTCAATTGTGTTCCTTGGATTTAGTCCTCTATTGTGTTCCTTGGATTTGCTCTAGATCAAGTTCCAGGTTGTGCTTACCGCATGTTGACCTGTGCCTGGGACTTGTTCAGTGCATGCTGTCTGCAACTCTCTGGCAGGACCCATTTCTTCAATATAACCTAATCAACTTGATCACTGGATTCATAACTCATGTGTGTTCACACAGTTGCATTACTTGCATCACATTTAGCCTTCCATTCAATAATGTTGTTGTTTTTGACTTTATAACCCTGTTTTCAATTGTTTTAAAGAAAGAAAATTATGGTGTACTGCAATCTTAGTTTCTGAACCACACAGTAAGGTAAAGATAATCCATTTACTTAGTCACATTATGAGATGGGATGATGCATTCTCTTCAGTGTTACCTCCTTTTTGTCTACATTGACAAATCACTGGTCAACCCCACAGCCATAAGCTCCCTTAGCTGGAATGTGAATTCAGACGAAATTGTAAAATAATTGCTTCATGAATGCTTATTCTTTGCCTGAATGTAGTGTGATCTTTTGACTTCAAAATGTCCAGCACTGCAGACTTTATTGTATTTATTCTACACTAATGAACATCAAATCCATCCATCACGTGCCATGCTGGAAAGCGTGGGCTGTCATGACTCGCTATTTCACTCGATCACCAGAGTCGTGGATCAACTCAGTGTTCCTGTCTCAATTATGCCATGTGGCCAAGCCATCCAGGTACTTACTTCTCAGTCTTTCCCTTTGATCTTGCCAGTTGTCACCAAGTTCTCCAATTCATTTCTTCTCATAACATGTCCAAAAAATATTGACTGTCTATGTCTAATTTCTCTAATTAATTTACAATTTTCATTTATTTCCTGTAGTACTTGGTCATTTGTTTTTTCAGTCTGTCCATGGAATTCATTGCATTCTCCTCAGAAACCACATTTCTTCAGCGATCAGATGTTTTTCAGCTTGACTGCTCATTGTCCAAGTTTCACATCCGTACAAAAGTACAGGCTCTATGTAGCACCTCAACACTCTTTTTCTCGTTTCAATTGACATCTTTTTATTGGTCAGTATGCATGACCCTTGGTTCAAGACAATATGATGGGGACAAACTAAACAACAGTTTACATCTTGTAAACATCAAATGGCAGGACAAAATAGCAAATAGCAGTACTCCAGTGTGCCAAGCTCCCATCCATCATGCAACACGCAGCTTCAGAAGACTAAGGTGGCCGGGACAAAACAGAAGTGTGGAAAACATCTATATTCCTAAAGTTTTATGTTTGCAGATCATGGAAGACCAAGAGGTGTATATAAGATTAAAAGATATTTGGAAATAAAATCACAAGAGGATTGTATAATTGATAAGATTCTCTAGATAACAGATGTTTGCAAAAAGACTCACAAGAGGATTGTATAATTTCTCCATCAACACTTGAGAGTGGAATAAAAGGCAAAAGATCATACAGCATAAAAGGCATCTCTTTACAAGAGCATTAAGATACAGTGACTGTGCAATGGGGGAACACAAAATATACAAGGCACAAGTGAAAAGCAGCACAACTAAACTAACTTCATAATCTGTCTATGCAGAAAAAAACTTAGCAAGAGAAACAAGGAAGACAAAGAAATATGTGTGTTAAAAGGGAGAACATTCAGGATTATTATTTGGAGGTAATATATTTTAATCTCAATGTTCTATAACTTTCAATTTTTATCATATCTAGTGTGTCTTCTTGCTTCTACTCCCTTCTTTACCTCATATGAGAGCAAATCAATACCTGTGTTTTCTTATTCTCATGCTAATGTGTCTACTAAATTATCTGAGTGATATGGCCTAATATGATAAAGACATATATTTTTGGTTATTGAACAGTAGGAGTGATATAGTCTTACTTTCACAGAGACATTTCCAGCAACCATTCAATGGCTCAGAGATCATCAAAAAAATAAATGCCTTCAATGCTGGGGATTGAATCTGTACGAATGTGTTGTTGTGTTATTGCATTAGCCAATGCATGACCCATGGTTCAAATCAATATGATGGGGACAAACTAAACAACAGTTTACATCTTGTGACATTTGCTAACAACATAAAGAGTTTACCATATAAACAATAGTGACAAAATAGACAATATTTTACATCTTCTGAATATGCTAACAAAAGAAAGAGTTCACTATATACACAATAGTGACAAACTAAACAACAGTTTACATCTTGTGACATTTGCTAACAACATAAAGAGTTTACCATATAAACAATAGTGACAAAATAGACAATAATTTACATCTTCTGACATATGCCAACAAAAGAAGGAGTTCCCTCTATAAACAGTGACACAGTAAACAAAGACTTACTGGTCGCTCTCACTGTCACTATCCTGTCCTTTCTCTTGCTTCCATCTCTTGTATCTGTCAATCAACTCTGTGAGATAAGCTGTCTTCTTTGCTCGTCGGATGAACGGATGCTTCAAGAGTTCCTTGGCAGGAGGGCGCTAAATAGTGAAGTTTCAACCTGATCATGTTTATGTTTGCAATACTTTTATTGTTTATCTACATTTATGTATTTCCCCCCTTTTTCAGGCCGACATGCATTCACACACATGTGAAAGACACAGATGTTGACAGAACAACAACGATATTGATAAAGATGTGAGAATTCTTAGACACCAAAAAAAAAAAGATGAAACTGGGAGGGAGAAAGAGGCAAATCAATTTCACAAACCTAAGGGAAAGTGTGTGTGTGTGCGCGTGCGCAAGAGTGCCCTTCTATCACTCTCATACATTATTTCATTCACACATCATTCAAGGCTAACAAAGAACAGCAACAATATAAAAGATATGCATTATAAAGGCATGGGCAAAATGCGAACATCAAAACTACACGACACAGTGATATTAGATAATGGTCTGACACTTGTTATTAGCCATGTGGAATATACTGGCCTACCAAAAGAGGACTGGCTGTTATACTAGAGTTTTATTATTATTATTATCTCTATTATTAAGGGGGAAGGTAATCCATATTTAGATGGTGTTCGAATAATTTGAGAGAGAGAGAGAGAGAGAGAGAGAGAGAGAGAGAGAGAGAGAGAGAGAGAGAGAGAGAGAGAGAGAGAGAGAGAGAGAGAGAGAGAGAGATGCTGACAAAGGCACTATTATTGACAGATACCATGACACAGAGCAATCAACATGGCTGAAAGTATGAAAGTGCTCTAGCTCTTAAACTTCCAGCGAGCTGACTATGGGGTAGTGCGATCAACCCATACACCCGTCAGTTGGGCTACAGTGTTGACTTCTCGTTCAGTAAGCAATGACAAACTAATGAGCATATAACTGCACAGAAAATCAACCTGTAAGTGGGATTAATCACATCAACCTGTAAGTGGGATTAATCACATCAACCTGTAAGTGGGATTAATCACATCAACCTGTAAGTGGGATTAATCACAACATAGTGCACAGGACATGGACAAATTTTTTTTTAACCCTTTAACGGGCATAGCGCCTGATAGCGTTCGATGCGTTAAACGGGCATAGCGCCCAATCGCGTCTTTGACTAGTCGTTTTAAAAATGCGATCTCGCGAATTTCCGAGACTTCCGACGGCTACTTTCACTTTCGCCGATAGCTTGACAACATGGCCGCCATTTGTAAACGCGCTACAATGTCTTTGAACAGACTTTTACAGACTTTTTTTGATAGTTTTCGGGAGTTTTACGCTGTTTTTCAAAATGGATTTCGGCGATTCTTCAAGTGATAGCCGAGATTTCGCTCTGTTCAATTTAAATGACATTAAAGGGCACGAAGTTGATTATTAATCGGAGCTAGATATCAGTGCAAAGCGTTACTTTGCATTAGCAGTCGTGAGTCGGACTTTAAAGAAAGTGATTATGATTCTGAAAATGTGTTTGTAAATTGCCGTATAGATGACGGAAAATCACAAACAACATGCCGTATTTCGTAAATATTTGTGTTCATATATGGATTACCGGCAACAATCACGTGAGTAACATATTCTGCATGCTTTTCCCTTCATTATGTTGTTTATTTAACTAAAATCGGTTGACTAATACCTTATTTGTGATGTTTTTACTAACGCGACCCGAAATTTTTTACAGAACCTGAAAAAATCTTGCCCGTTCAGGGCTACAAAACGGACAAGCGTCTGCCCTGTAAAGGGTTAAAACCATAACAAAGACAACAGTATCTCAAAGCTGAAATTGTAAGCATACTTATTGAATCAGTTGTGCAAACTCTAGGAAGCACAGAACAAACAGAAAGAAAGAAAGAAAGAAAGAAAGAAAGAAAGAAAGAGAGAGAGAGAGAGGAAGGAAGGAAGGAAGGAAGGAAGGAAGGAAGGAAGGAAGGAAGGAAGGAAGGAAGGAAGGAAGGAAGGAAGGAAGGAAGGAAGAAAAACAGAAAGAAAAAAAGAAAGAAAGAAAGAAAGAAAGAAAGAAAGAAAGAAAGAAAGAAAGAAAGAAAGAAAGAAAGAAAGAAAGGAAAAAACAGAGAGAGTAGGGGATAGAGAAAGCAAGAGAGGAGCTACCATTCATAGACATCATGCCTCTGACAGTCATATCTCAGAGCTTACATTATTAGGATCTTTGTTCAGGCACAGTTCCACAAACTCCTTGAAAGCCCGGGAATAGTTGCCTGTCAGCTGTGGGGGGTTGTTCTTTGGGATGAGGAAAAGCACCCTCATTGGGTGGAGTTCAGAGTTTGGCGGTTCTCCTTTAGCCAGTTCTATAGCTGTGATACCCAGACTCCAAATGTCTGCCTGTGAATGGAAAACAAATAAACATGTCCCAGTGAGAGCCTCAAAACACGTCAGTTTCAATCAATCAATCAGGTGCAGTCTCAACAGTAAAGGTTGGCTGCAATGGATGCCCAACACTGTCTGTCTCTCAGCCTGACTGACTGTAATTTCTGTCAGATTGCTGTTCGTCCATCTCTTATTGTTATCTTCCCACTTGTATCGTTGTCTACTTCTTGCTCACTTGCCTTCTACCTTACACTCCAGCAAGATTTTTATAGTGTTATGTCTTTTAACATGACCAAAATATTTCACTTGCCTCTTTTTTATTTCTTTCAACTTTCTTTTCATTCTCAGTTATTGTAGAACCTCTGTATTTGATTATTTTTGTTTTCATGAAATATGACCTATTCTTCTCACGTCAGTTTCGACTTCTTCAGATGCCTGGTATGGAGCAGACTCTGGTGACCACGCCTCCCTGTCCTCCATCATCTAGTATTTTAATCAAGCTGATGCTGCTTATATTATTTCTTGCCCACCTGTTGAAACTTACAAGATTTTTCTTTGTTTCTCTAACCTAGTATTTTCCCACATGAGGCTGTTTCTCTATGCAACCACCCATACTATTTTACATGTCCAGACTTTCGCAGGCAGAAGGAAGCTGTTGCTAATCGCTCAATCAACAGCAGACAGGCATTATGCCACAACACAGCTGTTGCAGAGCACATATAATCAGGTTCTGGTTGCAAACCAGTAATCAGCACAGTTGCTCTAGTTTTAAAAACTGGGTAACAATCCTAGCATGCACAGAATGCGGTTTTATATTTCAAACCAACACAAGCTGCCAAAGGTATAAATTAGGTCATTATCATTTGCCTTGCCAACTGGTGTAGGTATTGTAATCTCCACAAATCTCGGCCCTTCATATTCTGGATCAATTCTATTATGGTCCTCCATGCCACCGTCCCAGACCACCAGCATTATTCCTCTCGTTCTGCCCCAGACTGTTCTATTGCTGATCTTTCCTGCTGCCACATATGTTTTTCAATGCTCCTCTTATCTTTACTTTACCAAAGAACACTGTTTGTCTGCTTCTTATATTTGTACAGAATGCATAGATTCATTCATTCAGTAGCATGTCCTTTACAGAACCTCGCTCCCATAACAACCTCCGGAAAACCTCTCGATCATAAGCAAGATGTCCAAAATCCGATACACCCATCTGAAGATCATCTGCCACATCCTGCACCCATCTTCTCTTTGGCCTTCCTCTTCCTCTCTTCCCAGGCATATACCCCTCCATTATTGTTCTCTCCAAACTTTTGTGACATATGCATAGATCAGGCATTTTAATTAACATTTTCAAATTTTTAAATAATTATAAGATCTGCATTGTTGCATAGATCTTGAAAACTGTATTCCAATGGCACATCATTAAAGTCTCTATGTCACTTTATATGGATCAAACCAAATCATGGCACCTGCAAAGATGAATTCCTGCTTTCTTAAAATGTACATTTCGACTGATCAATTTAAGAGGGAAAGCCATTAAGTAACAGGTATGTTTACGAATAATTCTTTTTTACAACAGAGCAAACCAGAAATTGCGTATGTGTTATTTCTCAACATAATTCCCATGTTTGGCATTACACTTGGTCCACTAGCTCAATAGTTTCTAGGAAAAAGTTTTTGGGTGTGGCCTTAAAACAATTTTGTACCACCTCCATTAGCTTGTCATCAGCAAACCTCTGACCCCACAAATGTCAAGGGTTAAAAAATGTTAAAAGTCCAATGGCACCTAGTCTGGACTGTTTGCTGGATGTTTCAAGACCTCGAATGTCAGAGCATGTAGTGTGTCCACTGTATGAGGGCAGGCGTTGCCATGTAACAATAATACTCATTTTGAAAGAAGTCCTGGATTGTCGCTTTAAAAAAAAAAGTCCTGGATTGTATCAGGCGTTTCAGTTTGTTCACTAGCATGTCACTGTATCAAGCACTAGTCACATTTTTTGGGGCGCTCGCTCGCTTTGAACTCAAGTGTAGTCCATACACGTGTTTCTAGTGCACTGGACTGATTTTTGCATGTCGATTAGCTTTTCCTATTTATCAAACCTTTCCTGAACATGCACCAATATAGGGGCATGGATATCCCAAAAGATGATGATCATGTCTTTCCCAGTGGATGCCTGTCTTGAATTTTTTCTTAACCGGAGACAAAGGATGCTAACACTGCATTTGTTACCCATTCATATGCCTTCCCCTGAATCAAACAACTGTCTCCATACTGAACTATCATTCTTCTGTAGAGTCCACAACGTTTCACACACTCAGACCACAGAAAAAAATCTAACAATGCTTTGTTGTTCTTCCGTGGCGCAAGTGATGGTGAGGCAGCCATTTTGTAGTTGTTATTGCGAAAGCACAAAATGCTCAATCCTGATAACCCCTACATGGGGTATTGCTTAAGAGCCAGTTTGTGTCCTTAAATATGATTTTCAATTGTCCACTCTTTCATGCACTAATCAGTGCATTTAATTCCTACTACTTAATGACTTGCCATCATTTATCCTTTCTTTCTACTATTAGAGAGCAAATCAGGGCTGATCTAAATTGGATAACAATTCTAGTTCTCACATTTCTGTTTGCATGTTACCTGTTGTTTCCCACAAATCAGTAAACAGGAAATGTTAATCATGAATAAAACTAACATAGCTAGTCTAGATAAATACAACAGCAGGACGACACCAACATAACATTGTGAATTCAGAGGGGTGTCCAGTTCCTTAGTTTGTTATCATTTTGTTCCTCCAATCACAGTTAAGTAGGTAGCTAATTTATGGTGAACTTTACCAATAACAGGTTTTGAATAAGTCATTAATGATGACATTCAGCCCATAATTTCACTGACATAACAGCACATGAAGAGTAATATTGTCAGTATTATGCAACTGTCTAGACTTGTCTTTGACACCCATTGTAGGAAACTCGCTCGACCCCATGAATAAACTGAAAGACATCCCACTACTGGCAATGGAGCCACAGACCACTGTCTACTCCTTCACTGCTCTTTATCCCCAATGAAGCTTAAGGCCCTCAATCAACTTGCGCCAAGGTATCCTAATTTTTGCTACCTCATTCAGCTTCCCCATGTCTTCCTCATATTATTCATATCTGTCTCCAATGTTCTTCTCAATGTCTCCCTTTTATTTCATTTGCCCCTGGGTTATAGATATACTCCTATCAAGTTTTCTCAATGTGTGTTCTGCCCAGTGCCAGCGTCTTGTTTCACCTTTTTATTAGCTGGTATCTGTTTATTTTGTTCCTTCTATGCTACGAAGACAGCAATTAATGAATGTGTGTAATTTATTAGTAACTATTTTAGTTGTTTTCCATGTTTCTAATCCATACAGTAGTACTGATTTAGGGTTAACAAAGCTGAGTCTGTGTGAGAAACTGGTTATCAGAGGACATTATTTGCGTATAGTTAAAACAGATGCATCTATAAGAATGTATATACAGGGTGTATTTTTAATGACTGTGCAGTTTTTGAAAATACTGCCATTCCAAGTTTTGTATATACCTATTATGTTGCCTTGTGTTGCATGAACTCCATAGTAGGTAAATACAAAACTTGGAATGGCAATATTTTCCAAAACTGCAGTCATTAAAAATAACCCTATATCATGTCAACATTAGTTTCCCCATTCAATAAAGTGTTGAAAACATTTAAAGGTAAGAAGGCCAACTTCATTGCGTCAGGTTTGATCTCATGCAGCTCAGTATTTTTCCGAATGGCCTACTGAAAGCATCGCACAGATCATGATCTCTGTAGCTTCAGCAAAGACCTCAAGGAGCCTTTGAACAATTTTCACTCGTGAGTCTGAAAACCAACAACCTTTTGAGCATGAGGCATCCGACTTGACCACTTTGTAACAAAGGCCCCTGCTCAGTAAAGTATGTTGGAAGCTGTGTTTCTAATTAAAACTCTATATATTTTTCAATTGCAGTGAAGCAAAAGCAGCTTCCATGTCAATTATCTATATTTAGCATATTTAAAATAAAAGCCCTCTAGACGACATGACAAACCTTTGTGTCATAGGCTGACTGTTTGATAACTTCAGGGGCCATCCAGAAGGGAGTTCCTACAAATGTCTGTTTCTTATTGGTTGTGTTTGTGAGCTGACCGGCAACGCCAAAGTCTGCCAACTTGACATCACCTTGTTCTGACAGCAGTACATTTGCAGCTGTGAAAGAAGGAGATAATTTAACAACTCTGTCTACAGGCTTGAGAAAGCTGTAAGGTTAGCATACTTCTTTTTCTCATACCTGAATACTAATAGTGTCTGTATATTTAGTACTATCAGTAACATCACTACACCAGAAAACTATTATGCCCTGAGTACAATCTGTGCTCCATATCAACTATGTACTATGTAACAGCTGGTATTACCACATCCTGTCAGTGTGAATTAACCTACCAACATAAAACTGCATTGCATATTCCCATATACTTAACTTCAACACACCTGCAGCTAACATGACAAGGACATTCGAAAGACATTGGTGAATCTGAATCAAGCTCTTATTGTTCACGTAGCATGTGAACAATGAAAGGGCAGTTATGTACCATCTGGTTACTTATGAACCCAGCTAGACCTTGACTGAAAAATTTCAAGGAGTGGGAAATTTGACTCTTACCATCTTACCATTTTGTGTGAACACAAGATTCAGGGCAGTGACAAAAAGATTCATGGCATTGACACCAAGATTCATGGCACTGAAACCAAGATTCAGGGCAGTGAAGCCCTAAAAGAACACTGTGTATCAATTGATCCACGTCAAGCACAGAAACAAGCATGTGTAAATATTCACCAAGCTAAGCTCACCCACCCAGATCCCTGTTCAACTGTCAGGAGAAACATGTGTGAAGTTGTAACCTAGATGCCAGAGGATCCTGTTGAAAAGCCATCGCTGTGATAACAACCATCCCTGATATAATTATACCTAGTCATACATTCAGCCACCCGTGTGTTACCAGGGCCCACAAGGGAAGCAAAGGATAGTAAAACTTAACTACCATGAATGTCATAAGAGACTACCAAGGAGGGTTGGTGTGAGACAGGCACCTCATCCTGTAGAAAACTTTAATTGCAAAGTCCAACAACTCATGAATAAGTCTACAAAGCCTATGCTCCACTGGGAGATGAAAAGCAGAAGAAAAAGAAGAAGATACCTTTAGCAACCACAGCTAACTTTTCTCTTTAAATACATTTTCATGATTTAACTTAACCCACTTTTTCACTTTCATAATTTTCAGAAAGTGTAGACTTTAAAAGAGCTTGAGAGATACTCCTTGGTTTTGTGATCTCTCTTGGAACATAATTAATTTTCTTTTATACAATAGTGAGTTAGCGGCAGGTTAACTAGTCTTTTCTGTGACATCATTTCATCCTCTGCAGCAGACTCATCCACCTGTCTCTTGCCCCAAAACCTGTGCCCCAGTCTCAAATCTGTTGTGGTGTTTCCCTAGATTTTCAGCGTCCATATGAGCCAAACAGTATAGAGACCGTCGGTCTAGTCATGTGTATAGTTCTCTTCTACCGCAACACACTACAGTGAAGTATCTAATGTTCATGAGACAGTGAAGTAGCAATCATTCAAGAGTCAAGTATTAACCCTTTACCGGGCAAAGCGTCCGGGAACGTTTCTACACCTGAACTGGCAAACAGTCTGAACGCGCCCGTGACTATTATGCATTGTAAAAACGCGACCTCTCAGCTTTCCGAGACTTCCGATAGTCTACTTTCAGTTTCGCCGCTAGCTTGACAACGTGGCCGCCATTCGCAAGCGTGTACTGTGAATTTGATCAGATTTTTAAAATAGTTTTTGTGGGTTTTACGCTTTGTATTTCAAAATGGATTTTGATGATTCTTCAAGTGATAGCGGAGATTTCGCTGGGTTCAATTTAAGTGAGATTGAAAGGCACGAAGTTGACTATTAATAGGAGCTAGATATCAGTGATCAGCGTTACTTTGCGTTAGCACTCGTGAGTCGGACTTTAAAGAAAGTGATTATGATTCGGAAAATGTGTTTGTAAATTGCCGTATAGATGACTGACAATCACAAACAATATGTTGTATTTTGTAAATATTTGTGTTCATGTGTGGAATAGCGGCATCATTCACGTGAGTAAAATATTCTGCATGCTTTTCCCTTTATTTTTCTGTTTATTTGACTAAAATCTGTTGACTAGCAACTTATATGTGATATTTTTACTAACCTAACCCAAAATTTTACCAAACCTCAAAATTCTTCTTGCCCGTTCAGGGCTACAAAACAGACAAACGTGTGCCCGGTAAAGGGTTAAACCGTCAAGAGTAAATAAAATATTACTCAAAAGTAAGTGAAGTATTACATAGCCAAGAGTTAATAAAGTATTACACAGTCAAGAGTAAATGAAGCATTACACAGTCAAGAGTTAATCAGGCATTACTCCGTCAATTGTAAGTGTAATTTTAGTCAAAAGTGAAGCATTATGGAATTTTTAACCCGTACAACTTGCACACAGGACCTGCTGTTTTTTATCTGTATATGAGTATATAAGTTAGAAATAGAGGTCTTACGTATTACATAGAACCAGTTTTAACATACAGCTGCAAATCCTGGACAATTAGTACATAGGCAAAAGAATCCCTGTAAGCCTTGGAGATGTGGTTTTATAGAAGAATGCTGAAAATTAACTGGACAGCCAAAATGAGCAATCAGGACGTTTTAAGGGAAGCTGCGTTGCAAAGACAACTTATCACAAACATCAGAAAGAGACAGTCACTGTTTTTGGCCATGTTATGAGAAGATGAAAACTGGAACATGTGACAACCGAAAATATTTGCGGAAAGAGAGATAGAGGAAGACAGCATGAGAAGATCCTTGACAGTCTTGTGTCAAAGCACGGAAGGAAGCCAACACACATATGCCGTACTATGCTGCTGGAGATGGTAATTTGTGGAGAAGCATGATCGCCCACGTCAGCCAGCAAAGAACTGAATGATGATGATAAGAAGACTAGGTACCTGATCTCATTACCCAACAGACCAGGGGACATGAGACATCAATAAAAACGAATGGTTCTATTAAGAAATGCAGAGCCCTGTGCTGGGATGTGAATCCGGTAACTTCTAACCACTCAGCCACGCCTTCCCAAAAACATCAAATTAAACAGATGTATTGGGAATGTTTAAAACACAAATGAAATTTAGGTAACTCTGATTGAAAGATGCTAAGACACAAAGACAACTTACCACAAACATTAGAAAAAGGTGGCCATCAGTTTTCAGTCACATTATGAGATAAGAAAAACTGAAACATGTGACAGCTGGAAAGATTTGTAGAAAGAGAGATGAGGAAGATAAAGAGAAAAGATTCTTGATACCCTGTATCATTGCTTGGAAGGGTGTCAGTACACGACCTGATGCATGATGGAGATAGCAAGATGTGGAAACGCATGATCATCCAAGCTGGTCAGCAAGGCACTTGATGATGATGATTGACAAATGTAAATAAACTATTCTGCCATAGCATGTGTTCTATTTTATTTGAACCCAGCATTTGTGATATTCATAAATAGATGCCATGCTTCTAACTCTCTCGACGCACGAGTTCTACTGCACTACCAAGAGGGTTTAAAACCTGCTTCTATCTCTCTCCAGGCACGAGTTCTACTGCACTACCAAGAGGGTTTAAAACCTGCTTCTAACTCTCTCCAGGCACAAGTTCTACTGCACTACCAAGAGGGTTTAAAACCTGCTTCTAACTCTCTCCAGGCACAAGTTCTACTGCTCTACCAAGAGGGTTTAAAACCTGCTTCTAACTCTCTCCAGGCACGAGTTCTACTGCACTACCAAGAGGGTTTAAAACCTGCTTCTCTCTCCAGGCACGAGTTCTACTGCACTACCAAGAGGGTTTAAAACCTGCTTCTAACTCTCTCCAGGCACAAGTTCTACTGCACTACCAAGAGAGTTTAAAACCTGCTTCTAACTCTCTCCAGGCACAAGTTCTACTGCTATACCAAGAGGGTTTAAAACCTGCTTCTAACTCTCTCCAGGCACAAGTTCTACTGCACTACCAAGAGGGTTTAAAACCTGCTTCTAACTCTCTCCAGGCACAAGTTCTACTGCACTACCAAGAGGGTTTAAAACCTGCTTCTAACTCTCTCCAGGCACAAGTTCCACTGCTCTACCAAGAGGGTTTAAAACCTGCTTCTCTCTCCAGGCACGAGTTCTACTGCTCTACCAAGAGGGTTTAAAACCTGCTTCTAACTCTCTCCAGGCACAAGTTCTACTGCACTACCAAGAGGGTTTAAAACCTGCTTCTCTCTCCAGGCACGAGTTCTACTGCTCTACCAAGAGGGTTTAAAACCTGCTTCTAACTCTCTCCAGGCACAAGTTCTACTGCACTACCAAGAGGGTTTAAAACCTGCTTCTCTCTCCAGGCACAAGTTCTACTGCTCTACCAAGAGGGTTTAAAACCTGCTTCTAACTCTTTCCCGGCACGAGTTCTACTGCACTACCAAGAGGGTTTAAAACCTGCTTCTAACTCTCTCCAGGCACGAGTTCTACTACTCTACCAAGAGGGTTTAAAACCTGCTTCTAACTCTTTCCAGGCACGAGTTATACTGCACTACCAAGAGGGTTTAAAACCTGCTTCTAACTCTCTCCAGGCACAAGTTCTACTACTTTACCAAGCGAGTTTAAAACCTGCTTCTAACTCTTTCCAGGCACGAGTTCTACTGCACTACCAAGAGGGTTTAAAACCTGCTTCTAACTCTCTTCAGGCACGAGTTCTACTACACTACCAAGAGGGTTTAAAACCTGCTTCTCTCTCCAGGCACGAGTTCTACTGCTCTACCAAGAGGGTTTAAAACCTGCTTCTCTCTCCAGGCACAAGTTCTACTGCTCTACCAAGAGGGTTTAAAACCTGCTTCTAACTCTCTCCAGGCACAAGTTCTACTGCTCTACCAAGAGGGTTTAAAACCTGCTTCTAACTCTCTCCAGGCACGAGTTCTACTGCACTACCAAGAGGGTTTAAAACCTGCTTCTAACTCTCTCCAGGCATAAGTTCTACTGCTCTACCAAGAGGGTTTAAAACCTGCTTCTAACTCTCTCCAGGGACAAGTTCTACTGCTCTACCAAGAGGGTTTAAAATCTGCTTCTAACTCTCTCCAGGCACAAGTTCTACTGCACTACCAAGAGGGTTTAAAACCTGCTTCTAACTCTTTCCAGGCACGAGTTCTACTGCACTACCAAGAGGGTTTAAAACCTGCTTCTATCTCTCTCAAGGCATGAGTTCTACTACTCTAACAAGAGGGTTTAAAACCTGCTTCTAACTCTCTCCAAGGACGAGTTCTACTGCTCTACCAAGAGGGTTTAAAACCTGCTTCTCTCTCCAGGCACGAGTTCTACTGCTCTACTAAGAGGGTTTAAAACCTGCTTCTAACTCTCTCCAGGCACAAGTTCTACTACTCTACCAAGAGGGTTTAAAACCTGCTTTTAATTCTTTCCAGGCACGAGTTCTACTGCATACCAAGAGGGTTTAAAAGTCACATAGGATCGACTTTACTGCACTGGGTTTTATGCCATAAGGCTCAGTCTCTTTCCACAGGGTGGCCTGACAAAAACGTTGCACAAAGCATGAACTCTGTAGCTCTAGCGACGACCTCCAGGAGTCTCAGAGAAAACTGCACTCGTGAACTGAATGATGTACGTTGGAACCAAACCCCACAACCTTCAGCGTGTGAGACAGGCAACATAACCACTTCACCACAAAGACTCATACTGCTCTAGCGAAGAGACACATAACATGAATATAAGGAGTCAACGTGAACATGCCAACTGATAACCAGATGTCTGTCTACACTTAAGCCAGGCATTCAGCGATCTACACTTAAACTGATGTGCAATCTGACTATGAATACTATTTGTGGATTTATTCATATCCAACACTGGTTTTTTTGTGATTGCTGAAACCAGGTGTTACCAACTATCATCTGACTCGATCTAGTCCAACAATCTGCTTCACTGCATGCTCACGGGGTACATGCATGCGCAGATAACCCTACAGTAAATACTGAACAAAGGTACAGCCAATCCTCTGGCAGATACCCCCCCCCCCCCCCCAAGGGGGTGTGAAGTGACTGGACTTCTCAGATATTAATTAGGTGATGACATTATAAGCTGAGCCCCCCCCCCCATTGCAGCACAAGTCTTCAACTAACTATGTCCTGCACCTCCCCCCCCCCCCCCATGTCCTCCCTATGTTATGCATCTGTCTCTAATCTCTTCTCCGAGTGTGTTAGGTCTCCCTCTATTTTATTTGCCCTATGGGTTCCACAGGATGGACATTCTAGTTCTACTGTTTTCAGGTTTTCTCAATCTTTTCCTTCACCTTTTGATTCACCAGAATTTATTTATTCTCTCCTTAAGCCTCACACTGGTGATTCTGTCATATCCTTTAAGTCATCCTATTCTGCGCTGGCACCAACTAATGTATATTTGTACTTTCAGTAGTAATTTTTGTTTGTAGTTTTCTTTATGTTAAGTAAGTCACAAATGGCTGTAGTAAAATAACTAACTATGATAACAACTTGAAACCAGTTTATTTTTATACATACAATGTCTCTTTATTCCTCAACATAATTTCCACCAACATTGATGTACTTATCCCATTGTTTTATTAGTCCTCCCAAACTAGCTGCATAGAACTGCGTGCTTTGTTTTAATTTATCGGCCATCCCACAGATCTGTATGACTTACTTATTGATTTCGTAACTCTTTTCTATCCAGCTATGCACCGCTTTACAGAACAAACATTTGTCAGCATAAACACTGACAGCCCACCTCAGCGGGAGACATTTCGCGAATGACGCCAAAGTTGAATGTGAAGTGAAAACATGGTTTGGAAATTGTAAATAGTAGGCTGAATAGAATGCTGCCTGGGTTAAATTACAGCATGTATGATTTCGATCTCTCTCTCACACACACACACACACACAGAGAGAGAGAGAGAGAGAGAGAGAGAGAGAGAGAGAGAGAGAGAGAGAGAGAGAGAGAGAGAGAGAGAGAGAGAGAGAGAGAGAGAGAGAGAGAGAGAGAGAGAGAGAGAGAGAGAGAGAGAGAGAGAGAGAGAGAGAGAGAGAGAGAGAGAGAGAGAGAGAGAGAGAGAGAGAGAGAGAGAGAGAGAAAAATATGGTGCTATAGTCTGTCCAGAAATGAATGCCTTCATTCACGATCATTTATTTTGAAAACTGTCTGATGCATCGTTATGAAATTTTTCCTGCCGTCTTATATTTACCCCCACCCAAGGAATATGTCTTTGATAGGTCCAAAAGCAACTTAAATCATGGAAAGTGGCGACATTTCTTTCATGTTTTGGTGAAAAACTAGTGATTTCTTGCTAAAAACTTGTTTTACAGTAATTCACCATTCCACTACGCAAGGCTCTTGTCATAAGGCCAATCCCATGTCCCACAAGAAAATTACGCTATTCAACGCTAATGTTTCCGGGTGAAGACGTAATACATTTAATAATGTGCACTTCATCTCTGACCCGTAAATTATATACCGCATATAAACAAACTTTGAAATCTGCTGTACAATCTCCAGAACAAATATTATTTTGTTGGGTGGACATAATGATAAGGTTATATGCTAAATCTTTATAATTTTCCCTCAGTTGGCTACTGAGATATGGAATTTTATATTGGGGCAGACAAAAGTAAACAGACTATATCTAGTTTATGCATGGAGCTGAGACCATCCTAATGTGACCTAAGGAAAGCTATAAGAGCAATAATGGATACATTCAAATGCAATGGAAATGATCCTCAAATTCCAACAAATCAAAACACAAGTCACAGCTTGTGTATAGGTTAACACAGATACTGATGTTAGTTACAGTTGAAGACTCCGTTTCCATGGCATGTGGTGTATTAGTGGATATGGCATTAGGCCACTAATTTCACACTAATCAGTACTCAGGTTGACTACTGTCGGTGATAGTAGCTTGTATGGAATGCATTGCAAGACTGTAAATGGTGAATATGCTGTCAGTATGCAACCACACAACAGTCTCTGCTCTGAATGGACAGACAGCATTCAGATGTCATGCTTCACATCACTCACCTGGATGTATGCACCCAGACAAGCCATAGTAAAATTTAATGAACGTGCAGAAGAGTTGACAAATAATGCACCAATACAAATGTAAAGAAGTACTGACAGTAATCAATACAGTACAAACTTGGCCGGTGGATACTGACAAGACCCTAATGCTAGCCTGACTACAAGGATACTTAAGCAAAGTTCAAGAGATATCATAACCAACTCCTCATGGAAACAGTAAGTAGAAATACTTGGGATGGCTGCTGCATCGGAGGACTCAGCTTATATGGGAATGTTCAATGTGCAGTGATGTCATTTGACACAATATAGCATAATTAACAGTCACTGCAAATGGATCACCGGTGTTTAAACAAAATCACAAATATTTAGACCCATCATCATTAGTTGAAGGCAAAGATAGACAGTCAAGTACTAAGCATATTGGTCCCCATGCAAAAAAAAAAAACAACCTTTATAACTGATAATCAGATTTCATCTATTTTAGTATGGGTGACTGATTCATACAAGCACCATGGTTTGCAAGGGATGGTCAGAAAATGACCATAATTTTGTTTTAGAAACTTTATGTTAAAAATGGATGTGATTTACAAACAACATACATGAACATTTCCTCTAAACATACTATTTTTCTACACAATTCCCATCAACCAGTACGGCCTTAAGCCACCGTGAAACAAGTTGAGGCATGCCTCAACTGTACCAGATTTTTTGCTGCTCATGTAGCCATTTCTTCACTGCATAAATCACACCCCGTAAAGTAGCAAAAGAAGAACAGCCTGATGTGCCCGTTACATACCACCAAAACAAAAGAATGATCAAATCAGTCAGAAAGCCACCAAAACCTGCACAAGACGACTACCACTTTATGGACAGACCAAAGCAAGTAATTATTCTGCGCCTCAGAACAGGACACAATAGATTACGCAACCATATGTATACAAAATTCAAGATTGGTGAATCATCCATGTGCACATGTGGATTGGCGTCGCAGACAGCAGAGTACATACTCCAAGACTGCCCAAATTACAACATGTCTCGGCAAACCTTCTAGCCTAGAGAGACAACAGTGGAAGATCAACTCTATGGACTGCTGAGTGAACTAAAAAAAGACAGTTAAATTCATACAAGAGACAACATTGCAGTTATAGACATATTTCAAGCAAACGAAAGAAGAAGAAAAAAAAAAAATCACATCCCCGGAATCATCAAATCTTGCCTCACAGAGTGCATTTTTAAGTGAACCAACAAGATGAAAACTGTGTTGGAGCAACATTTCTGCCAGATTCTTGCTAGACCTAAAGTGCGGAACCACTTACTGAGTTTTGTTAGTGTTTTCATGTAAGTTTCAGAATTGAATGTCTCAGCTCTTGGCATCACTTCGATAAGAATCACACCATCAGTTATCCAAAAGACAGCGATAATAACCTTTCTTGCTGATGGAGATGTCTTGAATTTCTTTCTTTTTGGTGATTGTGGATGATGCCACTCCAATGACTGCAATTTTATTTGAGGCTCAAAATGATGCATCCAGGTTTCGTCACCGGTAAAAATCTTTGACAAAAATGCTCACCCTCAGCATCGAAATGTTCCAACATGTCAGAACAAATTGTCTTCCTTTGAAATCTGTGCTCATTTGTGAGACAATGTGGAACTCACCTCAAGCAAACCTTTGAATATGCGAGCGCTTTGACAGTTTTAATTGCACATCCCTTGCTGATTGATAGCTGAAAGGCTACTTGTTGACTTGTAATGCGTCTATCATCACAAATAATGGCACGGCACTTTTTCAACATCTGGGTTGGTAGTAGTGGCAGAATGTCCAGAGCATGGAAGATGGCGCAGCTTGGCCTCTTCACTTTCCAAAGCTTTAACTCTCTGAATGGACAGTGATTCTATCAAATGCGCAACTTCCATACACAGCACATTGATGTTTGTTAATGCTCACCCCAATCAGAAACTGTATTGAATCCACTGTCTGTAATGCAAATTTTCATACATGCCAATTTAATGGCATACTGTAGTTGTTCTAAATGTCCAAATATGGCACAACTTCATACAAAACAATAGAGATTGCCTAGTTTGCCATGTAGCATGCCCAGTGTGGCCATTTAGCTTGCCTAAATATAGCATGCCTAGTTTACCATGAATTACCAAAATACGATAAGTAGATTGTGAGCTTTACTAGAACACGATTACAAGAAACAAAATGGTTTCAGCACAGAACAAAAACACAAAAAACTAATAAAATAATCACTACATAGAAAATAGAGAGGTTACTTAGCTGAATCCTGTCTTGGTTGAATGTGTCTAAAGCTCTAGCTGTTTGATGAGTGTGGAAACGGCCGGATGTGAGATATGAAACGTGTCGATGGGTAACAGGGATTGGCTGAGGCGTCCGATGGGCGGGGGGAGGGGGGAGAACACATGTGGGTGAAGGGCGAATTAGCAGTGAACTAAAGCCGGTTCTGTGGCGAAGGTTTTAGTTTGCAATTCCGCATACCCAGTTGGCGGGCGCTTGGAATGCAGTATGCCCTGTGTTGGTTAGCATAGGATAGCATGAGTACCGGTCGCTAAGAAAGCAATGACAAACCCCCAAACGCAAACTTACCAAAAAATCACTAACGGCAAAAGTAATGCTAGGGATGATCGCAACGCTCTGTAAAAGATACGCTATCACATTATACTAGTGGGCTATATAGTTGCGGGGGGGGGGGGGGGGGGTGAGAGTGAAAAGGGGGGGGGGAAGAGTTGGAAGTTAAATGAAACTATGTTGGACATTAAGGCCGTGAGGGGAGAGTGTCCCCAACTGAAAGATGAGGCGGTTTTCCAACATCTTGCGATCACGTTCGTGAGATGCGCACGATTTGAGCGCCGTGACCTGTATGTCCACCACGCCACAGTGGTCAAAACTGTTGAAGTGCATGGGCACCGGTTTCTGGGCACCACTGCTGCTGATATCAGATAGGTGTTGCCTAAATCTGTCAGCAAGACGTAAGCCTGTCTCACCGATATATCTCATGTCACAATGAGTGCAGACGATCGCATAGATAACGTTGCGACTCGTGCATGAGAAACCCTCATGAATGTGGAAAGTGGTCTTGGAGAATGCCAGACTCTGGGTTTGAAGTACATATGGGCAGGTCTTACAACGTGATCGAAGACAAGCCATCATACCAAGAAGAGACGTTAATGGTGGGGTAGACTACTATGGACCAGCACATCCCTGAGGTTACGATCCCGCCTGTAAGCCACCAGAGGGGCCTCTGAAAAGACATCGCGAGTGATCGGGTCTGCCTGGAGAATAGATAGGTGCCTAAGGAGGATATTCTTGGCAGCAATATTGTGGGGATGGTAGGTTAATGAAAAGATCGGCCTATTGTTTCGTGGTTTAGGCCTGGAGGAGAGAGCCTCGGTACGACTGATAGACTGACAGCGGTAAAGGGCTGTAGACACAACTTTATCAAGATAGCCACGAAGGCAGAAGAAATCCAACATTTCATGGGCTTTTTGACGGAAGTCATTATCCTGACAAAGCCATCGGAGACGTAACAGTTGGGAGAAAGGAATTGAATCCTTACAAGAGGGGGGATGTGAGGAGGTATAGAGAAGGAATGCGTGGGAGTCAGTAGGTTTATAATAAACCGTCGTACGCAGACCAGCGGAATCTAAAGAGACTGTTAGATCTAGGAAATTGACAGCCGACGAAGAAATAGTGGAGTTGAGTCTGATGCTAGGATGAAAGCTGGAGAAAAAGGAAATGAAGTAATGGAGATCTGACAAGGGCATGTCTGAAACACCAAAGCAGTCGTCGATGTACCTCCTGTAGAGCTCCGGGAGCCTACCGGTGTATTGACTCCATACCTGGTGCTCCAGATAGCCCATGAAAAGGCAGGTATAACTAGGACCCATCTTGATGCCCAGTTAACCATGTAACTTGCCACAACTCCTTGTTGAAAACTATACTTCAAGGTACAATTGAAGGCAAGCAGTGAAGAAGAAAGCAAAAGACATAACAGGTTAACAATATTAAAGAATATTAGAAAATAATACTTTCGCACTTACACATATTACTTAAGATCTTAAGATAGCTGCCTCTGGAGCGGTCTCGACTGGCAAAGATTAGTTTCATCTTCGTGCCAGGGCATGCGGGAGTACAAGGAAATGAGCGGGCTGACAAGCTCGCAGGTGAGGCTACTGTGGAGGGCGGACGCGCCATGGACCAGGCCGACATTCTGAATGCTCTACGGGAAGTAAGACTTTTGCGAGAACCAAGTGATGACTGTGAATCTACAACAATGGCCAGACTGCGAGAGCAGCAAATTAAAAGAGGGGTGGCCAAACAAGAACACTACGCAGGAAGCCAAAGAAGATTTATAAACCAACACAGAACTGGTGTCGTTAGCCGCTACACGTTGCGGGATTTGCTGAGGAGGGGATCCGAGCACTTATGGACTGAATGGTTCGATGTGCAATGAGGATGATCTGTCGACTAACTAACTAACTAACTTAAGATAGGAAGAAATACAGTACCTACCTTGTTTATGAACACATTTACACGATGCCACTATTCTCTCTCTCTCTCTCTCTCTCTCTCTCTCTCTCTCTCTCTCTCTCTCTCTCTCTGTGTGTGCGTGCACGCGCGCATGTGCACACGCACACACACTGAAGTATATTGAAAACGCACCACCAGTATAATAATAGGAACAGAGTGTGAAATATAAATATAAATGTTTACAATTTTACATATTTGGAATCTTTATTCATTTTCATATGAATCACTGCTGGTCATTAATTTGTACATAAAATTGTTATGAAATTCACTGCATTCTGTGCAGGTAAGGTAGAAAACCAAAAATTCAACTGTAATAGCAAAATTCATTCACACCATCCTCAGTATTTGGGATGTCCATCATGTACTTGCAAACAAGCTTGGCAGCAGCTCTGCATGGAACGCACAAGTCTCTGAAGGAAATTCCCGGGAATCAAGTCCCATTCACGTGTAAGAGCAGCTTCGAGCTGTTGCAGATTAGCTGCAGAACCTTGCCTGTGGAGCTCGTCCCACAGATGTTCTATAGGGGACATGTCTGGTGATAGGGTAGGCCAATCAATCATCACAGTGTTCTTCTGCTGTAGATATTGCTGTGTAATGCATGCGGTGTAGGCATTATCCTGCTGGAGAAGCTGCAAGTCTGGATAAATTGTGAACGCAGGCGCAATGAATGCATCCAGAGCCTCATCTCGATATGTCACAGCATTAATATTTCCACGGAAGATTGATTGATCGATTTAGGAACCGACATCACAGCATTCGGGACATTCCCATAAGCGCTCCGTCCCCATCCTCAGCAACCAGTGAAGAGTTCCAACACTAATAGTTCCAGTAGCAATCTGATTCCACGGAAGATGTGAAGAGGCAAGAGATGGTGAAAACTGAATCCTTCCTACTGCCACCTCCAAATCGGTTGTGATGACGAACACACTAATCTGCACAGCACTCTCCACACCTTCACCAAATCCGCACACATCCAACAGCACAGGATAGGTTGAATCTGTTCTCGTCTGCGAATAAGACAGCATTCCACTGTAGTCTAGTCCATCTGACATGTTGCTCTGCCAATTGCAGGAGCTACTGACGATTGTGGGTCACGTTTTGCCCGACATAATGCCGTCTTGCAGTAAGGTCTGTATCTCATGAGTCGTCGAATGACTGTCATTCAAGAGTCTTGCCCAAGTTCACCCACTATTGCTGTCTGACTTGCCGAGAGAAAACGATTCCTTAGGTGACTCAGCACAATATGACGATCTTGCACAGGGGTGGTAACTCACGGTTGGCCACTTTGAAGTCTATCCGGGCACTGTCAGTGGTTCGATAATATTCATCGAAACGTACAATAGTGCTGTGGTGGCAATTCATCCTTCTGGCATGAGCTCATTCAGATCAACATACCAATGGCTTGTTGGCAGTCATTTTCAGAAAAGTCATGGCATTTCAAGCACGTGTACTGGGTGTTTTGACTCAACGGCCTTTTTATACCGAGCATACTGCCACAATGCGTACACATTTTCAGGGTCATGGTTGTTGGAAATCGTGTTGCACGTGTAACTTTCATTGTTTTCATGTAGTCTGTACACAAACCCGTGGGTTGAATCATGCACTTTCCATTCCAGAAGCAATTTGCTCTCTAACTCATGACAAACACGGGGAAAATCAATTCCCACATTTTCATTTCCATTGTGTTAGTTAGTTAGTCGCGGTTCCAACTTCACAGCAACGGGTCATCCCAATTATGCTCCATTCCTGTGCCAGTGAATATCCCTCAACATGCTCCTCACTGCCTGCCAAATAGTTATTGCTAATGAAACATAGAATGCAGAAGGGACCAAAGGAAAATCCCAAGGTACAACAAAGTGAACAGTGCACTGAAGCCAAAGAGACGGGATGCGTCACAAAAGCGTAAAACCTAACAACGGGATACGCTGTGAAGCCATGTTACAAACCGGTGGGGTTTGAAATTGTGTGACCGACTTCTTGTGACAAATGGTTGTTCGGATGCAGTGATTTCATGATATTCAAGGAAGGATAACAGGAGGAACTTGTTGATGAGGAGCCATGGCTGGTTAGAAGAACAGGAAACCGAACCTAGACAAAGATTCAACAAACGAGACAGCAAGGATCTAGATAAAGGATGGAAAAGAGGCATCAGGGCAGACCATAGGGTTAGATAGGATAATAATTCTTGGTCATTGAGTAGATGTTGTCCCTACGATAAGGGCGCGCTACGTTACCATTGGAAGTTTGTCTTAAGACTCTACAAGGACGAAATAAAGGGCTTGAAACGTTTGCTGAACTGTCCGTTTGTGTTTTCATGTTCACCTATTTTACAAGGTGAGGTATTAAGATTTTGTTGTCAACGTTCTGAATTGACGAGTTGAGAATGCTTCGTCGTAAACGTTTGTTTATCATTATTAATCAACTGAGGCGGAGTTACGACAAGGCACTGCCCCATGTGAAAAGTGGAACAGACAGGAGTCTCGACAAACCAACAGCCTGCACAGGTACACTGTTCGTAATACCGCCGACAGAATGTCAACACAAAAGTCCTCCACGAAAAATAAAGTTAATAAAGTT
The DNA here is from genome assembly GCA_963921405.1 of Cepaea hortensis. Classification (NCBI taxonomy): domain Eukaryota; kingdom Metazoa; phylum Mollusca; class Gastropoda; order Stylommatophora; family Helicidae; genus Cepaea; species Cepaea hortensis. Next base: position 73,074,113 of record OY992883.1, on the reverse strand, counting down.
AAAAGCTTCATCGTCGATTGAAGCGGCAGTCACTAGAAAACCAGCAGCCACACATTACTACATACGGCAAACCAGTCAGTTCTGCGACAAAGCCGGCCGCCATTTTACCGAACATGCAGTTCACACTACAAACAACTGCGGACGGATATTAAAGGATTTCACTGTACACAATGCCGCTGCCAGAATGCCAACACAAAAGTCCTCCACGAAAAATACAGTTCATCTTCGATGAAGCGGCAATCACTAGAATTCCAGCAGCCATACATTACTGCATAAGGCAAACCAGTCCATTTTGCGACAAAGCCAGCCGCCATTTTTCCGAACATGCAGTTCACTCTACAAACAACCGTGGACAGATGTAATTTCACACGAAATTTACAGCTCACAGTGTCGCGCCACGCACTCAACTCAGTAGCGGGGTGACGGAACCATACACTTCCAGTCCAACATGACAAAAATATGAATGTAAACGGTAGCCACAAGCGTAAACACTCCAGAGTCCTTAACCATTTAAATGCCTATCCTTCATGTTCGGGACATCTTAACGGCATCAGTATATATAATAGTGTGCATTTTTAATGTGCTTCAGTATATATAGCTATATCTTCCATTCTACATTCTCACACCCCATCACAATAAAGAACTACCGTTTACAACTTGATAACTAGACAACATTGTCTATGGACTGACATACCTTTAATATCTCTGTGTAGTTTCCGCTCGGAATGCAGGTAATCCAATCCTTTTAGGATTTCTCGTAATATAATGGCAATGTCATTTTCTGTAAAAGTGCCAGCTTTCATGAGATCCAAAGCTGATCCCCCACCAAGATATTCCATAATTATCCATAGCTTAGAACCCTGAAATAAAGAAATTCACAAATATGAGATCAAAGTATTCCATATTTATTCACAATTTGGAATCCTAAAAAATTTAACAGACATTTGGTCCATCCATCCATCCATCATGTGCCATGCCGATAAGCATGGGCGGCCATGTTTCACCATCTCGATCGATCACCAGAGTCGTGGATCAGCTCTGTGTTTCTGTCTCCGGCCATGCCACGTGGCCAAGCCATCCAGGTATTTACTTCTCTGCCTTCCCATTGTTCTTGACATTACCATCTTATCTTTTTAATGCATAGATTGGAATCCTTTGTGGCAAAATTCACAAAGGCTTTGCCAGATGGTGTGGCTAATGATGCCACTCAATGTCTCATTTTCTAGTATTATGTATCATTTCATGTGCTGACATCTTTCCATGCCAAATTGTATCCTAGGACTCTTTTTTTCTTTAGTCTTTTTAGTTGTTACAATATATTCCAGTAATCTATTCTCATAAATTTGCTATAAGAACATCTGTCTCTCCTTCTAATGTCTGCTGTAGTTTCTGTTGTGGGTTGGCCTTTAAATACAACATTTTGTTTATTTATTTTGGCCATATCAGCAGAGAGAAAGAACAACTGTCACATTAGCATGGAAGGTCAAACATTAAAAACTGAGACCTTCACGGTGAAGAGACTGCTTTAGCAATAAATGTGAGCAGCTTCTGGAGGACCAAGGACTATACCTTAACAGGTTTTGTATACAGAGAAAGCAGCAGCAAAGGCTATTTGTAAAACTCTTTAAAAGATCTTTTAAACCTGAATGTAGAAATGAGTGGTGTTAAGTCAAGAACCAACATCACTGCACTCAAGACACTCCCATATGTGTTCCGTCCTCATCTTTAACAGCCAGAGTCTCAATACTAATGATATGAGTAACAGTTTGATTATATGCCCTGGCCTTTCCTTGGAGTTCTGAGTGTCGCCAGATCCTCTGGTCACTCCCCAACGAACCAACTTTACTTCAAACAATCACTTTAGATTACAAATTTATGCTTCTTCTTTACTTGAAATAATCACTTTAGATTACAGATGATATACTTCATTCTCACTTGAAACAATCACTATATTTATCAGCTAATAAAAACACCAATTTATGCTTAGTTTGGTTTGAGAAATATCATCTTAACTGCAGACGGATACTTCCTTAACTGCTCTAGCTTCTCCCATAGATAACACAAGGACAATCTCAGTGCATCAACTCAGTAGATCTGTGGGAATCTGCATGTGTGTACATAGACAGTCCCATGGCAAATACTGCAGGTCGGGTGTGAAGTGTTAGGCCTTCACATATTTGAGGCCATGACATATGAGATTGGGTGACCAGTGTGTACACCAGAATCATACTATAAATATTCTATTGTGGGTGGGGTTTCTAAATTTGAAATGCAACATGGGCAGAAGTCTATTCAACCTAATATTTTTAATTTTCAATAGCTGGCAGATTTTTAATGTGTACAGTAGGCACATTATCCTTCTAGTTTATTGCCCTTATCCAAGCAGACTAGGCATAAAATGCACTACCACCAGACCAGTGATGTGCATAACATCCTCAGGTTAACTATTCTGCAAACAAGCCACAGCTTGATTCACACCTGGTCTTGTTGAGTTAGAGGCCAACACCACACTTCTAAGCCACTCAGTCTGAGTCTTGTAATGAATTACTTTAGAGTTTCTCAGTAAAGAATGAGTTAAGCTTGTGTGTAAATTGACAATGCACTAATTCTCTTTGAAGTTCCCCTGATAAGCACTTCCCTGAAACAAACACCGAAGAGTCAACCCCTAGATAATACACACTAATAATAGTGTTATGAGTAGAAGAACTATAGCAACAGAGAATGGTATCTAATTGTTATCTGGCAGTTACCTGACCCATATTTCACAACTTGACAGATTACACAAACACACGTCAAGGAAAAAAATGTTTAACACACACAGAAGAAAAGAGTGTCTGTGCAGTCAAATGTTGGAATGTTCATGGTTACTTTCAGGGCTCTGCTTCATCTTAACTTTCTCTCAGCTGGGGAATATTGGTGACGGGTAAAGGAACTTGTCACCAACTTCATATAACCATGATGAAGTAAAAATGAAATACTCAGCCTTTCACATCTTACGCAGTTATCTGCTACAGGATTGCCTTATACCTTGTGTTGAACACAAGAAGCAGGAAGTGTGAAACATATCTGTACAATTTATGAGCATTAAAACAAGGAGTGACTAAAACATGGGCCTTATCTTACTTTACTGCATTCACTGTCAAGCCAAAGAAAGCAAATGTTATGTTATAGTATACATTATTTGGTGTCTGCTTACAGTAGAGTGCGTAACTTATGACACAAGTTTTACCTAAACACTTTAAAATAAACACTACCAGTACAAAGAGTAACCCATTCACATGTCATTATGGTACTGAGAATACAAACTGCACTGTACATGAGGAGTTACATGGTTAGTATCACACCAGCTATTTTCTTTACTTCCGCAGTCAAATTTCTAGTCCCAATTGTATGAGGCTGGGCCAACCCTTGAGCTGCTGATTTTTAAAAAAACTTGCCAACAGTGAGAATTGAACCATGAGTCATTATGTTGGTAGCCATTATGTGACTATGGCTTTATAAGGGAACTGTTTCTTCTTTATTTGCAAACAAGAGACAAGGCAACAAAGACAGGTGAAGACTTTGAGAGATGACACCATCTTCTTCTGCTGCTGCTGTCTTTTATCTCCCAATAGAGCATAGGTCGTCAACTATCTTATGCCATGCCCTTTATAGATATGTTCATTATTGGTTGGATTTTGCAGTTAAAGTTCTCCAAAGGGTGAGATAGTCTCAAGCCAAACCTCCTTAGTTGCCTTTTCTGACATGCATGGTAGGTTACAACATTACCATGGCATGGAGAAAAATCTGTGTTGGAAATTACTGGCAACAAATGAAACAATGGCGTATGACATGGCAACAGGAAGAAGATTACGAGTCTTCAACATTTAATAAGGTGAAAGAATAAACTTTTTCTTCTCCTGCCTTTCAAATCCCAATGGAGCATAGGCCCTCAATCAGCTTACACCTTTGTTGTCTCTTGTAGTTCCTCGCATTAACTTTCCCCTTTAATTTCTCAACAATGTTTTGAGTCTTAGTATATTTATTTTGCCTTGTGGATTCAAGTTGTCTCTATTAATGCTATTAAGAGGTGTGTGTTTTTTTCCCCAGTTTATGACCCATCCAGTCATTCCATCACTTTTAGTTCACTGGCTTTTGTTTAGTTCTCTAAAAGTGTTTTTTCACTGGTGATTCTGTTTTACCATTTCAGTCCTTCAATTCTGCAGACATCAATTAATAAATGTATGTAATTTATTAGTATGGTTTTGTCATTTCTTTGTATTTCTAATACATGCAGCTGCACTGAGTGATGACATAGTTAAATATTCTAAGTTTGGTTAAAGTCTTTGTGCAATAGGTCCCTGCCACTGGAAGTCAGAACAAGGATGCTCGCGTTACACTGAAATGATTTTTTAACATCTGACTGTAAATCCTGTGAACTGGAGCTACTAATTAGTAAATAAGCAAAATATTCCTTGAGGCCACAGAGATGTGGTTTTACAGAAGAAAGCTGAAAATACCTTAGACAGCCCAAGTGAGTAATATTTTTCTTATTCTTCCGCAAACCCCTTCAGACGTCAACATAAATATATATTCAATGAAAGCGGCAGTAAACCTTAGAAATTAGTAATCTAAATGTTTTGAAAGAAGCTAAGACACAAGGACAACTTATCAAAAACCTCAGAAAGAGGCAGTTGCAATGGCACGAAAAAATGTCAGCACAAGAAATGACACATTTTGTTAGGAGACTGCAAGATTTGGCAGCGTATAATGCTCACAACAAACAAAAAGACACAGCAATGTACATACCTTTAAATAAGACCCATAGTACTTGGTCACGTACGGGCTGTCACACTGAGAGAGGACCATAATCTCCTGTTGAATATCCTCAATTTCATCCTCTGCTTCCTCCAGATCAATGATCTTAATGGCCAACACCTCTTTTGTCTCTGTGTCAATTCCTTTGTACACTTCTCCAAAGGAACCTTTCCCAATCATTTCTAACTTGGTGAAGCGAACTTCAGGATCCACACTATACCTTCCCTGTTAAAAGACAATTATTAGTCATATTTATTTTTTTTTTAAAGAAAAATATTCTCACAGTAGTAATAAGCATGCTTTACTGTAACCGTTCCCATTCTCTATTTACCTACCACCTAGGCTATACAGAAAACTTTGATCAGTACCTCTTGCAACAACAAAGTAACAAATTATCATATATCAACATCAAGAGTAAGTCAGTAAGCAAGTCACAAAATAGTATGTAAAAAATAGTTATAAGAGATGCAAACTTGAAAACAAAATGTATTACTCCACTTACATCTCTCATTTCTCAGCATACTAACATTCAATCATTTATCCCATTATTTTATTAGTTGCCCAATGCCTGCACAAGAAGTTTTTGGGCTGCTACCTTAGCTTAGCTACATTCGCAACCTCATCTAAACTCCTTCACAATCAGCAAACTGTTTGCCTCCTAATTAATTTTTAGCAGACCAAAGAGAGGAAATTGCATACTGTCTTGTACTGTAAATTCCAGCAGCTGTAAACTTTTTAGACAACCTGTTGTGTTGATGGCAACAAGCAACAACCAAAAACAAGATTGCCATGCATATGTGAGAGAGAGAGAGAGAGAGAGAGAGAGAGAGAGAGAGAGAGAGAGAGAGAGAGAGAGAGAGAGAGAGAGAGAGAGAGAGAGAGAGAGAGAGAGAGAGAGAGAGAGAGAGAGAGAGAGAGAGAGAGAGAGAGAGAGAGAGAGAGGTTTAAAATCATGCATGCACATACACACAAAATTTGATACTGGCGACATACCTCCTGAATTATGTAAATTGATATTTATTGCAGACACAAAGAATCAGCAGCCTTGGAATATGATCAGCATCAAACAATTAGCATAATAAGCCACATCATGAAAATTTTGCTAAGAGTAATCATGGAAGAGTTAGGGGAAGAACAATGTGGGTTTGTAGAAGGCAAGGCTTTCAATGAAGTAAGACAAAGCATATTTGCACAACAGAAGAGCCTGAGTACAGATAGACGGACTCAAGAGCAAGAAAGTACTATTGCGTCACAGTGTTCCCCAGGGCGGAGTCTTGTTCCCCCACTCTTTTTCTAATCTTCAACAATGATCTTGTTGCTAATCTACCGCATGGAATTAAATCGGCAATGTACGTTGATGACCTGGTGCTGTGGAGCACAAATGAACATGCATCAGTGGTCTCGAGATCGCTACAAAGAGCTGTAGATACATTTGTTGCATGGGCAGATAGATGGTGTGTCAGCATAAACACTGACAAGTGCAGCACAACTCTATTTACCCTCTCTCCAAAACAAATGGCAGGGATCATCCAGATAAATGGAACATCCCTATGAGAAGATAAAGAACCAACATACCTTGGAGTAACATTTGATGACAGGCTGACATGGAGAAAACACATCAAAAAAGCAGTAGTAAAAGCCAGAAGGAAAATAGCCATCCTGAGAAAGCTAAGTGGAACCACATGGGGAGCCAGTGGGAAAATACTTAGCAAAGTTTATTAACAGAGCATACGACCACACCTGGAATACGGATCAACTGTGTGGTGTTCAGCATCAAAAAACCACACTACAAAAGCTGGACAAGGTGCAAAATCAAGCACTCAGAGTCACCACAGGAGGGATGAGATCAATCCCTATAGCAGCAATGGAGAAAATGGGGAGGACACAATCACTGAGAGAGCGCAGAGATACGAAAACACTAATACAAGCAGAAAAGTTCCTCAGCTTGCCAGGCCACCCTATGAAGAACTGATTTGAAAACTTAGCTATAGGGCGGTTGAAAAGAAGTAGTTTTATCCACCAGGTCAAATGACTCTGCAGAGAAACCACCGATCTGACCACAGTTGGTATCCCCCTGACAACTATTCCAGAGCGAACTCCATGGAAAAATTAGCATAGACTATCACTACAAATCCAGACAAAAGTGAGAGGAATATTTGACAAGGAAGAACAGAACAGTGTACAGTGCAGAGCAGCCACTCTCAGCTTCCTTGATGACGAATACCCACAGGACCTCTGGATCCGAGTCTACACAGATGGGTCAGCACAAAATGCTGTTCGAAATGGAGGAGCAGGAGTGTACATAGAATACCCAAATAATACTAGGGACACAGCCAGAGTACCGACAGGAAAGTACTGCCATAACTATGATGCTGAAATTGAGGCAATCAAGATAGCAACAGAGAAATTACTAAATACCAGCCATGGTACACAACCTGTGGTGCTATTGACAGATGCAAAATCAGTACTCTAGACGCTCCTGTCTGGGAAATTGGCAGTACTAAGGACACTACTTTCTGAACTTAGCAGTCAGCATAAGGTCACCATACAGTGGATACCATCCCACTGTGGAGTACCCGAAAACGACAGAGCTGATCGAATGGCTAAGGAAGGAGCAAAAGAAGAACAGCCTAATGTGCCCGTTACATACCACCAAAGAAAAGAATGATCAAATCAATCAGAAGGCCACCAAAACCTGCTCAAGATGACTACTATGTTATGGACAGACCAGAACAAGTCATTATTCTGCGCCTCAGAACAGGACACAATAGATTACGCAACCACATGTATACAAAGTTCAAGATTGGTGACTCAGCCATGTGCACATGTGTTTGGCGTCGCAGACAGCAGAGCACATACTCCAATACTGCCCAAACTACAACATATCCAAGCAAACCTTCTGACCTAGAGAGACAATAGTGGAAGATAAACTCTATGGATCGCTGAGTGAACTAAAATACTGCTAGATTCATACAAGAGACAACAAAATTGCAGTTATAGGCATATTTCAAGCAAATGAAAGAAGAAGAAGTAAGACATGCTGACAATGCTTGCAGATCTGCAAACTGATGGGAAAGATCTTAGATTTGTTAAAGACATATATTGGAAACAAACTGCCATAAAAATTGATAATTAAGTAGATCAATATCAGCCTATTAACAGAGGTGTGCGACCAGACCATGACACTTAATGCCTCCAAATAATGTTTGCCCTACACAGTAAAAATATTGTGAGAAATTTAGAGGATAGGAGAGCTGTCGCCACTGGGTGACGTAACATCAATAATACACACTATTGATTGCAGATAACAAACAGGATTTGCAACATTAGTAGATGCAGTTATTGTACACAGTGAACAACTAGGATGTGTGTGTGTCTACATATAAATAAGCTAAATGTATTTCCTGCCAATTTAGTTGAAGTGAGAAGACATCAGGCAATGGTGGATAACCCGTCTCCCTCAATAATTATGACTGTATGAAGGCTGGTGACAGAGCGGCTAACCAAAAACAAAGAACTGTAGTGCTTGAGATTGAGAAAATGAGTTGAGTTGAGTCAAGAACCAAAAACACAGCACTCAAGACATTCCCATACACGCTCTGTCCTCATCTGCAAAAGCCTGCGAAGAGTAACAATACTAATGATTATATGTAAATGTGGCCTTTCCTCAGAGTATTGAGTATTGGCCAGATCTTCTGGTCATTCCCCACAGCACCACTATCCACGCCATGATGATCTACCCAGTCTTCTGTACCATACACAATTCTAAAGGCCCCGACATCTGCCTTGTCATGCACCAATACCCCACCGAGTTGTGGTATCATATGCCAGGCCCTCCAGCACTAAACCCCATCCACCAACCTTCGCCACGAACTCCCAGGTACTTCTTTTAACTCTTAGGGTAGAGCCAGCCGTGTATATGATTACATCGCTTGGTCGCAAATTGTGGATCAATTGTTGCAGCTCTCATTCAGTGCAGCCTGCAGGCCAATCCCTGCATTCTCAATCCTATGTTGTTATGACCCTGCACAGGTCTGATTTTTCCACTGGCATTCTGGCTCACTCCTCTCCACACAATGTTCTTAAGAATGCACCTTCTCTAATTGTGTACTCTGCTTGAGCCATCCATTATTTCCCCCTGATTAGCCTGTGGCCCTTAACTGTGTCCAGGGCTTCATGCAGGAGGTGTTCTGTGTCTGCAACCACTAACAGATATGATTTAGCCTGCAGCACCTTGAGCATGTCAGCATTCATGGGTAAGGTTAGGATGTATTGCATACACACAACCAGCTTATCCCTTGTGCATCCCAGTATTACCTGCAGAGCTTCATTCTGTACATGCTTTAGTTTCACCTGACTCTTTGACACTGTGAGTAGTCTCAATCCATACTCAATTACTGAGAGAATCAGATGTTGATAGAGTATGAACAACATTCTTTGCTTCATGTCCACTGATGCCATGATCTTCAGTGCACCGAGTCCCTTCTCAGATCTCAAAACAGCTGCTTCCACATGATCCCTGAATGATAGGCTTCTGTCAAAGACGATTCCCAATTACCTCAGTTTACTTTCTCTGTTAACATCTGGGTTAATGACACTACCCATCTTTGTGCATCAGTTTATCACTGTGTTTGCTGTCTCCTGCAACTTTTGCGCTATTTGCATCCCGCCTCTTTCCTGCCTATATGCAAGGACACCATATGGAAATGTGAGAAAATGAGTCTCTGCAGTTTGGGTGTGTTACAGAAAATGACTTTCTATTCAGCAGAATGAAGACAGTATGTTTCTATCCTACAAGGCTGCGGTATCATTTAACATATGCTATCTGAAACTCCATGTAGATGTTACTACTGTGCCAGACTCCCAGTTCAGAAGATCCATCACAGCTGACTGTGACAAGCTTGGATAAATGCCTCAAATCTTAACGGTCCTAAGTGGATCATTGAGAGCTGTAGATCTAAAGCTAATGTTCTAAATACAAGAGTATCAATTCTAGGAACATCAAGGATGGACAAAGGATAAATAATATTGGGCCTATATGACTGCCTGCTGTATGCCGACACATAGACTAATGAATCAATATGTCAACTCATGAAGTTTGGTATTTTTTGCAGCTGTAACAGTCACATGTACTCTGGAAACAACCAAAATTTTCTTTACTTCTACATCCGTTAAGGTTAAAATAGCAAATATACATCTGTCTCAAGTCCTATGACATGTATTCCAACTAACCAATCACTCTGATGGAAGAAGTATCTATTAAAAATGAGCTAGGCATCTGAAGTGCTAAAACAGTAGAAGAGATTCAGAAGTCTGCTCAACTACAGCAGACCGCTGCTTGGTATGAAATACTTTTACTACACTGCAAGTAATTTGATGAGACTCACAATTTCACCCAAGCACACCAATTCATATGGCAGGGATAAGTTTCTTTCGCTATAAGAGTTAATGTACTTACATGCACATCTCGAACTTTGGGTGTCTTTCCTGGGTGGTCTAGGGCTGAGTGATTCATCATCATCTGCAAATACAGTCAGCTGTTTAACACATTGTAGACTCTCAACCAATGTAGAGTAATATCTACAGCCAAGCACATTAACTGCCTTGACTCACTCCACACCAAGCAAATCATCACACAATGTATCCATATATTACCTATCCCCAGATGGACAATCACATTTTGTCCACATCTGCTGTTAAAATTAGGGCAGAGTTGAAGTTTTCATTTGAGTTAAATGTCTCCTGGACAGTATTAAGTGTGCATTTGTGTAGTATAAACTTGATTCCCCATGATTCTTGATCTTATCTTTTGTTCTGACGCATGAGCTTCTTCAGTTATAGGCACCTGGTAGTAGTTTATTGGATACCATTCTCACAAGATGGCAGAACCATTGTTAGTCGTTGTCTCTATAAAGCCAATGCACTGTTCAATGTGCCTACTGTTTTTCTAAAGTGATCATTTCTAATTCTATCACTTCTAGTGAAGGTGAAAGGATTTCTCAAGTTTCACATATTGTGATAGCCCTTCTTTGAAACCATAAGCATCCATGTTGGGCAGCACAAGCAGAATGCTGGTTTAAATAGAATAATGACTTGACTTCTGCACTGATGAAACATCCTGCTGGTTACTGGATACATCACATACAAGTTACAGTTAGTTACTGTCCTTTACAGGACACTGCAATCAACCCCAGCATTCATAAGCTGTTTGTGATTAACTATTTCACATTCAGTAGTTTGCAAATGCTTTAAAAATGGGAGACACTCATATCATCAAAATCTATTAAAAGCAGTCTACTCTCAAATTACCTGCAGGTGATTTCAAAACCTGGACCAGGAATGTCAGGGAATTATGAAATGTGTTCACTAACCTACAAGCCACTGAACCTACATACATAACATACTATTCTTAAAATGTGTTAACCAACCCAATCAATTTATGGTTATGTGCCTTGTACATCATTATCATGTGCCATGCCAATAACCATGGGCAGTCATGGTTTGCAATCTCATATCTTCTTCTTGCGCCATTAGGCCGACACATCCGACTTCTGCGGGCATTTGTTGATCAGGTTAACCTTCCCGGGGGTTTCTTAGGACATTTGACTCTCACTGTTGTGGTGTCATCCCCCATCCCAGCTGGCCCATTTAGAACAGCCGAAGACATCCTGGTCAGCCCTCAAGGGAAGGCAGGGGCAGACCATGGGCGTCCCCTGCCATCCAAGGAGGCTTCCATAATTGCAGAGCCGACATATAGCGCTCTGGTACTGGGCTCACCCAAGGAATCGCCACGTCCTGCACATGGCTGCTTAGCCTCACTTCCGTATATTGAGCCTTCCAGTCACCACAGGCTGTTCCTCTGGAAACCAGAAAAATGCAGTCTGCAGATGACATCCATACAGTAAGCTTTCGACTCGGACTTTCCACGTAATGGATTTGCTATCCAAGCAATATTCCATTCCGTACCACTGGAACGCTTTTCCCACCTTTAATGACGCCCACACAGTGAGCTTTCGATTTGGAGTTTCCATGTAATGGATTTGCTAGCCAAGCAATATTCAATTTCATGCCTCTGGGACGCTTTTGCTACCAAAATACCTGTGGTATGAAGTGTGGCAGTATAAGTACTTCTTCATGCACCTTTAGATGTCAACCTGAATGTAGTTAAAGTACTCTGTGGTCAACTTGAGCTTCTTGATATCTCCATAGAGCTTGTCCTCAAAAGAAGCTAGTTTGGGCCAAAATATCTTTCTCTGTTCTGCATATATTGGGCACTCCTGCAGCAAATGTTTAGCTGTCATTTTACCAGTTCCACAATTACATTCATCGGTATCTCCTATCTTTAGTTTATTGAACAAGTGGTATTTCAGCCTGTTATGTCCTGTGCGGAGTCTGAAGATTGCTAGTTGTTCTCTTCGGTCGAGTTTGTAATATGCATCATCCTTCTGGTGGCCTGGATGCTCTGATTCCCATTTGGTTTTATAAGTACTTTTTATCAACCTCTTTGCCTCATTATAGGTTATGTCTATGTCAGGCTGTGGTAGTCGTCCGCCCTCTTTTGCTAGTCTGTCAGCCTCTTCATTTCCAGGTATACTGTAATGTGATGGGATCCATCTCATATGATCACCAGAGTCTTGGATAAGGCCTGTTTTCTTGCCTTGATTATGCCATCCAGATATAATCACTCTGCCTTCCCCTTGCTCTTTCTCCATCACTCATGCCAGTTGTCATGAAGTTTTCCAGTTTATTTCTCCAATAACGTGCCCAGAACATCTTGATTGTCTAAATCTAATTTCTCAAATCAATTTACAGTTTTCAATTGCTTCTTGTGCTCATTGGTTTTTCTGTCAATCCAAAGTATTCTTTGCATTTACCTCAGAAACTACATTTCCACTGCCATTAGATGTTTCTCAACTTGTCTGCTTAATGTCCATGTTCAACATACAAATAACAGTTTAGGTTGTAAATAACACTTCAACTTTTTCTCATTGCAACTAACATTTTTTTTTTTAAATTGGATAATGTGTTTTCCATCTTGCAAAAGGCTACCTATGCTTCAGAGATTCTTGTTCTAATCTCTTCAAAGTACCTACCAACAGATGTTACGACTGTTCCAAGAAAGTTGCACTAATTCACTTATTTAAGTGGTGTCCTATTTACCAGAATGTTGCACTGTGGTACTTTTTACTTCTTGGAGACAACCATAATCTCTTGTTATCTTACAATTAAATTCTAACCCTATTTGTTCACAGTGTACAAATAACTGTAACTATCAAACACTGCAGATCCTGTTCATTGTCTGCAGTTAATACTGTGCCTTGTACAGGATAAGTAAAACGTCAACTTAGACATGTCAGGTAAAGCTAACTGCACATGCGCCGGTTTTCATGTCTGATGAACTTTAGTTCTAAATGCTGATTGTATTTGTGCGCACACACCTTCAGGTGTCTGGCAGCTCCACTACCTGGGCATATGTTTATTTTTGTGGCTATTGTGGCCAGGTTGAAATCAGGTCATTTTATCATGTTTATGCAAAAGGTCACTAAAAAGGTGATTGCAGCGAAATCAATTCTTTGCCACTTCCACTGAAACCTAACTTAGTCAGGAGGAAGTCACCTTATATTTTCATGCCCTAATATAAGATAACTGGCTTCGTGGCTTAGGGGATTATGAGATGTGCAGACAATTTGGAAGCAGACCGTTTTGCATTGTTTTCAATCGTATGAGGCATCACAATATCAAACTACCACCTAAAACTGCCTAGTCAATCACAAACAGTCAATAAATACTGGGGTTGACTGCACCGCCCTGCAAAGGACATGCTATTAACTATTAATATAGACTATCAGCAACATACTAGGAAATTAAACCATTCCCACACAGTCTGCCTTAGGAAGCTATTGAAGATTAAATGGCAAGACAAGATCCCAGACACTGAAGTTCTAGAAAGAGCGATCATGCCCAGTATCCACACTCTACTAATGAAGAATCAGATTTGCTGGGCTGGTTACTTAACTCATATGCCAGATCACAGGCTCCCTAAACAAATTTTTTACGGTGAGCCGCATTGTGGTAAATGCTCCCAAGGCAACCAGAGGAAACGCTTTAAAGACTCTGAAAATCTCACTGAAAGCTTTTGGAATTCATCTTGACACCTGAGGGACTGCTGCTAAAGACCGTAATTTGTGGCATACATCATTACATAAGGGTGCAGTCACTATTGAAGCAACCAGGACTGCAAGAGCCGTGAAGAAAAGGCTGGACAGAAAAACCACTACAGGAAATCCTCCTCCTGGAACGTCAAGCATTCTTTGCCCACATTGTCAAAGAACATTTCGAGCCAAAATAGGCCTTATAAGCTATCTTAGAACTCATGGCTCCATACTTTCAACCCCACTGGATGAAATGAATGGTCATCATCATTCTTGATGGACAAACAACAACAACAACTATTAATATGAGTTAACTGGGAAGTAAAGGCAGTTGGAATGATACTGACTACATCACTCCTTGAGTACCTATTGATCTAATAAACCACTGGAGCGTAGCACACATTCAGTAAACCCAAAAAGCTTCACGGTATGTAAGAAGGGTGCTTTACATGATCTTTAAATTCTTAGCTTTCACCAACCTTATGGAAAAATCTATAACAGATAGAACCTGTTACCTTATATAGAATCTGTCAAGAGGAACTAAATATTATACAAATCCATGCCAAAGTCAGACACGTTGACCTCTGGAGATAAAGAGGAGCATAACAAGTTGTGAATCACTCCACCTATATGCATATACTAGGGACCATATCTTAAAAATGAGAACCATTTTTAAGAAATGCAAAGAGTACAATGTCAATGTTCAAACTTGTTTCACAGACTATAGTAACACCTTTTACTGTGTTCAACATCAGAAACTGTCAAAGCATGAGGGATGTGGGGAGCCCTGCACACATGTGACCCACTTAACTGAAGCATTACATTATGAACAACAAGCAGCTGTCAGAGTAGCCTATGAAATATCGAACCAGTTTGAGGTGCAAAGGGGAGTACATCTAGGCAGAAAATGTAATGAGAAATATCAAGAATGATGGAATCAGAGGCAATTTTGATCCATTCATAACAGGCAGACATCGGATTCCAGATATGTTGATGGCATGGCGCTCCTCTCAAATAGTGTCAAGGGATTACAAGAGTTGATCCTGACTGTCAAGAGACACGGTGAAAATCTTTTTTCTAAACTTAAAAAAAAAAGTCCATGCACAAATCTACATGCCAACTAAAAATCACATTAAAAAATTAAGAAATTGAAAAGGTTGTAAACTTTGAATATCTTGGCTCCATAATCAACAACTTCAAGAGGACTTGAGAAGTGGATTCACCATGGCAATGTAGAGGTTGCACAGTATGAAGAAATTATGATGCAACTCCAGCAAACAAATTAAAGTACAAGTTTTGAGAACATGTATCTTTCCTGTGGCAATATGCAAATGTGAGTCATGGACCATTTCACAGTCACTAAAGAAGAAAATTATGGCTTTTGAACTTAAATGCTAGAGACAAATTCTTAGAATATCATGGATCAAGAAGAAGAAAATATTGACATTCTACAAGATGTGAACATCAAAGACAGCCGGCTCAGAAACAACCATCTCTCGGAAACTGAACTACTTTGGCGACAATAAATGTCATAGTGACTTGGAAAGTACAACAAAGGAGGGCAGGGTTCCAGGGAAAAGAGGCAGAGATCGGCACAGATCATTGCAGACAGCTAGGACATGAGGGTGCATGAGGTGGCAGAACCGGCAAGGGATCCACTTTTTGGCAAGCCCGATGAAAGCGACATACTGCAATATAATGATGATGAATACATGTCAGGACTATCATCACGGACACTGTGTTTTCAGTCAGGTACATTAATGCAAAAGCTGATTTCGATTAATTTAATTCAAAACAATGTTTTCCCATAGTGAATTTGAATAACGAAGACACAAACAATAGATTGCATGATTTATTGCCTGGCATATTTTGCTGCATCTCGTCAGGTACATACTGCAGAATTCACACAACATAAAGTAAAATAACTAGATAAATCCTTCAAAATGAAATATACACATGTTCGCACAGTAATGTCAATTGTCTACTATGGTAATTTTAAACTGACTAACATGTCTTTTTGTTTGTACGAAACTGGCCTATGTAGATTAATCATTATGGCTTCTGTAAACTTTAACAAGCTACTATTGTGTGTCTTAACCAACATGTGAAAGGCACTGTCTCTATCAATCACATGGTCGCTTTCCAACACATGCCTAGCAATTGATGAAGCGGGAAGCTTCCGGTGTGTCGGCCTCCCTAGGCTCCCGTCGCCTGTGTGTAGTATCTTGTCAATCCATTGAGGTATGTGTTTAGCAACTCTGTTGTTCAACCACTGCTCTGTTCTGCCAATGTAGGTAGACTGGCACCTACATGTGAATTGGTATATGCAATTGGATTTGGAGTACAGAAGAACAGTTCTTTTACTGCTTGGGTGGGAATAGGTGTGGTTCTGTACCTACTAACTGGAGTTGCAGCACAGAATGTTCGGCCGACTGCTGTAATGAGCCGGTCCTGTAGACTTGCATTACATCATCCCTACGAACGGTTAGCTGGATGAATACCTTGAGTTTAGGGACTGTTGTTTCGTCCAGTTTTGGTTTGGGCTGTTGGCTGTGGTGCTTTATAAATCCTGTGGAGTACCCATTCAGGTTTAAGATATTCTTCAGAGTTTCAAATTCCTCTGTCAGTGTGTCCTGGGTGCATATCTTCCTAGCACGGTCAAACAGGGTCCGTACTGAGCCCCGTTTGTACTGGACAGGTGTGAAGCTCTGAAAATTTAAGTAATGGCCAGTCCATGTTTCTTTGCAGGACACCAATCTTTGAATTGCGCCGTCTGCTCTACATCTCAGAATATCCAGGAACGGCAACACTTTGTTGTGTTCGTGTTCCATAGAGAGATGTTTTTATGCATCATGTTCATTATGGCCTGGAACGATGTTGCTTGTAGTGCATCTGTGGTGACAATTAGTATATCATCCACATAACGACGGTAGAAGACCAAGTTGTTAATGTCTGAGGATCTCTTTTCTTCTAAATGTGCCATGAAGATGTCCGCTAGAATAGGACTCCCCATGGCCCCTCTGTCAATTTGGCGGCATGACTTTAAAAAAAAATTGAATTGTATGTTGGCAGTACATAGTAATAATAGCCTCTCCAGAATAGATGTTGGTATGCCTAAGTTTAGTTCTTTGTCTTTAATGTGTTCACTTATTATTTTCACTGTCTCATCTAATATAATTCAGGCTATCTTCTTAAGCTCTGCTCACAGTTCTACGTTTTACATTCTTAACTGGTCTGAAAGGTTTTTGTGGCTTTCCAAACCTTTTCTTTAACAGAAATGTGACAAAGGTGTAGGTTATCATATCGAGTACAATAGCTCTCCCTGGCCAAGAGTTAGCGACATTGTTCGTAATCCTGTATATCCACGTGGGGAAAACAGCAGCTGCGAGAATCAGCAGCGGTTCACGCGCGCTGGTAACTTACGGGGGTATGTGAGCCGGTTGTTCAGAAAGCAATGGCAAACAACTGAACATAAAAACTTGCTTAGTACATCAACAGAAGCTGAAAAATGCTGGTGTTGACAGCAATGTCCTGTAAGGGATATGCAACATATTTTAAAAAAACAAAAAAACAAAAGCTACCTAGAAATGCCCCACTATAACTATGACAGAAGGGTATGGTACTGTATTCAGAACAATAGTTACCCAGAAATGCCACACTGTTAATAAAAGAAGTGGGTGGTACCAAATTGAGAATAACTACCCAGAAATGCCCCAGTGTTCGTTTAACAGTAGTGTATGGCAGTACATTTAGTACAATAGCTCCCTAGACATGTCCTGTTGTTACAAAAATATGGGTCACCACATCTAGCCCAAAAGCTACATAGAAATTTTAAGTTGTTAACAGCAACAGAAGTGTATGTCACCACATTAAGACCAACAGTTACCCATAAACGTTGAGCTGTTACTGTGACAAAGTTTACAACACCATATCTAGAATAACAATACTAGCCTAATGAATGCACATCAATGTTTTGCAGTTTTCCAGAATATATTCTTTGAGTGACGCGTGGTCAGAGATGGAAATGGAAATGACAGTCATCCCAGTTTCTGTTCAGATACACCTAAATAAAGAGGTATATGTAGTATCTGAAAGCAAGTCTACTTTGATAGGACTATTTATACCAACAGAAGACAGAACCAGCTTTCAGTCTCTAATATCCTTGAACCAGTTCCCCAGACTTCTTCTTCTTCTTTTTTGTTCATCTGGAGTGTTTTTTCAGACGTAATTGCGTTGTGCCTGTTTACAACAGAGCTGTTATACTTGCGCCTTATGGCCGACACATCCGACTTCTGCTGGCATTTGTTGACCGGGTTAACCTTCCTGGGTGTTTTGAAGAACATTCCACTCTCACTCAGACATAACTGCGTTGTGACTGTTTACAGCAGAGCTGCTATATTTGCGCCTTTCAGCCAACACATCCTCCTTCTTCTTCTGCGTTCATCCACAGTGTTTTTTCAGATGTAAATGTGTTGTGCCTGTTTACAGCAGAGCTGTTATACTTGCGCCTTTCGGCCGACACATCCGACATGCGGGCATTTGTTGACCGGGTTAATCTTCTTGGGTGTTTTGAAGGACATTCCACTCTCACTCAGATGTTATTGCATTGTGCCTGTTTACAGCAGAGTTGCAATACTTGCGCCTTTCGGCAGACACATTCGACTTCTGCTGGCATTTGTTGACCAGGTTAAACTTCCCGTTCCCCAGACTGATATAGCTTCTATGCCAAGAAACTCATCTACAAGTTGGACAACTTTCAGCCCACATGTTGCCTTACTTGGGATGTGACTAGTCAGATATCAAATTTAAATGGAATATTTTGATTTCCAGCCAAATGGAAAGCAATTTATGTGATATGTGGAGTATGTTGACTTTAGTGTCAGAAGGTACCATGCTCATTTCAAGCATAAAGTAACACATTTTTACAAAATTCGTTGCTTTGTAGTGATATTGCAGCTTTCCCTGATCTCTTGGACATTAACACTGAATACCTAGCCTACTACCTGCTCTATGTTACCAATGCCAAACCTGGACAATGACAGAAAAAGAGAAAAGAAAAATCACAACAGAAATGAGATTCCTGAGAAGAATACTCAATGTATCAAAAAGAGACAAGATCAGAAATGAAGAAATCAGGACTAAAGTGGGGTTTATAGCTACGCTCTAGATTCTATTAGAAGGCAGCAAGTCAAATGGTTTGGCCATGCAAGTAGATTACCAAATAACAGTATACCACAACAAGCAATGATGTACAGACCAGATGGAAGCAGAGGAAGAGGCCAACCACGTAAACTATGGACGCAGGGAATAACAGAGTCCATGGGAAAATCGATACATGAAGCCCATAAGCGGGAACTCTTCCGCTGTTTATACTTCACCTCGACACCGCAAGGTACAAGACATGATGAGATGAGATGAGATGAGAAGATGAGATGAGATGAGACCTAGCCTACTAGGATAAGGGCTAGAAAACAGAAGATTCAGCATGTTAGCTGCACACATTTAAAATTCACGAAACTGGAGATAAAGAAGACAGTTCTCCTGGTAAAATTGTGAAGTGAAAAACCTACATATGAGTAAACAGAGTACATTATCATAAATGGAATCTGTCTGGAAGACATAAATCTTACACAGATGCTTGCAGAAGGTGAACACACTGACCTCCGAGTTAGCGTGATACATAGCTCAGTTTGGGAGTGATAGTAATGTAGTGGCTAGACGATCGCTGCAGCCCGGTAGTCATGAGTTGGATTTTGCATCAGGGCAGATATTTTACAATTAACCTTGGCTACCAGGTCATCTAAAATTGGTACCAGGAAATGTCTTGGGATGTAAAGGCATCCAGCATAATACAAGCCACATCATATGAGAACAGGATGGTTTATCAAATGAGTCTGGCATCATTTGCCCAATGTGCATTAAAGCATGTAAAAGCGTCCTTTACTTTATGACTTCTCGAAACAGGAACAAAGAAGGGGAATCCAGCAAAAAGGAAACGTTTAACCCTCCTGTTGAGGGAATGTCAAGGTCACATAAATAAGGTGGAATATTCTAATTGCAACACCCCAGTTGCCTTACTGGTAGACTAGAGATCAGCCAAAGGTGACATTTAATAAAACAAAAAGGAACATCCAGACTGCTTGGTTATACAGATGATATAGATATTATAGGGGAAAATGAACAAAAGACATTGGAAATATTGACTCAAAGTAAAAAGCTCAACAAATGGGGATAGTTATCAACCAAGATAAGACAGAATATATGGTAATTTCAAGAGAAGGAACGGCTGAAAACTCTGGCCATATACAAATAGATAATATGACCATTGAAAGAATGGAAACTTACAAATACCTGGGTACAATCTTCAACTGCTCCAACATAATAAGGGAAGAAATACAAGCTAGAATCAACTCTGGAATTAAGATGTTCTATGCACTACAACATCTACTAAAATCAAATGTGCTATCTCGTAACACCAAGATCACAATATACAAAACACTGATTAGACCAGTTGTGCTGTATGGCTCTGAAACCTGGAGTACAACTAAAGGAGACGAAGCCTTGTTACAAACTTTTGAGAACATAGTCTTAAGATGCATCTTTGGGCCCATTAGGGATACACAAAGTGGAGAGTGGAAAAGAAGCAGCAAAGACATTTATGATCTGTTTAAGTCCCCGCTAATCACTGGTATCATGAAGACTGCAATGGCTGGGGCATATAGAAAGAATGGAAGATAATAGGGAAACAAAACTCGCCTACACTCAGGAAATAAATGACCGTAGACCCCGAGGTAGACCAAGAAGACAGTGCAGAGATAATATACAAACAGACCTACAAGCACTTGGAATCAGCCACTGGCAAGAGAAGGTCAACCAGAGAGACAAATGGAGACGGCTTGTATCTGCAGCAAAGAACCTCAATGGCTCGGAATGCTGAAGAAAAAGAAGAAGAATATTCTAAATGCAATCTTCCTGTTGCCTAACTAGGAGCAGCCAAAGAACAAAAACAAAAAAAGAAAACCTGCAAAACATAACAATTAAAAATGGATGCACTGAACTGGTGACATAATAGTCAAGATCTAAACCTCTACACAACACATTTAACCCTTCCAATACAGTTTTCTTTGACCTTCAATACCCCGCAAGAAACCTCTTGGGAACAGTTCATTGTTAATGCCATCTTTCCTCATCTATATATCATCTCAGTCATCTGTGATTTCTTCTAATGAATAATACTAATCAGTAAGACAGTTGGAACTATCTTCTGGCACCTGCAACAATTCTCTTAACATCCACTATGCTTTCCACAGCTAGTACTAAAGACATGTATTTATAGTGTGTATATTTTTGAGTTGCAAAATATTTCAGTTGAAATATGATTCATCTATTCACTTTATATGATATATAACTCTACAGAATGCACCTGACAAGAAGCAGTGAAATATGCCAGGCAATAAATTATGGAATCTATTGTTCATGACTTGCGTTTAGAAACTTATTTAATTTTCAGTACTTGACACAGAAATATTTGTTTACATCTATTTAATAACTTCATTAAAAACTGTGAATTGTAAATATTTTAAACTTTCAGTTATAATCAGTATATAAGATGTGATTTCCCCCAAAGCCTACAAAAGCTGTGAACTGTAAATAGTTTAAACTTTAAGTCATTATCAGTATATAAGATGTGATTTCCCCAAAACCTAGAAAAGCAGGCTTAAAGTAAATAAACAAAAAGCACTCATTACATCACCTGGGAGGCTATAAATAGTCTTATGGGGGTCTTCGGCTCACAGGGTTAATTCTAAGCATAAGAAAAAATACTGCATATGTATCATTATCCAACTGCTCGCCGTGGCTAAGGGCTTGCGAACCCGGTTTGTGAGCCTGTATACCTGGGTTCGAAACACAGCGGTGCTAGTTTTTTTTCAAAAAAGGTATAGGTGCCGGTCAATGGCAAACTACTGAGCGTAAAATTTGCCCAGGAATCACGAACAACCAAAATGCTGGGGTTGACTGCTACGTCCTGTGAAGGACATGCAACTAAAAAAATCATTATCCAGTGCCTAGCTGGCTGGCGGTGGCAATGAGGCCTCTCCACAAATTGCAATCTCTGACGGCATGGATCATTTTGTGTGTTGACTCCTTTCCATGCCATGACTCAAGACTGTCAAGAATCTTCTCATGCTGTCTTCCTCTATCTCTCTCTCTGCAAATCTGTCTGGTTGTCACGACATGTTCTAATTTTTGTCTTATCATGTGGCGAAAAATGATGACTGCTTCTTTCTAATGTTTATGATAAGTTGTCTTTGTGACTTAGCTTCCCTCAAAATGTCTAGATTGCTCATGTTGGCTGTCCAATTAATTTGTATACAGCTGTCAACATGTTCCATTTATTGTGCCCACAGATATGTTTTTTTCCAAATGTTCCCCTCCCTGCTCTAACAACAAATGCCTGGATAATTATACACCCTATAACTGTCGTAACAACCGATGACTCGCTGTTGTGTAGTCTTACTGCCAATTAATTTGGTTATTATTAAAAATAAAACAATAAAATTTTAAAAAAAAACAAAAATAAAACAATAAAATGTGTATAAATCAAATCTGTTGTTTTCTGTTAGCAAGCAAATCCTTATTTCGTTAGCAAGGGGGAAATGAAAAGGTTTTATTTAAACTGTCTGTAATCAGCTGTTGTGTAAATGTGTTTGTGTCATTAGCTACATCTGATCTCTGTATTTTCACCATTCATTATGACTGACTGAACTAGGAAATGTTCATAAATAGTAGAAATTAAATTTAGATATAAAACTGTCTTTGAATTTCAAACGGAAAATTAAGATACTGACAATGATTTTGTAAACAAGCTACACATCAGTGATGAAAGTGAATTTACTAACAATAGTAAAGGGCATATCTATCCCCTGATCTAATTGGGCATTTTGAACTTAATTGTGAGGCTAGCTTTACTCATAAGAACTGAATGAGCATAATTAAACACAATGCAAACAAAATGGGATTTGTTTATCCCATTTCTGTCTGTTTTGGTATGCATCGTGGAGGAAAGCAGAGGGAAAGAATAAATTATGTTTTGCGCAAACAGAGAGAGTCTGTGGTCAATTTGAAAATTCTACTTTTGAACAATACTTGTGACTACATGTTTTGATTGTTTCAGCTTAAGTATTATTCATTTATTCACTTTATATGATATACAATTCTGCAGTATTTGCACCTGAAGAGATGCAGCGAAATATGCTAATCGATAAACCATGCAGTATACTGTGTCTGGCTTCTGTGTTTAACCCTACCAGACCGCTGTACCGATTTTTCGGTAATTTCCTAATCTGCCAATATACCGCCGTACCTAATTTTCGGTATTTTGCCTAGTACGTGAAAAACATGCGTCACAAACTAAAAATAACCAACCAATCATGGTCAAACCTCATGGTTAGCCATTGCAAATGTCTTTCTCCATAGGTTAGAATTGACTTTGTGTGGTTTAACGTGAAAAAATTCTGAAAATTCACAATGAAACGAGCAACTGATGAACCAAGAACTTCAACAAGAAAGCGAAATAGGTCTACGCTTTTCACAGTCCAACAGGTGATCGATACTTTGGTTTATTCAGACTGGATTGGTACACAAAGGTGGAATATTGGCGCTAGATGAAAGGTAGACCTATTTTCTACAATGTCTCCAAGTTACACCTTATTCTAACCACTTGTTTGCATGCAACTAACATTTTTCTATACCATATTGGTTTTTTTCTCTTTAATGCTCAGGAGCCCAGGTATAGGGGACAGTTAGGTTCAGGGCCTCAGGTCTGGTAGGGTTAAATTCACTAAGGGAATACATTGTTTTGACAGAATAAACAAACTGAAACATGATTTTTAAAATATGATTTACTTTTGTCGTTTTCATGGGAGCAGAAAATCATTTGTGCATGTCACCTGAATTTTCAACATGATTTTTGTGTTCGACAGGCTATAAATAGTCGACAAATATTTTCTGAAATAATACTTTCCAGTGCCTGAAAATCATTTAGATTGTAGACAGAATCAGTCAGCAAGTGTAGGGGTAAGTTCAGAGCAGAGATGAGTTACAAGAATCTTACAATGTTTGAGGCTTAGGTCATCTAGCATAATGCTCACGTAGCCCTGAAAGGTATGCAATATGATTTCTCATGCAATACACTTTAAGAAAATATGACCGTATATGGAACTCTCTGAAGCTGAATAACATCTAATGGCAGTGGAAAGGTAGCTTCAAAGGAAAATGCTAAGATTACCATGGACAGACAGAAAAGCCAATGAGCGTCCTACAAGAAGCAGATCAGAACCGTAGACTGATTAGAAAAATTAGACATAGATACCATTTTTTTTGGGACACGTTATGAGAAGAACTAAACTAGATAACTTGGTGACAACTAGTAAGACTGAAGGGAAAAGAACAAGGGGAAGGCAAAGAAATAAACATCTGGATGGCTTGGCCACGTAGCATGGTCCATGCTTATCGGCACATGGCACATGATGATAGTCTCATTTCAAGTTCAATTTGTCTCTGGTATTTTATTGGATCTGCTCTCAAAATAACCAAATGATACCACAGAAAAAGTTGTACTTGGTAGTTGTAGACACCACATAAACAAACTGTTACCTAGGTGCAACCAGGTCCACAACTACTGAATATGTAGCCCTTTGTGTTTTTGTTTTGTTTTCTGCAAATGAGCTGGATTATGACTACATAGTAACTGTCAATTGTATTTGTTCAACATAACTAATGTATCAATGAGAATTTCTGCTATTCTTATACTGATAATGCTGTTTGAAAGCATATCTTATATTTATATTTCTGCAAACAAAACTGCACATATATGTCCCACCTGAAATTTATGTTAATTTGCTTACTATTTAACACTTTCACTGATTAATCTTTCATCTTCTACCCTGTCAAGCTAAGATACCCTGAGATTTTGCTTTATTTTTGCACAATTACATACAAAGTCTTTGTTTGCCAACCATAGCTAGTGAGACATGCAACAGATAACCAATTTAGCTATTTTTTGTAAAACAATATTGTCCCAAAGCAGTTTCTTGCTATGGGTCAGTGATGTGATAGCGCCACCATATTTTTTAGGCCTGGATGCAGAGAGGAATAGGTGTCCATCTTTCCTTTACTTTTGCAGTCGAGCGAGGCGTTGAACTCTCTGACCATGCTCATGACTTTGCCAGTGCAAATCGCTATCAACTACGCCATTTAGCTGTAGTCTGATTACATTTCTCTAGTTTGTTAAAAATGAAAAATTAAGTTGGATATAGCTAACAAATTGACACCAAATGGTGCCTCATTCAAGTCTCTACATAAATTATATGCTGAGATATTAATGTTTTTGTGTTAATTATACCCTCGAGTTGTGCAAATGATGAACTGAGAAAAAGACGCTGGTGCAGATTGGTTGACCTGTGTCAGAAGCCATACCCCCATACTGCACATTTACATTGGTGTGACATATTCTTGCACTTGTGGGCTTGCAATTATTTTAAGCATTACTTTTATTAATTACCTACCTTTATTCTGAAAATAAAAACATACTGGAATATAAAAGTTGGTAATTAATTAAAACCATTATACCATCTGAATAAGATTTGTAAAACTGGGTTAAGGATTTCATTTACTCTCATGTTAATGAAACCTATATAGAGTCCCACAAATGAAGGTCACTGTTACCCAGTAACATTTGTTCGTTTGTTTCTGCCTAAAACATGATGTGAGATAAGATTCTACACATCTGTAAACACGTTTTCTACTAAGCAGTAGGCTATTTGTATGACAAGAAAAAGCTTATTAGAGAGGATACTGATGTTTACATTAGTGTAACAAATTTCTCCTTTACTATCTTTACCTAGTCACTAATGATTAAAGCATATATATTTAAAGAACACGAGCACATGAGCGCGTGCATGTATGCGTGTGTGTGTGTGTGATATGTGTGTATATATTTAATGAAATAGTCAAAATAGTGACATTTTCCCAAAACAATCATTTCTTTTAGAAAATAATCAATACTCAACAACTCAATATTCCAAATTCCAGGATCACTGATTACATCTATGAATGTGCATAATCAGATATCAAGCTGGAGAATACATAAACCTACAAAACAAAGCTTATTGTTGCAGGGCCTAAAGATAACAACTTGCTGCCTGATATTTTTTTATGACGCTATAGACTATAGTATAGAGTACTATAGTGACTTGCCAAATGGGATCTTTATTAAACTACCTACAGGGCCTACACCTACACGGTAGTATGCCTGTTACTTTGATTATTATAGTAAATTATACTTTATTAAGTGTGTGTAATAATATATTAATAATAATAATATGATCCATATGATATGGAGGATGGGCATCAATTAGAAATAATAAATAGATATTAAATATCCTGGAGACAGTATGATATATTCTGGTGTCCTACCACAGAACTTGTTAACTAATGCTGAATAGTAATCATTAACAATATAGTTAGCAACTTTAGTCAATCCAATCAATTATCAACTCAAGTAAATTAAAACAGTCCCTTTGCCCTTTTTTTAAAAGCCAAACTTTACTCTTTATACACAAGTGCCCATTTATTCTGATGTTCAATTACCGGATCTTGCACCTCTGTGGACTAGAAAGGTTATGTTAGTATTAAACCTTGCTGAACCATTTCTATAATGTCTTCAGTGACAGCTAAAAGGATTGCATCTAATCCTGTCACATAACTGTAACAGTTAACTTGCAGTCTAACCTAAACAATCGATATATGAGAATTGTCATTGAAAACCTTGTTTGTCGTTCACTCGTTGTGCCGTTCATTTAGTGCATTAACCTTACAACAACAGAAAAAAGTTCACTGGCGTCTTCATCAAATACAACCACGCTAAACTGTTTATATCCACACACAATTCAGCTCATAATAAAGGTACAACATTAACCACTGGCTAGACACACAATAGGGAACGTACGATGCACTATCTTCCTCGGGACGTTTAGTGACAAACATCCACCATCTTAACTCGGGTGTGTCGAATCACGCATATCTCCTTCCGAGCTCTCAGATAGTTCTCATTAAATAAAACATTTTAAAACTTTCAGCTAATAAATATAAATTTTTAACACAATATAAACATTATCAATAATATGTAACGTGGCTAACCATATCCTTCAGTGAGGTGAATTAAGATATTGGGAGTGTTTATAGTGCTCACTGATATCAGTATCTGCTTGAGCTTGCCAGGCTAAAATTAGTCAGTGTTTCGATCTGTGTGACACGAACGTGTACTAGGCCTGGTATTCCACCAAACTGCTTGAACTGGCTAACGCCCTGTTGATTCTGGGTTCGATAACTAAACTGATCTAAGACAAATGCCAGGTCAAATAATCGCCTGTGTAGTTTCACTGTGTAATAAAGTAGGATAAAGGAAATGACTGCAACAGGATCTGTTGTTCACAATGACGAATGCAATTATAATAGTGTTTTAAGGATTGTGGAAAACACATAACATGACAACTGAGGTGTGTATTAAAAAATATACTGCAGAGAAAGAAAAAAAAAGAATACAACTAAACTTAACTATACACAGACAGAAAAATATAGAAGAAAGTATAGAAATGCAGCACCTCTAATGTAAATGCATACATTTTGATAATTAATAGTTGATAAAACTGGTATAAGCTAAAGCCAAAGCAAATACGGACATTATGCAAGCATATTCAATTACACTGCGGGAAATAGACAACTGTAAAATAGTTATAACTAAGTTAGTTGCAAATCCTTTACAGGACGTCGCAATCAACCCCAGCATTGTTTGGCTGTTTCTGATTTTTTGGCAAGTTCACGTTCAGTAGCTTGCTTGTGCTTTCTACACGACCGACACTCATATACAGATGTAAGGAAACCAACGCAAGGCGATTTACTGCCAAATCGCCCGCAGCTGTGTTTCGAACGCGGTATGCAGGATTACGAAATGCGGCCGTAACCTTTCCGCCAGAGCCGGTAACATTACATGTCCTTTAACATGATGTTGTAATGAACCCCCAGCCTTTATTGGCTGTTCGTAAATTAATTGGCAATTTTACATTCATTAGTTTGCCATTGGTTTCTGAACGAGAAATTCCTAAACATATTTTACAAAAACTAAAGTATAGAAGGCAGCACAAATGATAAAACAAGAAAAGTATGCGAGTCCTGTTGAGATTACAACAATGAACAAATGTTATATTGACGTTATCACAGAAATATGTATTGTCAAATGACGATTAGGACGTCTAAGACCCTAAAGCAGTGGTTCTCAGCCTTTTTTGGCCCGTGCCCCCCTTCACCATATTTTCAGAACGTCATCACCCCCCCCCCCCTTTTTCGTATTTCCTACCTGAAAATTTGGCCCGTGCCCCCCCCCCCCCCCTTCAACATATTTTCATAACGTCATTCCCCCCCCCCCCCTTCGTATTTCCTACCTAAAAATCCCCCCCCCCTTTTTTTACACAGTATACGTAATGATGGAAGCATATACTAATACAAGTCTAGACGTCCACACAAAATGTGATTTGTGGGTCTACTTACTTTATAAAATGAATTTTAGAAGGGTGAGACGTACAGAACCGTAAAGTATGAAGGGGAAAACAATATCACGTAATCGGTTCTTGTATTAACGCGATCTTGATATAATCTTCATCCCCCCCCCCCGGAAACCCTAAAATCCCCCCCGGAAACCCAACAATTCCCCCCGGGGGGGGGGGGAATTCCCCACCGGTTGAGAACCACTGCCCTAAAGGGTCTTGAATCTATCGGAATGAGGCTGGCGTAGAGATGTTACTTCCGAAACAGTACAAAATACTATCTCCACAATGGCTGAGTTGCGCACCTCTAATCCCCCTCTCCACGCCCAGAAACCAGCAGGGTGTAGGGAACTGTTTCTGGAACGTAATATCTACGGGGAGGCACAATTCGGTGTAAAAAGGGCAGCATGGTCGAATGGGTAAGAACGCGTGTTCTTAAACATCCGTTGTGCTGGTGCTGAGGTAAGCGGTTCAACCCCTAGGCCTACACCGGATAGTTGGACTAAAATGTTGACCTATCGTCCTTGACTTGGGGACGTAAATTACAAGTACCTCTGAAGTCAGAGTGGGTTCACCTGATAGCGAGGGACACTGTTAATAGGGAAAGCTAATCCACAAGCAAAATTCAGTCCACCACTGCTAATAACACTATAGATAGTGTGTATGGACTACGCTTGAGTTCAAAGCGAGCGAGCGCAAAAAAAAAAAAAAACAGTACGGTGTAACCAGGGCATGATTCTTCTTCTTCCTTCTTCTTCTTCTTCTTCTTCTTCTTCTTCTTCTGCTGCTGCTGCTGCTGCTGCTGCTGCTGCTGCGTTCATCCGGTTTTTTTTTTTTTTTTAAACAGATGTAATTGCATTGTGCCCGCTTATGCGCCCGTAGGCCGACACATCCGACTTCAGAGGGCGTTTGTTGACCGGGTTAGCCTTCCCGGGTGGTCATGACTCAGGACAACACACATGGCTGACTGGGATAAGTTTAGGTTGGTCATGTTTCCCACGTTAGTCGTAGATCAGTTATTGTCAACAGACTCCAGTCCAATGCCCCGAGGAAAGTAATGACATTTGCAGTACAGGATAATAGGATATTTCACCACGAATCGTGGAATTCTGACAATAACTGGAGACATAAAGACAATGCTTAATAACTGGCACCTTACCGTCTTGACAGACGATAGTTTGTTATATTGTGTTTCAAAGAAGGCATAATAACTACAACCCATGGCAGTAACGTATGCGACTGATCAAACCAATTCGCACGGTAAATATTCGTCCACAGTGTGAACGCATGGTCATTTCCAACATCATGCGCCATCTCTCACGCTCAGTTTGTGACTTATCTGCAATCCTTTTCTCTCTCTCTCCTTTGTCTTTATCCCATTTCTTATCTTTGCCGTCCACGCACCGCGATCAGTGGCGACTTGCTCCCAAGGTGCAATATCCATTATGTCCCGCTTACACACATATTTGTACCGTAGTAGAGGCTGACTCCGAGTTCTTTTACCCATCTGTAATTCACACGCACACACACACGCGCGCGCGCACGCACGCACACACACACACACGATGTCCTTTGGTATTCTGCCGTCGTCCACCCACCTAATGTGTCCTATTCATCTAAGTCTACGTCGCTACGAAGGCTTAGCATGGAACAAACCGTTACCCAACCGATTTTCACAGGCTTGATAGACCATGACTTGTTGTGGCAGTAAGCAATGTCTATAAGTTAATAACGAACTGGAAAAGATCATATGTCTACAATCAATGCAGGATAGAAGAGAAAAGGAACAGCGAGCCCCAAAACATCATCATCATGTGCCATGACGTTAAGCGTGGTCGGTCATGTTTCGTCATCTCACTCGATCACCAGAATCGTGGATCAGCTCAGTGTTCTTGTGTCGACCTTGCTCAATGGCCAAGCCATCCAGATATTTACTTCTCTGCCTTCCCCTTGTTCTCTTCCCCTCAATTTTGCCAGTTGTCACCAAGTTCTCCAAGTCATTTCTTCTCATAATGTGACCCAAAAATTGTGACTGTCTAAGCCTAATTTCTCTAATCAGTTTACGATTTTCATTTGTTTCTTGTAGGACTTCGTCATTGGTTTTTATGTCTGCCCATCGCAGTGGTTCCCAAGCTTTTTAATCCGAGGGCCATATCTACTATTTTCGGTAGTTAAGCGGGCCACAACGTTATAAAATTATAAAAGTCGCGCAATATCATTCTTACCTTTCTTAACTTTCGTCAACAAAATTCGAAAACTTTAAAGGCAGACAGTGTCAGTACTTCACTGTGGTCATTTTTTGGTTTAAAATCAAAGTTCATTTAACAATAAATCTTAAATCAATTTCGAAAATCGCTTTTAATGTAATTAATTTACAATTGTAACTGTTCTTCATAACCAGTTACTTAAGTTCAGATGCCAGTTTATCAATGTCTGAGCACAAATCTGCCGTGCCCAAAGTCATAAGCGCAGCTAGGTTACTGTCGATAAGTCTGGAACGTTACTTGTTTTTTTTTTTAAATAACGATCACTGCGGAAAATGACTGCTCGCATCTGTAAGTCGAACCAAAACGACAAATGTATTTCTGGGTTCAAATTGTTCGACAGGCAATAGTCGCCAGAATGAAATCATATGATCAGCTGAGGGTGAAGCAGGCAGCTCCAGAAATTTACATCTCAGTGCAGAATTGCATTTCAAATCAATTACTTCGTGCTGAAGGTTTTGCTGTAATTGACAGAGCTTGGCATCAGGAAACACGATTGGATTTATGAAGAGGGCAACATTATCCTCCTCTATTGCGAACTCTCAAGAGTTCACAATCTCGACTGAACCGAGGCCTCGCGTGCCACTTTCCGACAGGTGGCGGGCCACAAGTGGCCCGCGGGCCGTGGTTTGGGAGCCTCTGGCCCATCGTATTCTTTGTATCTTCCTCAAAAACCAAATTTCCACAGCCATCAGATGTTTTTCAGCCTGTTTGCTCATTGTCCACGCTTCACATCCATACAAAAGCACAGGCTCTATGTAACATCTGAACACTCTTTTTCTTATTGCAAATGATATCTTTTTATTGCTCAATATGTTTCCCATCTTGAAAAAGGCTACCTTCACCATAGCGATTCTTGTTCTAATCTCTTCAAGGCATCTCCCATCAGATGATGTGTGGTTAAGTTATGTGTGGTTGGGGGATGGGTGATTGGGGGGTGGAGGATGTGTGGGTGGGTGAGTGGGTGTAGATTGGGGGTGTGTGTGTGTCTGTGTGTGGGTGCGGGATGTGTGGGTGGGTGGGGAGAGATTGTGTGGGTGGGGCATTGTGTAAGTTGGGGATGTGTGGGTGGGTGCGGGATGTGTGTGGGTAGGTGCGGGATGAGTGGATTGGCGGGGGATGTGTGTGTGGGTAGGAGGATGTATGTTTGAAGGATGTGTGTTTGGCTGGGTGGTTGGGGGTGTGTGGATGGTGAGGATATGTGGGTGGGTGAGTGTGTGTGGGTTATGGGATTGGTGGGGGATGTGTGTGGGTGGGGGATGTGTTGGTGGGACATGTATGTATGTCTGGGGGTGTGTGTGTGTGTGGGTGGGTGGGTGGGGGATGTGTGGGTGGGTGGGTTGTGTGTCTCATAACATGGTAATATGCATTGTTTATGTTTACAACATTCATTTGACAATGATTGATGAAAGAAAGACGAGTTATTGGAAGGGCCGAATGTAAGACGGGCTTGAGTGCCCAATTTGTTACCCTTTGAAAATAAAGTTCGTTTCTTTCGTTCGTTCGTTGTTACAACGGTTCCGGGATAATTGTACTGATTCACTTGTTTAAGAATATTCCCATTTACTTGTATATTACATTGTGGTATTTCCTTCTTCCCAGTGACGACCATAATCTGTGTCTTCTTACAATTTATTTCTAACCCTAGTTGTTCACCGTGTGCGACAACCGCATCTACTAAATGTTGCAGGTCCTGCTCATTGTCTGCAATCCTCTGTATCCGCATATCTAATGTTATTGATGTTTCGTCCTCCAATGATGATTCCCAGAAACAAGCAGACCATTTAAAAAAAAAACTGATAGGCCACCGCCATGTATCAGAGCTTTTATTGTCGATGAAGTAGAAGACCAGAGCGAAAAGACTGCAGAATATGAGAAGAGAGAAGAAAATAAATAAGAATCAGGGCTGATACTATACCAGATCAACAGCCAATCCCATCTAATGCGCACGCATGTTCTCAGTTTGAAGACATCAGCACTTGTTTGAGATTAGAGAAAACATTCATGGTATTGAAAAATTAATACACCCAGAATCAAACAGTAAGAACAAAAACAATCGTAAACTACATAACAGAACATTACCCAAGTAGCATCCGAACCCAAAGTTGATCAACAAAATTCTCATTAGAAACAAAGGAAAATGATGTCTTTGGAATATTAAAAAAAATAATAGTAATAATAAACATGGAGAACAGAAACCACAGAAAGTGGCGACTGCAAAATCCTCAAGTTGCTTCAAAGCAGAAGCAGATGCCTTGATAACAGCAGCAGAAATGCTGTTGACCGAGAGCAATAAAGAGAAACATAGCTCTCTTCACTGATGCGTAGTCGGTTGTCTCAATTCTGAAGAACAAAACCAATGCAGAAACAACATACTTCAGAACAGCACTCCATTGACCATCCTAGAAGTCTAAATGGTGGTTATAGAATGGATCCCATCTCTTAGCAACATACATGGAAATGAGAAGTGACGATAACCTCAGCCTGACATCATCATCACCCTCATCATCAAATGCTATGTCGATAAACACGGACGTTTATAGTTCGCCATCTGACACGATGACCATCGTCTTGATTTAGGTCTGTGATCTTGTCCCGATTACACCACGTGACCTAGCCATCCAGTGTATCTCATTTCCTTCCTGTCTGCTCTTTTTCCTTCAATTTTGCCAGTTGTCACGAAGTTTTCAAGGTTATTTCTCCTCATAATGTGCCCCCAAAATCTTGACTATCTTCTTATCTCTGATTTAAAACAGTTTAATTCTAGCCGCAGCTGTTCACTGTGTACAATAACTGCAGCCACTAAATGCTGCAAGCCTGCTCCCTGGCCGAGGCGTTAGCAGCTTTCTCCGTAATCCCGAATACTCTCGTGGTTGACGTGAGTGCACGAGAATTAGAAGCAGTTCGAGTCGCACCCATGTCTTATGAGAGTATGGAGCCGGTCGCTCAGAAAGTCGTGGCGTGCTGATGAGCGTAATCTAGCCTAGGAATCAACATACAGCTGAAAGATGCTGATGTTGACCGCAATATCCTGAAACAGGATGGAAACGCGGGGAAAAAAAAACTAAATGCTGCAAATCATTGTTTATTGTATTTTATTGTATGCAATCAATACTGTACCATCTGTGTAATTTAAGTGTTGATGTTATGTTCGTCGTAGGTGATTTGCCTCGTATTTATGTTCTGAAATACCACTAGTACAAAAATTCGCATACAGAAAAGTTGTGCGTGGCCTGTTCTGTATGGATGCAAATGCAGGACGATGAGTGGGGACATGGTGGAACAAATGGTGAAACAACTGGTGGAAATGGAAATGTGCTTTTGATGCATGATGTTGAGAATATCGTGGACAGAGAAGAAAACTTACGCTGAGGTGTTGAGGGTTACGAAAGCCATAAGGAAAAGGAAAATGCAATGTATGGGACATATCAATAGAAATAGTGAAATAGAGAAGTTAGTCTTAAATGGAAAAACACTAGGCATAAGAGACAGAAGAAGACAGAGATGTAGGTGCACAGCTTAAAAAACTGAGCAACAAATTATGCTATGAGCAAAATCAACGTTGTCCACATAGCGGATGACACATGAGATAGGAGAATCATTGTAGCCAATGCCAGCTCCAGACAAGGCGAACTGAAGAAAAAAGAAGAAGAAGAAGGGGGCGGGAGAAGAAGAAGAAGAAGAAGAAGAAGAAGAAGAAGAAGAAGAAGAAGAAGAAGAAGAAGAAGAAGAAGAAGAAGAAGAAGAAGAAATGGCGTTTATAAGCATATATTTATATTAACACTCCCCCCCCCCCCCCCACCCGACGGTATCTGACATAGAGTTACTTTTACCGTGTAAGCATTGTTGCCATACAATGTTAATACATGTTACTAGCATAATCAGTTAAAGTAATAAATGTACAGAGAGAAAAGTACAGTAACAGGTACCTTGGCCGGTAGGTCTGGAACAGAAGAGGTTACATAAATAATTTCGTGGTCGTCATGCTCCATGTCGGGCGACGCTGGCAATTATGTTCTTTGTGTTAATCAAAAGTTCAACCGTCGATCATCCTCTGTGTCATTTTAACCATAATCATCCTCCTCTGTCAACCGCTGTCTCTAATAACCTTGGTCGTACCAGTTGTCACAACGTTCTACAGACGCTGTCGACGCATAATGTGACCAACAAACGACGACTGTCTTGTCCGGATGGAAATGATCATGTTGCTCTGTGAGCTCGCCTCTTGCAGGTCCTGGATATCGGTATAGTTAGTTAAAGTAGAGATTAGTGAACGCCGCTTCACAATTTCCCGACATACTGGGTGGAGGGTTCAAAATCATCCGCTGCCGATTTGGGAGGCGGTCTCTTTGAGTTGATTTGGATGGTATGAGTGTCGACCTTTCAGAATGGAATGTCAAACTACTGAGGGTTAAAATTGCATAGTAAATCACAAATAGGCAATAATAGCTGGGGTTGATTCCAACGTCTTGTAAAAGGACATACTACCTTTTAGTTATAGTAATAAATAGGACAACCAGCGCTGTGGTCAGGGA
Organism: Cepaea hortensis; assembly: GCA_963921405.1. Taxonomy (NCBI): domain Eukaryota; kingdom Metazoa; phylum Mollusca; class Gastropoda; order Stylommatophora; family Helicidae; genus Cepaea; species Cepaea hortensis. The sequence goes on along the minus strand of OY992883.1, from coordinate 73,038,762 downwards.
ACAGTAAACGCACTTCACCATACCGAGTGGATGGTTCGAGATCAGCTTCGGGCGATTAGGAAGCAGACTGCATTGCGTTGATTTCGGCGGTATTAGGCCTTGATAGTTCAGAAAGCAATGGCAAAACTACCGAACGAAAGCATTGACTTGTAAATAAAAAATAGCCATCAAATGATGGGATTCTTCTTCTTCTGCTGCATTCATCCGGAGATTTTTTTTTTTCTTTTTCGAAAGTGATTGCGTTGTGCCTGTTTACAGCAGAGTTGCGTTCTTGCGCCGTTAGGCCGATACATCCGACTTATGTGGGCATTTTTTGACCGGGTTAACCTTCCCGGAAATGATGGAGTTGATTGTGACATCCTGTAAAGGACATGCAACTAACTATAATGTTTAATGAATATGACACACTAAATCCATGTAACAATTACTTTTGGCAGAAGAAGCAAACAAAACACCGTTTAGTTCGAACATTAGCAAACATTAAGCACGAAAAGACTACATCAGTGTGTCCGCTGATAAGCCATCTCTTACGTGTATTCCATTCACCTCAGAATGTGCGAACACAAAGTCAACAGTCTGCTTGTACAGCGTGCGGCTGGCAAAGGAAAAATCACAGTGCATCGCCTTAGGGAGTACGTCACGTTCCAGTATAACTCCCAAGATACGGGAGTTGTCTAAATGAGAGGTTTCGGTGTCCGCCTCTCATTTAGAAGTTACCCAGCCACACATATAAATCAGGTAAAATTCAACATCAGTCTTTATGTATTATTCTTCTTCTCCTTCGTTCCTTTTTCGGAAGAGGAAAGGGGGGGGGGGGAGGGGTTGCGTCACGCCTAGTTATGTATGCACCTCGTAGTCAGTGTGGTCGAATTTGAATGCATTTGTGCAAGGTTTACTTCCTTTAGACCAGGGGTCACCAAACTGTGTTCACGGTGGACCGGATAACTGACAAAATTACGAGAGCGGGCCGCATAGTCATTCTGTACAATACTTGCAAGCCAGAATGTAAGCTCTGGGGGAGGGGGGGGGGGGGTCGCGAAAGACTAAGACTGGTATTCCATGTTAATCATGGATGATTGGCGTGCAATGCACTAAAAAAAAAAATATCAAAATAGGCGACGTAAGCAGAAAGATTGACCTGGTGTGTACATATCCAAATCTCACAAATTGACAAACTAAGAAGCAAAAAAGGTTAGTGAGATTTGTGAAACTGACGTTTGGTTTTCAAGTTATCATCAATGTTTGGTTTGGAATTGCTGCATCCAATCAAGAAAATTGCTTTCAAATATTCATCAGTCAATCTCCTTCGATGTGTTGACTTCACATACTTCATTCTTGAAAATGTTTGTCACAGACATAAGTTGTTCCAAACACCGATGCCATACCAGCGGCAAATTTCTTTACTTTCGGAAACTCAACATCAAGTAAGCAGCGGTAAAATTCAACACCTTTTCCTTCTCTGTGCTTCTCTTTCAACAAGTCATTTGTTTGCAAGTCAATGAGCTGCAACTGTAGTTCAACTGGCACATCATCAAAGTTACAATCAAACGGATTTCTGCTGAAAATATCTCCCACAAAATGCTTCTTCAAGTCACAAATTATTGTTTTTCTCGTAAAATCGAGGTTGACATCTTCGGCGATTGTAACGCAAAACTCTTTGAAACAGTTAAAATGAGAAAAGTTTTCTCCTTCCAATTGTGCTTCAAACAATGACAGCTTTCTCCGAAATCCTTTGATGATTCTGTAGAGATTACAGACCGGGTTATCCTTTCCCTGAAGTTTCAAGTTCAGTTAATTCATGTGGGATGTGATGTTGACCAAAAATTACAACTTTGACAGCCAGGTAGGATCTGACAGCTGTGGATCAGCTCTATCTTTTTCCGTGTGAAAAACATCTATTTCGTTTCTGAGCTTGTAAAAATGAAACAGGAATTTACCGCAGATAAGGCATGGCGCAAAATTCAGAATCAATTTATTCAAGCCTGGAACTGACGGTGATTGAGTGCATTTCCCCGAATGAGGTTCATAGCAAAAATGACTGATTTCAGTACACAAGAAATGTCTAAGTCTGTCCCATAGAGTGCTTGCTGATGTACGATGCAGTGTATGAACAGAGCGCCCGGAAATCGCTAATCTTCCAACTGAGTCCTTATCTGCCCCATCAGACCCTTCCTCACTCCCGCAATGATTTTTCCTCAATCAACTGTTACACTTTGAAGCTGATTCCACTGAAGGTTAAAGTCTTGCAACATTTTTTGCACTTCCATGAAAATGTTTTTTTTTCCACTCGTTGTTCCATGCATGCTGCAAACTGATGCCAACTCTTCCGTTGTCTGAAAGTCCAAATGGACACTATGAATGAACACGAGAAGTTGTGGCGTACTCTAGAGATCAGAAGACTCATCCAGCGCCAGAGAATACCACAATAAGTTTCTAGCTTTCTCGCGTATCTGTAGCACTATGTTCTCTCCAAGTTCTTACGTTTTCCGTACAACTGAGTTTGCCGAAAGGCTGATAGTTCCAAACAAATCGGCTTTCTCATGACGCAAATCATTTGCTGCTTCCATCATACACTCTTTGAGGAAGTTGCCACCAGTAAACAGTTTTCCTCGTTCTGCCATCTTATGCACTATTTTGTAACTTGTACGAGTGGCAGATTAATTTTCAGCAAACTTTCTCGTGAATAGATTTATTTGGGTATCTAAACCACGTTTCATGGACTCATATTTTTCAGAGCGTAACTTTCCAAAAAAAACTTTGAATGTGTTGACAGATGTTTTGTTTCATAGTGACGCCGAAGATTGTATTCTTTCAAAACGACATCACTTTCGTTGCATATTACACAACTAGTTTTCTGGTCTTTTGTTTTCACAAAGAAGTACTTTACTCCCCATTCTTCATTGGCAACGAGACACTCGGCGTCCACTTTTTTTTCTTAGTAGCCATAATAAAGGGTGAAGTACATGGTATCTGAAAATGAAAAAGACATTGAATTAGAAACATAATTAAAATTCTATTGAAACAAGAAAAGCAGAGGTCTTGGGGTCACTGGTGAAGCTACGGCTAGTCAAAGGTACATGTAAAGTTTATAAGTACATTTGGTAATAGAATATATCCCATAATCCATCCATCCATCATGTGCCATGCCGGTAAGCGTGAGCGGTCATGTTCTGCCATCTCACTCGATCACCAGAGTCGTGGATCAGCTCCGTGTTTCTGTCTCGACCATGCCACAAGGCCAAGCCATCCAGGTACTTGCTTCTAGGTCTTCCCCTTGGTCTGTTCCCCTCGATCTTACCAGTCGTCACCAAGTTCTCCAATCCATTTCTTCTCATAACATGCCCAAAAAATTTTGACTGTCTACGTCTAATTTCTCTAATCAATTTACGATCTTCATTTGTTTCTTGAAGAACTTGTTCATTGGTCTTTCTGGCTGTCCATGGTATTCTTTGCATTTTCCTCAGAAACCACATCTCTACAGCCATCAGATGTTTTTCAGCCTGACTGCTCATATATATATCCCATAATAAGGTTTGCAAAATATATAAATAGGGCGGCCTAAATAAACAGCCTAGAGCAGAGTTTTTCAACTGGGGTTCCGCAAGTGGCAGCCAAGGGTGCCGCCGAAACAGACCGAAATCGCCTAAATGCAACATTTCTGCCCATCTGGTTTATTACATAAAGTAGGACAGACACTTGGATCATCGCGCAGAGTTCCTTGAGCAACGTAAACATTTGCGTAAGGATTTGCTCCAGCAGAAAGGTTGAAAAACACTGGCCTTGAGATCAGCTCGATTAACACCTTGGCCGGGGAATTCTTCTGAGCTGGGGATAATATTTTCGTAATAACACGAGGCTTCTATGGCATTTGTATGCCGTGTTTGCTACTTTATTGCCTCTATTCACACTTGTAATTCACTTACCTATCACTGTCAAACAAAGAAATCCTCGTTGCATACCTATAAAATGAATGACTGGTAAAAAGAAGTAAATATAGCGTCGGACCTGTGTTGACAGCGGGATGCATCTGGGGGCGGGAAAGATGCGCACGTGCGTGTGGTGCCATGGAAACAATGGTAACAGAGCGTAGGCGGAGCTACCACGAGCCGGGGAAGGACTTGGGATGGCGCGAAATCAGCAAACATTACAATAAACAAGAAAATCTAGATACAGTAATTTAAAACTGAAAACATTAAATTTAGGGCACATAGCAGCCAGGAGGTCTCCTCACGTTTGAAGATCTCCTGGTATTTTAAACATAATATTTCACTTTAAATTGTACCACAACGTGTCGTGATCCGTCTCGGAATATTTGTAATAATAATAAAATACTCTTTGCCTTCTGTCGGAGAGGGGGTAATAAGGAGGATTCCTCTTGGGTCTGGGACGGAGAGCCCAAATGAAAAATTAATAATGATGATGATGAAGGGGACGGACAATTCACAATGAGAGATGACCTCTACACTTATGTAAGATTTTGGTGTTTTACTATAGCGATTGAAGAGGGGGAAGAGAGAGAGAGAGAGAGAGAGAGAGAGAGAGAGAGAGAGAGAGAGAGAGAGAGAGAGGGGGGAGTGGGAGGTACAAGGATCAGGTGGCAGGGGTACGGCGTCGACCAGACCGGTACTTATTGGAAACGTGCCTCCCAGACGAGCAATTCCAGGTGCTGCCTGACAACGGAAGTGCACTCATACCTGAACTCTTTCTCTGATGAATATGATCCCGTAGACTATAATAGGTGGTCTACAATTTAGTTTGAGGCCATGCAGTTCTGATATGTGCTATGTATGTCAGAGTTGTTGCCAAATGCTTTCACTGGATCCTATTCTTGCAGGGTCTGTCTTCAACTGGTGTAATTAAGATGCGTATACTGAGAAGGAGGGACCTGGCTATCGGCTCACTCCAGTGACACCGCCCATGATCGACGTGAAGTCAACGCACTGAGAGCAAGCCGAATCAGTCTCCCTCAGTGAGTGCCCTACAGAAGGTTAGGACCGCATACGTATCTGACAGGTTCAATCTACGGTGCATTTCAACACTCAGGTGAGAGAGTCCCGACGATTATGAATGTCATCATGGCAACCCCATTGAATTGACAGACTCAGGTGAGGTCGAAGAGACAGATCAACGTCTTATGTGACTTTGTTATTTTGATCTTCCATATGACATCCCCTCTACGTGACCAGACCCACCTGGGGTCCGAACTGTCATATGATTAATCGCCCACACCATAGACATTTACTAGAATATTGGCGATGGAATTTCCTTACGGGTCGGTCAGAACATGATGACTCCAGTTTGAGCTACGAAGCTCCAACGTATTTGCTCATCTTATAGAGCTTCATAGGGGGACGCCTAATGCGATTGGTTCTTCCCAGTCAGACTTTGCAGTGAGAGTCACCCTCGTGTCCCTTACGTCACAGGGTGACACACCTTCAGTGAACTGTGTTAGTCCTGACATCCTGTCATAGAAATCCAGGATGGCTATTCCCAGTTGGTAATCAACGTGGAACTGTGATGAGACCTGGTGCTTCCGCAACTCTCAAGTCAGCTCTCGCATGGAGGGATCCCGGTGATAGAACGGAAAAGACCGGACGTACGCACACTACATAATCTCACGTGCCCTATTATGATACTAGGATCATCCTTGACTCGTCTACACTCTTTTGTCTAGCTGTACATATACCTACTCTCTATCCCGATCTACATTCTTCTTATCTGGACTATCTTGCATAATAATCTCTCATTTGTTAACATGCCTTTGCTTGAGTTTATGTGTGTCTTCTGGATGGAGCCCCCTAAGGGTACTAGTCTAGGGTGAGAGAGAGAGAATGAAAGACAGGTGGAGTCCAGGGTCTGTGGGGGTTCGGTAGACGAACCATACTTATGTTGTGGTCAGTACAGGGCGGGAAGGTCAAGGTGTACCCCTACCCAGTCAAACCCCAGGGGTCCTGGAAAATTAGGAAGCTATGCAAAGAGGCAAAAGAAACATGCTTGGGGAGAATTGCAAGGAAATTGAAAACCAACACAACACCCGGAATACTAAATAATCCACAAAAGAATTAATGACATCACTAACAAAAGAACACACACACAAAAGGGTTGCCTAAAAACCAAAGATGGCAAAATCATAATAGAAAAAGAACAGATTTTACATGCGTGGTCAGATTATGTATAAAGACCTTTATGATGATACAAGAGAAGAACAATATGATCATCGGAATAATAATGAAGGACCATCAATTTTGAAGATGGAAGTACAGAATGCTCTTAACCATATGAAAACTGGCAAGATCCCGGTTACAGATAACACCACAATAGAAATGATCAATGCCTTGGAAGAATATAGAATAGACCAAGTCACTAGACTGCTGAACGCAATATAAGATACTGGAGATATACCTCATGAGTTATTCAATTCTATATTTATTGCAATCCCGAAGAAATCAGGAGCCTTGGAATGCTATCAACATCGAACAATTAGTATAATGAGCCACATCACGAAGATTCTGCTGAGAATTATCATGCAAAGAGTTAGGAAGAAAATACAACTCGAAATAGGAGAAGAACAATGTGGGTTTGTAGAAGGCAAGGGCATGTAAAGCTAGTAAATGCTGTGTATATACTGAGAACAGTAATTGAACGTTCTTTAGAAGTAAACACAGATCTATATCTTTGCTTTATTGACTACACAAAGGCTTTCGATAAAGTGAGATATGTCGACATGATAAGGATGCTTGAAGATCTACAATTTGATGGAAAATACCTTAGACTTGTAAAAAACATATATTGGAAACAACAAGCTGCCATCAGAATCGATAACGATGTAGGTCAATATCAGCCTATTATAAGAGGTGTGAGACAGGGATGTGTAATGTCTCCAGATCTTTTTTCCCTGTACAGCGAAAATATTTTCAGAAATATAGAAGATATGGAAGGAATCAATATTGGGGGACGATACATCAGTAACATTAGATGTGCAGATGATAGTCTTGATTGCAGACAATGAATAGGACCTGCAAAATTTAATAGATGCAGTTGTTGCACACAGTAAACAACTAGGGTTAGAAATGAATATTAAGAGGACACAGATTATGATCGTCATTTGGAAGAAGAAAATACCACAATGTGAAATACAAGTAAATGGGCATATTCTAAGCAAGTGAATCGATACAGTTATCTCGGCACAGTCATAACATCTAATGGGAGATGCCTTGGAGAGATTAGAACAAGAATTGCCATTGCGAAGGTAGCCTTTTGCAAGATGAAAAACATACTGACCAATAAAAAGATATCAATTGAAACGAGAACAAGAGTGTTGAAGTGCTACATAGAACCTATACTTTTGTGAATCGTGGACATTAAGCAGTCAAGCTGAAAAACGGCTGATGGCTGTGGAAATGTGGTTTCTGAGGAAAATGCAAAGAATACCATGGACAAACAGAAAAACCAATGAACAAATCCTTCAAGAAACAAATGAAGATCGTAAACTGATTAGAGTCATTAGACGTAGACAGTCAAAATGTTTTGGGCACATTATGAGAAGAAATGACTTGGAGAACTTGGTAACGACTGGCAAGATCAAAGGGAAGAGACCAAGGGGAAGCCGAGAAGTAAATACCTGGATGGCTTGGCCACGCGGCATGGTCGAGACAGGAACGCGGAGTTGATCCACGACTCAAGTGATCGAGTGAGATGGCAGAACATAACCGCCCACGCTTATCGGCATGGCACGTGATGGATGGATGGATACATACATTATAAATCAAGACAACGCACGCTGAGAAACGATATATATATAGATATGTGTGTGTGTGTGTGTGTGTGTGTGTGTGTGGGTGTGTAAAATATATATGACATACTATATTACTATATATCACAATTATAACACATCAGCGGTGAACAGAATATTGTTTTTTTTTTTTTTTAAATAAGATCTTAATAAGATATGATAATACACCCAGCATTTTGATGGAGATTTTAAAACGAATCATTTATTTCTATTTATATAATTGTCACTAATCTCCTGGATAGTGAGCTAGAATATTAAGTCTCCTTGGACAAGGACGAAAGAAAAGAAAAAGTCGTTTGCGCTAACGGACACCGGTTGGAAATGTAAAAGTAAAAACAACAGAATTGTAAATAATATAAGATATGCTGACGATATAGTATTGGTCGCAGACAACGAACAAGGTCTGCAACACTTAGTAGATGTGGTTATTGTACACAGTGACAACTAGGGTTATAATTAAATTGTTTCTTTTTTTTTAAAGAGAAGAAAGAAATACCACAATGTAATTAATATACGGATACGGGTAAATAGGAATATTCTTAAAAGGTCTCGGAACAGTCATAACATCTGATGATAGGCACCCTGAAGAGATTAGAACTAGAATCGCTATAGCAAAGGTAGCCTTTTGCAAGAAGGAAACTGACCAATAAAGAAAACTGTCAGTTGCAATGAAAAAAAGTGTTGACATGTTATATATATACTAAACTGTTATATGCATGTAGAAAAAAGGACATTAAGCAGACAAGCTGAGAAACATCTGATGGCAGTGGAGATGTGGTTCCTGAGGGAAATGCAAGGAATATCATGGGCAGACAGAAAAACCAGTGACCATGTCATACTAGAAACAAATAAAAATCGTAAACTGATTAGAGAAATTAGACGCAGACAGTCAAGATTTTTTGGGCATGTTATGAGAAGAAATGAATGCGAAAACTTGGTGACAACTGGCAAGATTGGGGGGAAAAGATCAAGATGAAAACAGAGAAGTAAATATCTGGATGGCTTGGCCACGTGGCATGGTCGACACAAGAACACGGAGCTGTTCCATGACTCTGGTGATTGTGTGAGATGACAAAACAAGACCGCCCACGCTTATCGGCATGACACACGATAATGATATTTTCAGACAGTAGCCCAAGCAAAATTATTTTGAAAAGAACACCTAGCCATGAGTAGATAGAGTTCATTGCCTTGAATGAAATATGTTTAAAAGAAGTTCTACGCATTACCGAAATGTAGTCTGAAGTCTGACTTCTGGATTAAAAATGTGCATGACTAGGCGTGAAGCACTTCCCTTGGAAGACGCAGCAGCAGAAGAAGAAAAAGAAGAAGAGGCTAAATGATGATGATGGTGATGATGATGATGATGATGATGATGATGATGATGATGATGATGATGATGATGATGATGATGATGCAGACAACGCAAGAGATCTGCAACCATTTTTTGGACATTGCAGTAACAGTGAGCGCTAAATTGACTTTCCTTGAATATCATGAAAACAGAAACAATTGTTATGCAATTGTTATTTAGAGATAACACAAAATGTGATATTACAATAGACCGTAAAACGCTTAACTAATTCAATAAATTAAAAATTTTGGTGGCAATCATAACATGGAATGGAAGATGCTAGAACATTAAAGGATATTAAGAACAGAATAGGCCAAGCAAAAGCTGCATTTCAGAAGATGAAAAGTAAATTATGTAATAAAGCTATCTGGTTGAATGGGCCAGGGTGATTCTCAGGAAAGAAAACCTACCCTCGGGTGGATGGAGCCCCTGTTATTAAATGTAATTATTGTAATCTGTCTATAGAAAGCAAAGCATACACACAAATATTCCAAAGTTGGACACACTGATATAACAATATATGTATGACGCAGTCCCTTTAACAGAGGAACGACGAATTAGAGGACTTTCATGTAACATTAAAAAAGAAAGTACTGAAATGTTATAAAGGACCTGATCTGCTCTGAAAGTGTGACTCTTAGAATATGAACGACAAATTAGGAAGGGCTTGGAGGCAGCGGAAATATGGTTTCTGAGGCGAATGTTGCGAGTACCTTGTACGGACATAGTAACTAACAACGAATGCCTGGAAGAATGTAAAGAAAGTAGATTTTATACTCAACAATCAGAAAGAGATGTCGTGTGCTTTAGTCATCTACAATCAGAAAGAAATGTGTGCTTTAGTCATCTAGTAAGAAGACAGGTATTGGAGAACACCGTGACGACTGGAACCATCATCGATAGAAAAGGCTGAGGCAAACCAAGAGAAATACTGCGAAATATTCAGACGATGACACCGAGAAATAGCATCAATAGAATTGACTCAGAACATCATACGGCAACATCTGAGCAGAGACACCAACGCCTAAGCCACTTTGCAAGGCGCATAGTGATGATCATATGTACATTTAGTTATCAAACGTCATTTTCAAATGATAGGCCTATGGAGCGCGCGTAGACGTTCCTGGTTTTAAAAACGGACACCATATCACTCTTGGGAAACCCAAAGATGACCCTCACCCATCAGCAAATGTCGTAACGTTGAGATGTTATTGGTTCCAGTAGCTCACTGGTTGTGAACACATCGGATTCGTCCCTTCGTACGTCGCTCCTTGCTGCAACCACATCGAACAGATTCAGTGCCAAACAAAAGGTAGGTTTGGACCAAACATGGTACGCATTCAAACGAGCAAGTATCATAATGTAAATTTCCATTCATTGAGCTTTAAAATTGCTGAAGATATGAGAAAAAAAATGAAAAAAATAAATAAAAATAACGCAACGACCCTAGTATGGCGATATATCGTTCTTCGGTCTAAATGGAAGGTTACATTTGGCTATATATTATCCTGCGGCATTAAATCAGTTAAATCTAAATTCAAGCAGTTTTAAATGTTTTGTTTAATCTGTTATTGCATCTCCAAATAGCAATCGTTCAAATTAGTCTCCAGAATATCTCTCTAGTGTACTCTTCTGACGCACAAACGGAACTGCACTGTTCTCTCCATCAATGCAGCTGCCATGCAGTCAAGGGTTAATGAAGTGCTCATCATCGTCATCACATTATATATATATATATATATATATATATATATATATATATATATATATATATATATATATATATATATATATATATATATTATATATATTGGCTCCTGGTATCCAATTTTTAAAAATAATTTTAGGGTTCTTATTTGTTATTTAAACGATTGTCTAATTCGTCTTTCTGCCCGCCCATGATATTCTTCGCATTTGCTTCAGAAACCAATTTCCGCTATCATTAGATCTTTCTCAGCTTGTCTAATTGTATGGATATTTTGCCCTGGCCATGCGAGGGGGGGGGGGGGGGTGGTGTGCGTGTGGAGGAAATGAGCAGGCTGATAGGCTGGCAGGGAAAGCACCTCTTGCTGGTAGATTACCTATGGACAAGGGGGAGGTGGTTGTGCGCTTGTGGGACCAGGTGGAGAATGCGGGGGAACAGATTGAGAACCCGTATGTGGAAAGAATGAAATTGCGGGGGATCGGTAGGGGTTCTGGAAGAATCTCTACATTGAGAGGGAAGACCAGGTGCACTTTAAATCAGATAGCAGTGGCAATGATTAGTAGTATGACTCTTCGCTGGCTGTTGAACGAGGGGACAGAGCATGTATGGGAATGTCTTGAGTGCGGTGATGTAGGTTCTTACACACAATATAGTTTCTACGTGACATTTTATAACTGCCCTTCAGCATTGCATAAGTTGTGCGAAGTCTACACAATTATAGGCAACTGTTGCCACAGTGACTGTTTCTCGTTTTCTTTGAAACTCCTTACAAGTACATGTTCCGGTATTAATACCATGATCGTCAGAAACTACTAATTCTAACAGTGTCTGGAGCATTCGTGTGGTCTACAGATATGACATCATTTTCAAAATCCTACCAGGAGACACGAGAATAGAGCGTCTGGTCATATATAACAAAGACTGAAAACAATGCACTGAAATGCGAAGGAAGTCAGTAGAGCTAGAAAACATCTTGAATCAAGAACAAATTGAAGTACCGTATGGGTACCGTTGCTTGCAAGAAACGCACCTCAAGCTTCAAAATCAGACGCTGCCAATGTTATTGTTACTGATCTGACCGAAAAGACAATCACATTTAAACACACACCGTGTTACCCAAGCCCATCCATAGCAAAAGCCAATAACAATAAGGCTGTAACATACATATCATAAGTAGCGACTAAGAAATGGCGTGAAATTGGGATTCTCGTCCCGTAGAAAACTTGAGCTGCAAAATCCCACATTATCATGAACAAGTAAACAAAGAGCTTGGTGTGAGTTTGTTGAGGGACTATGTTCCACTGGTAGATGAAAGGCGGAAGATGAAAAAGAAGTTGAAAAACGACTAAGGGTTCGTTTCACAAATTACTTAGGGATGACCATCCTCAGACTCCCACGGTAGTTGACCTGTCCTAGTAAGTAGTATCAAGATATAAAGTAAGTCATGATCACATAAGTTTGTGCCAGTTAACAAATGAATGAACTGGAACGCAGTTTGATTATTCAGCATTCTGTTAGTCATTACACGAACATTATGTATTGTAATATAATTATCATATTAAAACATATTGTACAACATTAAATACTAAATAAATATATTGAAATATTTAAAATTAAAAACAAAAACAGTGCGAAAAACAGAAAAAGCCTGTGAATAAATTATAAGTATAGTTGACTGTGACGAAAGAGAGATACGATTCACTGAAGAAGAAACAACTTGGCTGGCTCTGAACTGTTAACTGGCATAGCAGACGTGCACTTCCGACCTTTTGCAGACTTCCTGGTAGTCAGCCTCCAGCAACGGGGACCCCTTTTGATGGGCACGACAATTGTTCCAGCTGTCTGCAATATTTACTTGGCTAATTCTTCAAGACACATGTGAGAAATTAAACTAAAAGTGCCAGACATACATGTGTTTATCGAAAAATTGTGTGAGGATCTTTTAATGTAAAAAAGAGAGTCCAGTACTTTGCGCGATTAAAAATACTTCTTACTTCTTCTTACAAATGCCGGGACGATCCTTTCTTCTTCTTCTTTTCTTATCTTCATTCTTGAACTTCATCAACGATGAACTTCCTTATGATTATTATTATTATCTTTATCGAATCCATTCCCCTTTTCAGTGTTTCCACGGTGCTATGTGTGTTGCTATTTGTCTTATAGTCTTTCTTTGAATTGTTTTCACAATGGATGATTTGAATCATTACTAAACTAACATACCATAATAATTTAATAATAAATAATGTTTAAACTAGGTATGACAATAGACAATAATAATGAATAAGATACCAACATGGCAAGTGCCTAAACGTTGGAAAACAAAATCCACTTGACCGACAATAACTAACAGACGTAAGCGTAAGTTTATTTCAGTGTAGAGTTTCTTGTACTTGTATTCACTGAATGATGGTTATATGATATTCAGTTATTCATCATCATATGACTCATTCATAGAGATAATGGTAATGGGGTTAGAAATGTATAGAAAAATCAACAATTATGCTACTGATTATTTAAAAACTCATTCAAACTGTTGTTGAATGTTCTTCAATGTCTATAAAATCAAAGTTATGATGAACTAGACAATTAGAAACAATTCCTCTTTGGTTCCCTACAGCTAGGAATTTTGTGCTGGTCTCAGTAGGCAAGTATGTCTCCTAACTAGCTGTACAATGTGCAATCCCAGCAGAACATGTTCGGCTGCTTGTTTGCTTAGTCCACACACAGTGATCTAGCAGACGATGAAGCCTACATACTGGCTTATTCAGTCTATTATGCTCCGTCCTGAGGTAAATAATTTATCTGCTACTGTCAATCAAATCGTTCTCATTGGGTTAATTCTGTGCATTTAAGACAGCTCTACTTTTCTCAATGTGTGAGACTTGATTATCTTCTTATTCACACTCCTCTCCCATTTTTGCAAGTTTATCTGCTTGTTTTCATTTCTGAGTGGACTACAATGGGATGATACTGCAGTAGGATTTGCTTTCTGGCTGCTACCTTGCTTAGTGCGATACTCATTTGTGGGAGCTGACACCTTTCAGAGCTTTTTGTCGTTAATATAGACGGTGCATTAATGAAGATGACACCACATATTGGCAGCACGGACCTCAGCTGTATAGTTGAAATAGAATTAGACAGTGGGAACATACATTGTTTATCAATGGTTGTTAGGAGTTAAGATTCCAATACCTCCATTATTAATTGCATTTGGTGCAGAACGATCTGTGTAGGTATGAATCTATGATAATCCAGGATAGCTTACTTGAAGCATTCTAAATTTAATGGTTTGTTTTTGCATTTCAGTATTTCTTCTTCTGTGTTCATCCAGAGAGTTTTTTCGAACGTGATTGCGTTGTGCCTGTTTACAGCAGAGCTTGCACCATTAGGCCTACACATCCGACTTCTGCGGGCATTTGTTGACCGGGTTAACCTTCCCGGGGTTTCTTAGGACGTTTGACTCTCACTTTGTGGTGTTATCCCCCATTCCAGTTGGCCCATTTAGAACAGCCAAAGACATCCTGGTCAGCCCTCAAGGGAAGGCAGGGGCAGACCATAGGCATTCCCTGCCATCCAAGGAGGCTTCCATAATTGCAGAGCCGACATATAGTGCTTTGGTACTGGGCTCACCCAAGGAATCGTCACGTCCTGCACATGGCTGGTTAGCCTCACTTCCGTATATTGGGCCTTCCAGTCACCACAGGTTGAGCTTTTGATTCAGACTTTCCATATAATGGATTTGCTATCCAAGCAAACAGTATTCCATTTCCTGCCACTAGGACACTTTTTCCACCTTTGATGACGTCCACACAGTGAGCTTTCGATTCAGACTTTCCACTTAATGGATTTGCTAGCCAAGCAATATTCCATTTCATGCCTCTGGGGCGCTTTTGCTACCGACATGCCTGTGGTATGAAGTGTGGTAGTCTAAGTACTTATTCATGTACCTTTAGATGTCAACATGAGTGTAATTAAGCTGCGGTCAACTTGAGCTTGTTAATATTTACATAGAGCTTGTCCTCAGATGAAGCAGGCGTGGGCTAAAATATCTTTCTGTTTTGCATATAGTGGGAACTCCTGCAGCAAATGTTTAGCTGTCATTTTACCAGTTCCACAATTACATTGATCGGTATCTCCTATCAATGTGGTGAGCTTGTTAATATTTACATAGAGCTTGTCCTCAGATGAAGCAGGCGTGGGCCAAAATATCTTTCTCTGTTTTGCATATAATGGGAACTCCTGCAGCAAATGTTTAGCTGTCATTTTACCAGTTCCACAATAACATTGATCGGTATCTCCTATCTTTAGTTTACTGAAAAAGTGCTATTTCAGCCTGTTATGTCCTGTGCAGAGTCTGAAGATTGCCAATTGTTCACTTCGGTCGAGTTTGTAATATGTATCATCTTTCTGGTAGCCTGGATGCCTTGATTCCCATTTGGTTATATTTAGGGCTATTTTTCTTCTTTCTGTTTCATTCTGAGTGTTCTTTTTCTCAATATGTTTTCTATCATCTCAGGCAGTTGCTGCTGTCTCCACGCTGGGAATTTGTGTGCATTGTAAATGGGTTGGACTGTTGATATGTTAAGTATAGGAGCTGCCCTAATCTTTCGCTTTGCAGTTTCTACAAAGTTTCTACGCTTCAGTCTTCCCTTTCCAAAACCATTAAACCTTTTATACATGGGGTGGTCTGTCAATCTTCTAAATTTTTCTGGTTGTTGTTGGGCTTTACTATCTCTTCTATCCTGCATTGGTTGTAAACAAGTGATCTTTTCTAGTTCATTAATAGGCGTTGTCTTCAGGCTTCCAGTTATGATCCACATTCCTTGATTTTGGACTCTAGTTATTTTGTTAAAGTTTGACTTAGCTGCTGTTGCCCAAGCTGCAATGCCATATTCTAGTACTGGCCTCACCCGTCCAATGTATAACTTGTTGATAACTTTCTCATCTGCTCCCCACATTGTACCAGCAAGCTTTTTCATGATTGCCATTCTTTGCCATGCTCTTGTTCGATTTTTCTCAACCTGTTTCTTCCATGTCATGCGACAATCAAAATTAACTCCTAGATAGTTTGGATTTTCTTCACGGCGCAATATTTTTCCACTGAATACCAGCTTAGGGTGCTGAGTTTTATTTGAAAGGGAGAACACTTTGCCTTCCAATTCCAATTCCATTTTCAAAACAAAAATTCAAAATTCAGTCTTGTTCAACCTGCGTCTTTCAGCTGTGGTTATTGTTGAGGTCCGTGCTTTTTGTGGGTTCATTCACCCTGACTCTTGTCTTGTGCACTCTTACGAGTTGGTCCTGATTCGGACTGGTTATTTTTGTTTGTATCTGTGACGTCAGCTGGGAGGTCGGTCGGCGGCTGTCCTTTGTGCTCGTTTCCTCTTGTGTATCTTTTGTTAGTGAAGGCTCCTGGCTCGTCTGGCTTGACTGGTTGCAGTCCTTATAAGGACTTTTTATTTGGTGTTTTTGTTTCCTTTTTGTGTATTTTCTGTATGAGATTTTCGATGTTTTCATTTTCCTTTAGGCCTTCCTTGAGGTTGGGCTGCTGGCTGTAGCTTGCGGTTCAGGCTCAGTCTCTTGGTTTTCATCTTGTGGTTTCTTGTATGGCTTCTGTTGGTTTGTAATCGAAATGCTCCATTTCATCTTTCAGCAGTTTTCTCTCCGCTTTGATGGTGCGTAGTATTTCTTCGTTTTCCTTTTTCATCTCGGCCATATGTTCCACTTCTTGCTTGATGTTTTACTGGACACTTTACATGTTATTTTCTCCTCACTTATCTTCACTAGCCATGATTTTGACTAGTCCTCTAGCGTTAATAAGGCTTGCTGTATTCTGATTTTAGCTGTACTAATATATTCTTCAGATGTCCATATGGCTAGGTTATCTGCAAAGGAGGATGTGTGTACTCTGGCTTGAAAATTTTTCTGTTATGTCTTTTACATATGCTAGGAATAATGTTGGTGAAAGAACTCCTCTTTGGGGGACACCTTGCTCCAATAGCATCTTTTTGTTGGTTTGTCCTTGTACTTTTGTCCTGGCAGTTCTGTTCTCAAGGTAGTGGCTGATCCATTTGTACATTTTCCCACAAACATGCATTGTTTGCAGTTTTACTTTCAGTCCTTCCTTCCTTACTTTATCAAATGCTTTTTCTAAATCTATCCGGACTGCTAGTGTGTGCTTATTCTCTTGGAAGGAATCCTCTACTTCCTGTGCTATATAGATTATTTGATCTTCAGTGGATCTGTACATTCTGAATCCTGCTTGGATTCAAGCGCGTTTACAAATGGCGGCCACGTTGTCAAGCTGTCGGTGAAAGTAGCCGCCGGAAGTGTCGGAAAGCTGAGAGATCGCGTTTTTACAATGTATAATAGTATCGGACGTAAACGGCGGATCCGCTCGTTTAAGCGATCGGCCGCTAACGGCCGCACTGCCCTGTAAAGGGTTAAGGAAACATTCTTGTTAGAAACTCCTTCAGCATTCCACTGTAGTATGTTTAATGTCCGGGGTGTTTGGTCAATAGCTCTTAACCTACTCCTCTGTGCCTTGACTCCACGGCACAGGGGAAGGTGACCACCAGTAGTAATGAGTGGACCTCCTCGAGGCAGGGGGCCCGGCACTATCACCACCTGATGGGACTTAACAGGATTAGCACCATACTGAGTAATTTTAATCTGTGGCATCATGAATTAAGTTATGTTGCACTGCTTTGTCAAGCCTGTGGCTCAGTACATCCAATTTCGACCATTTTTCGGGTGTGCTTTCCTTGCCTTTGACTGCACCCAGTCTACCTTCAAAACAGCAGGTGTGTGTCTCTCTTGGTCTGGTTCCTCTCCCTTGACCTGTCCGACATGGGTGACCCTACCAGTAGCTGTGCTCCTGTCGGCATAGCTCTTGGGGTCATTGGAACATGCAAGCCCCTCTACCTCATCACGGTGGACACACGGCAGAGAGGATTTCAGTATTTTATCTGGTTGTGAGACCACTAACTGTGGTACTGATTTGTAGGTGTTATTGGCCTGTTTCATATTATCTGTTATATAGTAGATATCACAAGTTTTGTCATCATGGGTGGGCTGCTTGATAGCGTCTTTTAAGTCTGTCCAGGGGTCTCTGTGACAAAGAGGTTAAGCCACTTGCCTTATGCCTGAAGGTCGTGGGTTCGTTTTTGGATTGTTTTTCGGTTCAGAAATGCTATTTTCTCAGAAATTCTGGGTGTTGACGCAGGAGCTACAGACTTCATGCTTTCAACCACTCAATGCTATTGACTGGCATCTTTGTGGAAATAGACTAAGCCATATGGGATAACAACCCAGTGCAATAAAGTCAGTCCCTTTGCCTTTAAACTCCTTTAAATCTTCAAGTCTGTCCCTACTGGACATGTTTTAGTTGTGCCAATTCCATATCTATTCTTGCTTTCATTTGATGCATTGGATAATATTGTTTGACTTATACGTTTTGTGTCTCACCTGTAGGCCTGTGTTGGTTGATCAGTAGCTTTCTGAATATCTAGTTTTGGAATGTTCATGGCTCCCACAATGAGTCTATTATCTTGTCCAAAAGTCATCTTCTGGTGTTTGACACAGGTTACTTGATCTTGTATACTGTAGCATTCTCTAAATCCAGTTTGCTTTGGGTATCGTGTACAACACTATTACCCAGCTGTGGTTAAATATCTCAAGCAGATTTGTCTTTGCTGCTGGACTCTGATTATAATTTCATTGATAATTGTGTGAGTTATCTTAGTCATATCATTTTTTGCAGAGTGCATTTGTATATTTGGCAAATAACATTCCAAAACTTTTGTCCATCAAATTACCGTACAGTTTGTCTTAGCAATTGGTAATATTCTCTGTTCTTTATCATTTATTTTTGTCTGCGGGTTTCTTTGTGAGTATCAGGTATAGTATTGATTCTACAAGTCAGACAGACATTGACACATTTTAAGCCCAAAAGAAAATGTCTCTGCACCTGTTAATTGGGACAACATACCTGTTACTATAATCTTCCAACTGGAAGTTTTTTAATTCTACTGCAAAGTATACCATGTAATGATTGTATTTTACTCCATGAACTTAAAATCCTCAATCAATGGTACTAAGTGAACATTTAACATCCTCAATGTATTTTTCAGTCACAAAAGTCTGTTTGGGTAATTGTTGTGAAATCTGGAATCAGTCATGTCTGAGAACGGTGAGAAGCCACCCGCTCCTCCAGTCAGGCTGGAGAGCACCAGGTCAGTAAAGATACTGTTGTCATTACTTGTGAATCTGCTGCCTGGAATGTCAGTCTGTTTTATGGTGATTAAATTGCATGGAATGTACAATTGTCTGTGTGAATTCAGACTGTTGTGTTGCATATCAGCCTAATGTGTGATAAACAGATCTGTTGTATGGTATGTAAATTTGTTGTCTGGTGAGTAAATGTGTTGTGAAATACAAAAACCTCTTGTCATATGTGACTGAATGTAAATCTTCCTAATCACAAACAGCCAACAAAAAATGCTGATGTATCTGGTGAAGGGGTAGTGAACAATTCGCAGTCCAGTAAACCATGTTCAAAATCAGCTGCGGGCAATTTGGAAGCAGACCATCCTGTGTTGATTTTTAACAATACTATGAGCGTCAGTCATGAAAAAAGCATTGGCAGTTTACTGAACGTAAGCTTACCTAGTAAATCACAAACAGCCAACAAATGCTGGGGTTGATTGCGACACCGTGTAAAGGACAATTAACCAACTTCCCAGAGTAACTAACGACGATTGTCTGAAAGAGGCTAATGAAACTAGAACACTATATACAACAATAAGGAAGAAACAAACAGCTTTCTATGGTCATGTGATGAAAAGAGGGCATTGGAGAACATCGTGACGACTGGAAAGATCAAGAAGAAGAGAGGCAGAGGTCGACCAAGAGAAATAGTGCTGGATGGATTGAGATGGTGGCATGGAGGAATATCATCAGCAGAGTTTCTCCAGAACACCAAAGACCGAGATCTGTGGAGAGCCATGGACGCCTACGCCAGCTGTCAAGACACTTGATGGTGATAAACTAACTTGTCTTGTGTAGTTATGATACATAACATACAAATGTTTTGTCTAGTGAATAAATGTATTGTAATGTATATAGAGAGACCTGCGGTAGCATAGTGGCTAGACGATCACCTGCAAGCCCAGAGGTTATGGGTTCGATCTGCAGTGGGGCGGATTCAAAGTGTTAAAATTGGCCTGGATTTTCAAGTCGATCCAGCTAAAATTGGGCACCAGGAAATGTCTCGGGAAGTAAAGGCGACCAGCTGGATATTGACCATATCACCCAGCGAGTGCTGATTGGTCTATACAAATATGGGTCTGATACCATATCCCCCATGTGCCTTAAAGCATGTTAGCATGTAAATCTGTTCCTGTAGCGTGACATATACATATTCAAATGAAATTTGTTGTGGTATGTCCTTGTATAATATGAACAAATTTTGGTTATTGTTGTGATTTGTTTACTTGGCACCAAGTTCTGTAAGAATGAAAATACACAAGCACAGGTGCCTACTTATTGTATCAGTTGATTGTTTACTAGTTGTTCCTCCATATTCTTTGAGGAGTAAAATTGCTTATTTTTAAAATTAATTTGCACAGCAACTTGAACATTTCATAGAAGTATACACATACACTGGGTAACTTTAGTTATGTTGCCATATTCTTAACTTTCATCACCATCCTCCTATGATGTTATTATGCTGTGTCATGCTTCACGTCACGTACCTGGATGTACATGCTGGGGTAAAAGGTAATGAATGTGCAGACCAGCTGGCAAATGATGCACCATCGTAGATGGGAAGAAGCATGGATGGCTGATATAATCAATCCAATATGGACTTGAGTGGTAGATACTGACAAGACATCAATGCTAGCCCAACTGCATGAATTGGCAGTAAAGCCTGGTCAAACACATCAATGCCACCTTCGTGGGAAAGAGAGGAGATAAGATAACCAATCCCTTATGGCAACAGTGAGCAGAGATTCTTTGGGATGTCTGATGCATCAGAGGGGTGTGCATGCATGGGAAGCCCAGTGTGCCCATGATGTCGTTTGACATAACATATTGATCCTCTCAATTTTAATAATGCAGTAATGATCAGTAATGTATGGCTGCTGGTTTTCTAGTAACTGCTGCGTCAATCGATGATGAACTGTATTTTCCATGAAGGACTTTTGTTTTGGCATTCTGACGGTGGCATTATGCACAGTGTACCCGTGCCGGTTGTTGGCTTGTCAAGTCTCCTGTCTATTCCACTTTTCACATTGGGCAGTGAGGAACATTGTGTGTGATATTCACTGGCACAGGAATGGAGCATAATGGGGACGACAGGTTGCCATGAAGTTGGAACGGCGACTGACTGACTGACTAACATATTAGGCTAGCCGAATTGGTGCTAGCTGAATGAATGCTGACATTCTGGCAACTTGTTGTCTATCGATTATGTCAAAAATATTCATTGTTTGTGTTTATTTACTTGTGTTTGTTGTTTCAGTATGCTTTATTCCCTTGCCTCATTGTTTAGCTGAATTTTTGTTTGTTTCAGTTGCTAAAATCCTTGCTTACTGTACCAGATTAACTTGGTTTAATTCTTTTAAACGTGTCCAAACTGTAACCAGGGTTTCCAGCTCATGAATGCATGACAGCCTGAAAGTCAGCTAGCACTTTACAATATTATAACAAATCTGCAGCAATGCTCTTGTGGTGTATTGTGTTTTTGTATGTGGCCATGAGCTGTGGTAGAATAGTTGTTGTTAGTTCACTGGCTTACTGACTTATTGGTCTGTGTCCAAGCAATTGTACAGGAAGGATTTTATACCAACCAGTCAAAGCTGTCTGAGGTAGGTCCAGACTTGGAAAAAGGTCTGCAGAGATTTATCTGGCTATGACATAATCAGCCCAACACAGTTTCCTGAAATAGTATGCAAACAAGGTTCACAGTCAACACCGAGCTGGTAGTCAATTGCTGTACATTGATAATTTTTTTTATGGGGATCGGAGCACATCAGGACATAAATAAGTGTGCAGTGGTGATAATCCACTTTGAATTGAAATTTTGTCACTTTGTGTCTTTTCCATGACTTTATTTTTTCATATCCAGAGGTTCAGGTTAACATCCTGTGTATAATGTTGAATGGTGTTTGGTTAGCTTATGAATAACAAAGCAACGTTAATGTATTTACCTTGCATGATTCCAATCACAGCCAGTCTTCAAACACGCATGTCACACTTGACCAACCCCCAAGAATGACTGTGCATGAGGCAGGTAGTTTTACAAACTGAATTGCAACAAGGGGAGAATCCAGACGATCTTTTTGTGTGTAATTGCTTTGAAAACATATAACAATATCATTGATGATAATGAGCTTGGGAATTCCTCTGTCCACTTTCCCAGTATTGCTTCGACTTTTTTAAACCAATGTTCAACTTCCATATGTTCAGGAATGTTCCAACAATAACTAAAGCACCAGCATCTCAACGAGTACCTGGCAATTTGACAGCTGATAACAAACAGTCCAAACAGGCATTGCTACCTTCCAGGTCGATATTGTTTATTTTTTTTCCCCTTCCCATGAATACATGTATAGAATATTGACATGTTCCTTGCCTAGCCATACTTTAGCTTGGCTTTGATTATATATAAAAACATTATCTACAACCATATATTGCTTAATTTTAATAAATACTATTTTCATACATTTACATTTTTTAAAATTTTTTGTAAATTAAAGAACATTTATATAAAACATACATACTATCAGTCTTGATGAAATGATTAGTATAAGCAATACTCCGATGAAATCAGATAAGAATAATAAATTGTTTATTGTACAGACATGTTCAGTGTTTGCTGCACGGGGCTTGGATTTCTCATGCATGTTCTACGCTGCTTACATCTTATTGAAATTATGATCGCATCTCTGTTTTGTTTTGACAAAATATGTTTACATATCTGCCTCATTGATCCTATACCTCACAGGTATAACAAGTAATATAGAGCTATTCATCTATGCAGATGTATATGTACATGTATAAATAAATATGCTTTGGTATAAGCATACACATTTACTTACATATATGTATATTGCATCATATACATGCATGCTTGTATACATCTGTGTGTGCATACTGTGCATACCACAGGGTGTATTTTTAATGACTGCAGTGTTTGAAAATATTGCTAGTCCAAGTTTTGTATTTACCTATTATGTTGCATGAACTCTACAGAGGGTGACTACAAAACCTGGACCGGCAATATTTTCAAACACTGCACAGTCATTAAAAATACACCCCATGGTTGATAAAGGACCCTTTAAGCACATTAGGCATAAGTTGCTAGATTCATAATTTTATAAACCAATCGGCAAGTGGTTGGTGTTGTGGTCAGTATGACACTGATCACCTTTACTTCCGAAGATATTTTCTGGTCCCAGTCTTAGACTGGGTTGACCTAACAGCCCAGGTTAATTCTAAACATCCACCTTGGTGCAGATTCAAACCCATGACCACTAGGCGTGGAGGCAAATGTCCAGCGACACACTACCACTGATATAAATATACGCAGGGATTATCTGACATGCATCATATATGCACATTTGACTTTTGAAGTAGATAGATTGTGTATACATATAAAACCTTGCTTATTTGTGATGAGGAATTAAAGCCACTGAGGCTTTTTTGGGTGGTTTTGATAAGGGTATCCCCTGTCATAGGAGAAGTAAGGTGCCTCCTTCCCTCCGCTAGCCTACAGGACACCCTTGGGCAAGATGGAGTACCCGTTCTCCCCCCCCCCCCCCCCCCAATCAGGGTTACATGAAACCATAGGTGCAGGTGATGAAGTGGTGAAGAGCAGCCAACAGATAGTTATAGGTTATGGTCTCCAATTTCACGATGGTAGACAGAGGATCTTTCTATTTTTGGAGACAGTGGCTCCGGTCATCGACCATTATGGTCACTTCTGGGAAAGAAAGCAATGGCAAACTACTTTCTTTACAAATGCCAAGACAACCATGTTTCATTCTATAGAGAATAAGAGAAATGACATAAATGGGTGCTCCATAGGAGCAGCCTTGCCTGCTAGACATGAACACCATGTGACTCCATACCGCCAGCAAGCGACTGGGTGCAGAAGATTAACATTTAAAGTGGGAACACGGAACATTATAGAACTAGTGGGGATGGCAAATTGGATAATATCAAGACAGAAATGAGAAGACTGAATATTAACATTTTAGGTATATGTGAGACCAGATTGAAAGGAATGGGCATGCTAAAATTGCATGGTCAAGACAAGAACATGGAACTGATCCATGACTTTAGTGATTGTGTGAGATGGCGAAACATGATCGCCCACGCGTATCGGCATGGCACATGATGTTGATATTAGCATTATTAGAGACTTCTTCTTCTTCTTCAGCGTTCCGAGCCATTGAGGTTCTTTGCTGCAAATACAATCCGTCTCCATTCGTCTCTCTGGTGGACCTTCTCTTGCCAGTCGTTGATTCCAAGTGCTTGCAGGTCTGTACATGTATTATCTCTCCACCGCCTTCTTGGTCTACCTCGGGGTCTACGGTCATTTATTTCCTGAGTGTAAGCGAGTTTTGTTTCCCTATTATCTTCCATTCTTTCTATATGCCCCAGCCATTGTAGTCTATTAGCCTTCATGATACCAGTGATTAGCGGGGACTTAAACAGATCATAAATGTCTTTGTTACTTCTTCTTTTCCACTCTCCACTTTGTGTATCCCTAATGGGTCCAAAGATGCGTCTTAAAATTTTGTTCTCAAAGGTTTGTAACAAGGCTTTGTCTCCTTTCGTTGTACTCCAGGTTTCAGAGCCATACAGCACAACTGGTCTGATCAGTGTTTTGTATTATTAGAGACAATTAAAAAAAAACACAGCACTATGTACATAAAACATTATTTACAGATATTCCATATAGCAGATACTGCTATAGAAGATAGGGAGTGAGATACATAGATTTGTCACATACACATATAGAGCAAACATATATAGGGCATTCGCACACACAGTGTCTACACATATATATAGGGTGTCTACACACACAAATCATAACTACACACATACTAAAGCCACACGTACTGTATACAGCCGGCTCTGTGGTGAAGGGCTTATGAATGCAATTCGTAGTCCCGCATACCACGTTCAAAACACAGCTGCGTGAGATTTGAAAGGAGACCGCCTTGTATTGGTTTCCCTACAATGATATGAGTGTCAGTCGTTAGAAAGCAATGGCAAACTACTGAGTGTAAACTTGCCCAGGAATCACAAACAGTCAGAAAAGGCTAGAGTTGACTGCTATGTCCTGTAAAGGATATGCAACTAACTAACATACATACTAAGGCACCTACACACACATATAAAGCTCCATACATATAAATATAAAGTCTTTATACATATATATAGGGCATCCTTACACACAGAATTTATATACACAAGTTATTTGTAACCCATTCTTGCTAATTGCCCATGTGTTATCAGGGCCTCAAAAGGAATTAAAGTGCAGAGATGGCACTTGATGATTGATTGATTGAACACAAATGCAGAATAATTCATATAAACATAGTACACACACAAATGTAGTGAATGTGTAGCATTTGTACATACATTTAGAGTATTTACACACACATGTACAGCATCTACACACAAATGTATTGTTTCCACACAGTAATGTGCAACATCTACACACAAATGTATTGTTTCCACACAGTAATGTGCAACATCTACACACAAATGTATTGTTTCCACACAGTAATATACAACATCTACACACAAATGTATTGTTTCCACACAGTAATGTGCAACATCTACACACATGTATTGTTTCCACACAGTAATGTGCAACATCTACACACAAATGTATTGTTTTCACACAGTAATGTGCAACATCTACACACAAATGCAGAGAGTTTACACAAAAATGTTCAGTATCTATTCACAAATGTCTTTTTTACACATAAATGTGCAGCATCTATACACTAGAGTAGAGCGTTTACACATAAATGTGCAGTTTACATAAATGTTGTGTTATCACATAAATGTAGTGTTTTCACATAAATGTAGTGTTTTCACATAAATGTGCAGTATCTACCCACAACTGTAGAAGTTTTACACATAAATGTTGTTTACACATAAATGTGCAGCATCTATACACAAATGTATGCTGTTTACACATAAATGTGCAGTATCTATGTACATAGCCTTTTCACATAAATGTAGTATTTTCACACAATTATGCAGCATCTATACACAAATGTAGGGTGGTTAACATAAATGTGCAGTATCTAATTACATTTTATTTTCTCATAAATGTGCAACATCTATGTACATAGTGTTTTCACATAAATGTGCAGAATCTACATACAAATGTAGAGGGCTTACACTTAACTGTTGAGTGTTGCATGCAAGAAATGCAAAGTGTTCACACATAATTGTGCCGTGTCTGTACATTATAGTGTTTACACATACATGTGCAGTGCCAATATGCAGATTTAGTGTTTACACATAAATGTGAAGCATCTACACGCATTAAAGTCTTACACATAAATATGCAGCATTTATATACAAATGCACACGTTTACACATAAATGTAATATGCCCACTATGCATTTGTTGACAGATACACAGCATCACATACAATTACAGAGCACACACCTATAAGTGAATCAGTACATTAAATTGTTGTGTAATTATTGGGGGAAAACATTGCTCAACTGTGTAGATCTATCGTGACACTGTTTACACCCAGCATGTCTGCCAGAAGGTGGTCCATGTGGCTGAGAGGTGTAACACATTTAAGCTTTCCCTTCTGACAGTGGCATGGTGGGTTCATTCCACAAGCCAGACAGTTGGATGTAAATGTTGACTTCCCATCAAGAAAGCAATGATAAACTACTGAACATAACATTGCAAAAATATCCCAAGTGTTTCAGAGCCCACTCCTCAATAATATGACTCTTCAGGCAGATTTGATAAATGTCATTAACTAGATGTAAAGAGGGTTCAGACCGCTTATTGAAGAATGAGTGATGGAACTTTCATTATATCTACTGAAAGCTGATTGTATGGGCATCATCATAGGTGGAAAAAGCGTCCCTGTGGCACGAAATGGAATATTGCTGCTTTCATCTTGCTACTCCCACAGGACATCAGGTCATGGGTTCATTTTATTTTTAATGTTTTTCACAGACTTCTGATTCACTTCACACTAGAGCTATGCTATTTTTGCTTAATAATTAACATGGATATGCTTATATGTATTTGTTTTGATATATGTTGTATGGTAGCAATGGAAGCTTAGTGTGTAGGTAATGTGGTGGTTTGCTAAAACGGTGGTCTGGGTTCATCTTCATTTGAGAAGTGATTTTTTCTTTCTGTTTGCATATTAACCTAGGGTTGATCCCACCATATACAGTCATCACCACCTAGTGTCTTGCTTTCTCACGTTCAGCACTATTTACTTATGAGAATTCAAAATAGTCGTGGGAAAATACCAGTAGAAAAATTAAGGAATACATTTTTCTACTGTTATTTCCCTATTACTATTTCGAGTTCACTTTATATACGAGGGTAAGTTAATAAGTAAGTCACAAATGGCTGTAGAAAAATAACTAACTATGATAACTTGAAACCAGTTTATTTTTATACATATATTGTCCCTTTATTTCTCAACATAATTTCCACCAACGTTGATGCACTTACCCCATCATTTTATCAGTCCTCCCAAACCGGCTGCATAAAACTGCGTGCTTTGTTTTCGTTTACCGGCCATCCCATAGAATTGTGTGACTTACTTGCTCGTAACTTTTTCTACCCTGCTATGCACCGCTTTACGGGACAAACATTTGTCAGCATAAACACTGACAACCCACCTTGGCGGGAGACATTTCGCGAATGACACCGAAGTTAAATGTGAAGCGAAAACGTGGTTTAGAAAACAGAGCACACAGTTCTATGCAGCCGGTTTGGGAGGACAGATAAAATGATGGGATAAGTGCATCAATGTTGGTGGAAATTATGTTGCGAAATAAAGGGACAATGTATGTATAAAAATAAACTTGTTTCAAGTTGTTACCATATTTAGTTATTTTTCTACAGCCATGTGTGACTTACTTATTAACTTACCCTCGTATATATTGTGATTAAGCCTATCATAATTATAAAGAAACTTTGTTTGTCAGGTATAATATATAGAGAGTGTATAGTTGTATTTTCGCAGGATCTCATACATACAGCAGAGGTTATTATTTTATATTTCATCCTTGGTGCCTGGTATATGCTTATACATTTTTCTCCAAACATTGGCTTGGGCTTGTATGTGTAATGCCTGTTTGCTAGTTGTGTGTTCATAATATTGTTAGAACTATTGGTGCTAATGGGAATTTTATTGACATCATGTTAATTTCAATTTAAAAAAACTTTAATTATTTTTTAAATTCATAAAATGTTATTTATAATGTAAGTAATAAAGGTGTCATGTTGACTAGTTTCATTCAGGTATTATGTTCATTTTAATTTAAGTCATAAAATACTTGAATTATAATTTCAGTCATAAAATATCTGAACTATAATTTCAGTCATAAAATATTTGAATTATAATTTCAGTCATAAAATATTTCAATTATAATTTCATTCATAAAATATGTGAACTATAATTTCAATTACAGTTTGACTTGTATTATGCATTAGCTGTAATTTCATTTATTCAATAGATTGTGTAACTTTACAGTAAATAGTATTTAACGGAAAAAAGGTAAAGAGCTCTTTTCAACACTTTAGGCGTATTATGTATATATTGTTAGCCCTTTATTTTACAGACTGACACAGGATTAGTTATTTGCTCAGTATAACACCAGCCAGTAAATTTCCAGAATATTTCTTGCCTTTAGCCTCCATCTTGGAGCGCAGGTCAATTTTTAAAAAAAATCTCTGACTAAGAGGGTTTTGAACACATGGCCACCAGTTTTGCAAGCAAGCATGCTAACCACTGTGGCTCCCTAACTTTACAGTATTACAGAACACATTTGTAATTAATAAAGGATGTGTTTTAGTTGCCTGTATGTATGCAGTTGGGGTGCTGTGATAGTGCAGTGGGAAGCACCCATGCCTTTAGGCCTGTTATTGATGTCTTGAAATCACCATCATGGCGAGTGTTTACCAGTTGACCAGTCCTTCCAGGCCAACCCAGACTAAAGTGGGTGCTAGGAAATGTCCTGGGAAGCCAAGGTGGCTGGCAAGATATTGACCAAATAAATTCCCTCGTACTGGAGGAAAGAGTTGACTGTAGGTAAGAAACGTGTGGGAAGATAGCACCAAGAGATGGACAAACAACAGTCTGTTACAACAAGGGCCAGTGACAGTGTTAGAAATCCATTGCATTCAACCTTCATTGTGGAGATGGTACCTGATTGATTGAATAAAAATATGAGTTGAGTTGAGTCAAGAACCAACATCATTGCACCCGGGGCATTCTCATAAACGCTCATAACTCATTTTCAACAGCCAGTAAAGAGTTCCAGTACAATATTATTATATGTCTGTCTCGCTTTACCTCTGAGTGACGACTCTGATCACTCTTTGTTGCAGCATTCTCTGAATTTGTTAGCCCCTGAATCGATGCAGGCCATTCTGCATGAAGCATGCCAGTCTTCACCTTTGCCAGCATGCTTTGTGAATCACTTACAATCACAACATCTGAGTACCATATGTAATCATCAAAGGCAAGTGCCAGTAGTACTCAGGCCTACAAAATTTACAGTAATGGTAAATGTATAATGCCTTGCTGATAGTTTAGTTTTATACCGTGGGGTTGTGCTAGTCTTGTCTTCATTTATATACATGGACTGAACTAGGATATTTGAAGCGTACTATGTCTTTCATTGTTTATATTTTTCCCAGAGATACCTCCTTATCACAAGAATACAAGCCACTGCCTAGAGAGCCAGACAGCAAGGAGGACAGGAAAAAACAGAAAACAAATAAAGGTGTTTACAACATTGAACATAATACATGAATTAATATTTGCAGCAATATTTAAAAATGTTATAAAAACAAGTAAAGAGTACGCCTGTATAAGTAAAATAAGAGAATTGATGTTAAGCCCACATTTGTGGATATTCAATGCAACTTAAAGTGTGAAATGGTCAATAGCAGATTGGCCACTCATACTTTCCCATTCATGTCTCTAATATTAGCATAAAGCTGAGCTCATTTTGTGGCCCAAACATGTGTTGTTAGCGTGCCACCATGGAAACATGAGTAACCAGAGTTATCCACTGCTCTCTGACTTCAGCAAGAAATATGTATGTATCTGTCTGTATGAATGTGTGTACATACACACACTAAATTTGAATTATTTTAATATTCCACAGATGTAGAGATACTACATCTTGTCCACTTTTTAAATTTATTAACCCAGAGTTTTCTCTGACTTCTTTTCTCCATTTGACCTCAACTGTTTTTATTTGAGAACACCATCGTTATAATTACTGCCATAACTACTGGAGATTAATTTCAGGCACTGTTGGTATGCCAGCACACTAACCTCTGTGCAATCATGGCTTCATGATAGTACATGAAGATAAACCCTCATATACATAACATATTGTTAATGGATTCTATCATTTACTGCAAATTGTGTATGTTAATAATATTAGCTTAGAGAGAGAGAGAGTCGTGACATATGTCTTGCCCAAACCTAGAAAATTTCAGTGTTTTATCAATTACAAAAGTGGTTCTTGACGACCTTCATATGTGTTTACTTTGTCTCTAACATAATTTGTTTTGTGCTTTTTATGCCATCATCAATCATGGCTTGGTCAGTGCAGAACTTTACCTCTATAAGTCTTTCAAAATAAATGCCAGGACAGACCCAGCAAAAACTGCAGATTGTAAACTACAGAACACCATGTCCAATAAATTCTTATTACTGGAAGTCAGGAATATAATCATTATTACATGTATGTAGCCTTGTAATTCATAGATAAGTAAAAAGTAAGTTAATGACACTTTCACATGGCCTGAGGCATACTTGGTATATGGTGCAAGCCTCACATTTGTGATAGAGCAATTGGCACTTGATGTGAGGTCAATATTACACAGACTGCCTTTACTTCTCACAACATTTCCTGATACCCATTTTAGGCTGGATAGGCATGCCCAAGTCAGTTTTTAAAAAAAAATCCGCCTTATGGGGATTTAAATACATGGCTGACAGGCAAGAGTGTTGGCTACACTGCTACTGCCCTCACAAGTCAAAGCTTGTGAGAGAAAAGATGGACATCTTTAGACCTGAAATGATGTAGCTATATTTTTCTTAAAACTTCCTCCCTTCAGGCTTCCAGAGTAGAGACTGGATGATGGTGAATGAATGTGTTTTGTTGTTTTTGTAATAATGAAATTGAATGTCATTCTATTTAAATTAAATTCAAATTCAGTTATATTCTTGTTTGTATTTTTCACTGGTTTTATGTTTGGTTGTTAATTTCTTTCTTTATTTTTCTTTAAAAAAAAAAACAGGTGCAAAGAATCCTAAACTGATTAATGACAAGCCAGTTATATCCCACCCCTCCAATTTTGAACACACTGTGCATGTGGGCTTTGATCCGCACACTGGGGAGTTCACGGTAGGGTGGCATTCACTTTCTCGTTGTCAGTATGTTTACCACTTACAGCAGGCTGTTAACAAGCCTTTATCTCTGTGGTCAGTTTATTTTGCTTCAGCCAACAATAACCTAACAACTGCAGTGAGAAGGAGTGTTGAAGTGCTAAATAGAACCCGTGCTGTTATATGCATGTGAAACGGACAATAAGCACACAGGCTCAAGACAATCTAATGGCAGTGGAAATGTGATTTCTTGGGGGAAAGCAAAAAATACCATGGGTGGACAGAAAAACAAATGAAGAAGTCCTGGAAATAATAAGTGTTAACCGTAATTTGATTTGAGAAGTTAGAGGTTGACAGTAGATCTTGTGCCATGCCGATGAGCATAGATGGTCATGTTTTGCCATCTCATGTGATCACCATAGTCGTGGATCAGCTCAGTGTTCTTATCTCAACCATACCACGTGGCCAAGCCATCCATGTATTCTCTGCCTTCTCTTCATTCTCTTCCCCTCAATCTTGCCAGTTGTCACCAAGTTCTCCAATTTATTTCTGTAGACAGTAACAATTGTTTTTGCACTTTTGAGAAGAAATCACTTTGAAAACTCAATGACAACTGGCAACACTGATGAGAAAAGAGTAAAGCGAATACAAAGAGATAAACACCGATATGATTTAGCCACATAGTGTAATCAGGCAAGAACACAGACCTGATCCAAGACTGGTGATTGCGTGAGATGGCGAACCATGACTGCCCCTGCTTATTGGCATGGTACATGATGATGATGATGATGAACAGTTAAGGGTGTGCCAGAGTGTTACTAGGGGTTATGTTGTATGCACCCTGACAACTTAAGAATGAACACGTCCAACAGCACAAAGGATAGCAGTTCCAAAAGCCGACCGAACGAATAAATGACTTTATTCATAGCACCATTAATTACTAATACATTGGAACAATTCATCAACTTACAGTTGTACCGCATCATTACCGGGCCCTCAATCCAGCGAGCGACACGGCTCACCCAGTTTTCTGTACTGCCGTGTGTTTACAAGCCTGCTGTGTACCGGCCATCGCTCTAGCTGTCACACAGATTCTACAACCCTCCACCGCGGTCCATGCCGCTTGACTCGTAGGCTTTCCTCTTCACCTTTGAAACACTGCCTACATCTTCATATGATACAGCTGGTCTTGTCAATTTCCACGATGTGAACCTGGCTGTGTTTCCCGGACCAACTGCCTTCTGCACTGTCCGCCCACTGTGTTCAAACCACATCACGTGCCCTTAGTCATGCCGCTCGATTGGCTACTATCTTTAGCCCGTTACCGGTGTCTTTTCCTTATAGCTCTCCGTGATTATTTATCACTCTTAATGTCTCAACAATCTATGTTGCTGTTACTCAGGTCTTAAGTAATCCGACTCATGGCAGGGTGGTTGTTTGTGAATCCTTGGTAAGAGTGAATTTTACCTCTGTCTGATGCATTAACATTCAGCTCGTCTAGGCCGTGAAAAGGGTTTGATGAGCAGTGAAGCTTTTGTGGAGACTGTTCTCTAGACCTGGTACTGAAGTACCACCTTCACAGATTGTGTTGCAGAGTCCTACTGCTCCTCTCCAGACACTAGCATGGTATGAGACAGTGTCTGGTGTACCACAGAGTTCATTGCAAACATTTTAATTTACAGGACATCGCTGTCAACACCAGCATTTTACTGCTGTTGTTGATGTCTTGGCAAGTTTTACGTTCAGTAGTTTGCCATTGCTTTCTGAACGACCGGCTCCCATATAACATGTTAAAACCCCTGCGCGACACGGTCTGCTGCCAAATCGGTCACCGCCGTGTTTCAAACACGTGGTAAGCGGCTCATGAATTGCGTTCACTAGCCTTTACGCCACAGAGACCAATATAAATAAAATTACAAAGTCTAATTTACAATAAAGCAGTTGGAAAACATGCTGCACATTTGTCCAGTCTTGCAGTGTCTCATTGTTTGTGCTAACACAGTCATCTAATGTGATATTTCAGGGCATGCCAGAGTCATGGGCCAGGCTCCTACAGAGTGCAAACATCTCCAAGTCAGAACAAAAGAAAAACCCACAAGCTGTGCTGGATGTCCTTAATTACTATGACACATCATCCAAGGAGAGGCAGGATGAGAAGTTCATGCTCAATGTCAACTCATCATCAAGTAAGGAACAATGCTAACTTTGTTCTGCCACCTTGGCCTTCTGTTGGAAGAGATTGCAGATGTTTAGTCTATTTGTATTGGAATGCTGTCATTACATTCTTGCCTAGCTCATTCTAGCCCTTCGTGGACTTGTTCAGGCAACTTGCCATACATGAATCACTGACACCTTATTATATCAAAATACTTCTGGTTATCTTTACTTCTTTAATCCCAGACATTTGTTACATTTTCCTACACTATCCTAGTTTTTACTTGTTATAATACTGCCTTAGTTATAACTCCTGTTATTGCTTTACATCCTTTCTGACTCAGTTTTATAATTTTACAATAATACGAGTAGTTACCTCGGATGCGGAAAATCGTGGATTATTATTGGTAAAATTGAGGCAGTGCATATTTATGTCGTCATTGCCAGAAAGCAATGCAACAGGACTGACATATTGAAATTAAACACTAATAGAAAATGATGTCACCAAGAATGATGTGCTGCTGTGTACAATAGTATGAACGATAGTAACAATAACTATAGAAATATCGTAAAGAAAGCAACGATAATCAGGATCATAATTAGAATAATGAGCGTAACAAAATCAATAACTACTACTAGGGATAGTCATTAAGGAAGGAAAAAGCATTATGGATATTGTCAGCGAATGAATGAAAGGAAGAAGTCGTTGGTGAAGAAAGGCTTCAGTCATGCATGCAGCATAGGAAAGATAACAGTTAAAAAGGAGCAGAAAAAGGTGAAAATACAAAATGAAGTACTTCAGTTTTAACCAAGGCTGAGGGACCAGGCAGAACGAGGTGGAGACTTATGTCTTTTTTATTTTTTTATTTTTGAGTTTCTGAAAGAAGAGAAGCAGGAAGAGCTTTCATGGTTTTAGGACATTTTGGGAAGTAGAAAACAGATTAAAGTTAAAGCCACACTTAGAATATTCAATTCTTAACATAAAATCAGTACTGCTGTACAAACCAGAAACGTGAACGGCTAAATCCATTGCATATAAACTGTGCAGAATAGGTTGACTAAAATGATATGACAGAATCACTAATGCAGAGTTTATGGGTTCCAGTGAATCCAGGGGTGAGGGAAAAGACACTGGTATGGGATAGAACACATGTTGAGTAA
This sequence comes from Cepaea hortensis, assembly GCA_963921405.1. Taxonomy (NCBI): domain Eukaryota; kingdom Metazoa; phylum Mollusca; class Gastropoda; order Stylommatophora; family Helicidae; genus Cepaea; species Cepaea hortensis. Next base: position 73,003,940 of record OY992883.1, on the reverse strand, counting down.
ACGTTGAGTGAACAGTATAAATAGAAAGTCCTTTCTCTAGAACCCACAAGGCAACAGAAATAGAGGGGGACCTTAAAGACAGATGGAAAGTAAAACAAGAGAAAGAATGAATAATAAGGGAGAGACATGGAGGAAGCTGCAGAAGATGGCAAAATAATATAAAGGCTTGAGATGAGTTGAGGGCCTATACTCCATTAGAGGATGAAAGGCAGAAGAAAAAGTGGAAGTTAAAATTTTCACAGAAGATGAAAGACATGACAGGGAAATAAAAACAAGATGTCAAAATAACTTAACCTGTTATCATTACCAAATATCATTGCAGAAGTCAAGTGACATGTGATACATGGTACATTTTACACTTTTACGCTTTGCACGTTTTTTACGCTTTGCAACCAATGACAAACATGGTCACTGTCTGAATTACAAATTCATTACACACGAAATGAAATGCATGAGATAAGCTTCCGGCTTCACTAGAAGAAACAGATTGTAAATAATGTTACAAATATCATAGGTGTCACTTTCTGTGTTGCGTTCATATAAAGCAATAAATAAAGTAGTTTTGACATCTTGTGGGAATGAAGCACTGTCAGAAATGTGCCTACAACCAAATAAGCTCTATCTGTAGAACTAATGCAAGACCAAGGATCAGACAGATGGGTTCTATCAAATATCTATATACTAAATGAACTCAAGGCAGTCGTGGTGACACATTTGGCTTCAGATGGTAAACTTAACATCCCCTACGGGCAAATGTAGGACCACAGGTCATCATTTATGTGGGGGATTGATAATAAATAGATTGTACAAATAACCAGCCTGACCACCCATGGCCAAAATATATGAACACTAATTGAACTGTAGCAGCACAGTGGCTAACACACTTACCTGCTGGTCCTATGGTCATGTGTTCAGATTCCTTTTGAGTGATATAAATGGAATCAGCATTGGAGGACGAAACATCAATAACATTAGATATGCAGATGATACAGTATTAATTGCAGACAATGCGCAGGACCTGCAACAATTAGTAGATGCGGTTGTTGTACACAGTGAGCAACTGGGGTTAGAATTAAATTGTAAAAAGACTCAGGTTATGGTCGTCAGTAGGAAGGAAGAAGTGCCACAATGTAATATACAAGTAAATGGAAATATTCTTCAACAAGTGAATCGGTACAATTATCTTGGAACAGTTATAACATCTGATGGGAGATGCCTTGAAGAGATTAGAACAAGAATCGCCATGGCGAAAGTAGCCTTTAGCAAGATGAAAAACATTCTGACCAATAAAAAGATGTCAATTGAAACGAGAAAAAGAGTGTTGAGGGGATACATAGAGCCTGTTCTTTTGTATGGATGTGAAACTTGGACAATGAGCAGTCAAGCTGAAAAGCATCTGATGGCTGCAGAAATGTGGTTTCTGAGGAAAATGCAAAGAATACCATGGACAGACAGAAAAACCAATAACCAAGTACTACAGGAGACAAATGAACATCGTAAACTGATTAGAGAAATTAGACGTAGACAGTCAACATTTTTTGGACATGTTATGAGAAGAAATGGATTGGAGAACTTAGTGACAACTGGCAAGATCGAGGGGAACAGACCAAGAGGAAGACCGAGAGGAAAATACCTGGATGGCTTGGCCACATGGCATGGATGAGACAGGAACACTGAGCTGATCCACGACACTGGTGATCGAGTGAAATGGCGAGTCATGACCGCCCACGCTTTCCGGCATGGCACATGATTGATTGATTGTTTGATGTTGACCACATGACCCATCAAGTATCAGTTGGTCTATACAAATATATGGCTGGCACCATATATCTAATACTCCCCAAGGCCTGCAAAAAGTTACTGTCACCTGTCATTTACTGCCAGCATAGTACCTCGCGGTGTATGGCAGGGAGGTCTTGAGCCTGAGGAATTAAGGCCGCCTGGCTAGTGTAGTCACTGTTAAAGTTAGAGTTTTCTTTTTGCCCCCGACAGAAAAAACTCTACACCTTACCGAGGATTCAAACCCGATCTTCTGAAGGAGAATCCGGCATTCTAGCCGCTCGGCCAGCTGCTCCTCAAAAAGTTATTTTACTGCTTTAAAAATATTTACAGTATGATATATATTATGTTAAGATTCAAATACTGATACACTTGTCTTCTGCAGGTGCTAATTCATCCAAGTCTAACCTGTCAGATAAACTTTCAGCTGTCGTCATCATCTCACAGGTAAGATATATCATTCTATTCTTTTCACATAACTTGGTATGGCACCAACGCCCTATTCTTCATTTTAAAATAGGAGTTTTACAAATATATCAAATGATCTTAGGTTCCTATGCAAGTTAATTACAGAGAGAACTGCTTAACAGATCAGAAGTAGGCAGTTCACAATCTTTGAGCGTATCATGAGAAGATGAAAACTGGAGGAGCAGGGGGAGTTCAAGAGAGAAGATATTAGTTTGACAATTTGGCATGGAGGGACATTGTTATTACAAATGATTGTCAGTACATGAAACAGAAGGCTGAGTACTAACATGATGGCCATTATATGGATAATAAGAAGAATTACACTGCAATAAAATCATCCATATTTAGTATGCGTGTGTATACACGCACATTCATACAGACACATAAATTACATATATACTTGGATTTACTGACATGGTAACTTAGGAGCTGGCAGAAATGAGGTGTTGATTTCCTGATATCGAAGGCAGTTGTAGTCATATTGAACATGAGTGAAACTCATCATCATTATCATGTGCTATGCCAGCTAATGAAGTTGTTCAGACAACTCTACAGATCTTGTTCCTTGGTGTGGTGAAAGACTAGCATCAATTAATTAATAACACTGACCTGGCATTGGTATTAATGTGCTTATTTGTTAGCATTAACAGCATACTGGACTTTAAAATAGCCCATAGGTGCTCCACCTCCCTCAACAGATGTCAGAGCAAGCTAATTGTCCCCATGGCACACTGCTTGTGTCAAAATGCCACCTGGATTCTCTTTCAGCTGGTACCAATTGTGGCGCTAAAATTCAAGTAGCGATATCGTACAGAAAGATCACCTGGAAGGGTGGCGTAGATGATAACACACGATGATTTGGGGACAAATCTTGTAACATAACATTATAGTATTGGATATCTGATAATGGAGACCAATCACCTGTTTGGACTGTCTAGTGCAGGGAATTTAGTTTATTTAGTTAAGTGCAAGGGTTGCTAATTGTGTTTGTTTTATTTGTAAATATGCTGTTTATTAATGCTATTTCAACCAGACAAAGCTCTGTTGTATTAGTAAATGAGCTGTTTGTCAGTGATATCTCTAACAGGCAAAGAGCTGTTGTGTTAGTAAATAAGACATTCTGCCTGTGATATTTCTGCTAAACAAAACTCTGATGTATATTAGTGTTGAGAGTAAGTTAGCTCACTTTGATCTTCAGTGGTGGGTGCTGATTAAAATCCCCTGGACTCCAGATCCACGTGAGAAAACTTTGAAAGTTTGCCTTGTTGCGGAGGGGGGATGAGTGATTATTCAAATTGGTCTCCAGATATCCATGATACAGCCTAGAATTGACTCACAGAAACAATTAGTTTAAGCTGTACTGGGTATGCACAAAAGTAGGAAATAGATATTTAGCTGCCTAGTGATAATGTAAGATGAAGTTATACTAGATGTACAAGTTGCCTCCCCAACAGCTCCAATACTGGTGTCTGTATGTGCTGTCTCCACCAACTGTAAGTAAACAGCGTTTAAGCTTTTGCACTAATACATTCACATACAGTTGGAAAATAACACATTTGGGAGTTATTGCTAATCCAATAATGACTTAATTTCATTATAAAATTTGGAATATCTTTGTTTTCTAACTAAAATGGATGTTGTGATCATGTGTTGACGAGTTGTTTCTGTTGGTGAGATACTTAAGTGATGAGAGTATAATTGATAGGTTTGATGACAATTCGTGTAAACAAATGAGTGTTTTACGTAACTCAAGAAGAAAAGTTAATCTTAGGCAGACCTGTGTTTGAGACTCGAGTGATTTAGCTTGGTGGCTTCACGATTACACTGTGTCCATCCACCTGGACCACCAGCTTCTTTGCATTGAAAGTATTGCTGTTGTTTGTTGCCTCTTTGAGAACTGGGAATAAACAAACATGTGACTGCAGTTCCTTTTTTCTACATATATCGAGACATATCCACGTGTATATAATTTCACTCTGTCACTGTTCTGCAAGAAGGGCTTATGTAGTCACACTAGCAATGTCATACATCATTTCTCCTTTCTGCATTCTCTTGTCTTGTCAGGATGAATTAAATGCCGTGTAAAGTCAAAGGGAGCTGCTGTATGGTAGAGGCTAGATGTCTACCTGCCAAACCTGTGGTCTTGAGTTCAATTGACATTGGGGTGGTTCAATTTATAAAAACTGGCCTCTGCTCCAAAGTTGATCCAGGCTAAAATGGGTGCCAAGAAATGTATTGGGAGGTAAAGATGGCTGGCATGCTACTGACCACATCAGCCACTGAGTGCTGTTTGGTCTTTACAATTGTGCTTTAGCTCCAGATGCCCAGTGCACCTTAGGGAGCTTTAACATTGATACAAGTCTGGATGCTCCATTAGTAAATATACTGTCTGACAGTGGTATGTCTTGCAGACAAAGCCCTAAATTAGTATTAGTCAGTAAACTGTCTGTCAGTGATATTTCTGTCAGGTAAAGCCATGTTGCTATATTGTTGAGCACATTGTCTGGCAGCAAGATTTCTACCAGACAAAACCGTGTTATTATATTAACAATTAAACTGTGTGTTAGTATTATTTCTACTAAACTGTTATTGTATTAGTAAATAAACTGTCTGCCATTAATATTTCCGACATAGTCCTATTATAAATACTTTCTGTGAGTGATGTCTCCACCAAACAAAGCCCTCCTGTGGTATTATAAAATAAACTATCTTCAGTGATATTTCTTCGAGATAAAATCCTTTGTTGTTTTGTAAAATTCACTTTATGCTGGTGCTATTTCCACCACTCAAAGCCAGGTTGTATTTGTTAATAAAATGCGCGTCACTGACATTTCTACTAGACAAAGCAAGGTTCCAGCCCAACAGTCTCAGGTGATGGGGAGGAGGATGAAGAAGACATTCCGCCACCTCCGATAGCAGCTCGACCTGACAAAACCAAGTCTATAGTAAGCACTCCTAGTTTTAATATAGTATTGTTGTCTTAATTTAATCCAGCTATACTAATGGAAATTAAGAAGAACATTATAAATGCAATTTTTACACCAACGTTGTGCTATTAATGCCAAACATGGGCACTAACTAAAGAACAAGAAAGAAAACTCACTACTTGTGAAATGAGATGCCTGAGAAAAGCAGCAAACAAATAAAAAAAAGACCATCTTAGAAATGAGATCTATAAAGCAATTGGAGAAGCACCATTTGTTAAATTCATTGATAGACAAAGACTTAACTGGTTCGGCCACCTTGTGAGAATAAACCCAACGTCTCCAGCAGCAAGAGCGTACAGCATGAGAATGGAAACACCAAGAGGCAAGGGAAGACAACATAAAAGATGGATTAACAGAGTCATCAACACCTTAAGAACCCACAACATCTCAGCATACCAAGCGACTGAGATTTAGTTCATAAACCAATCATCAAACAAGCCTGTGATGTCTAATGGCATTGAGTAGTGAAGGACAACAGAAGACAGAAAGAAGAATGAATAATTGAAATACAGTGTCTACTTAGTTTGTTTTATTTGACTAGATAGGCTGCAAAAAAAAAAAATTCTGCATCTGCAATTAATACCAGTTTAAAGAAACAGAAAATGATTTAACTACACACAAATACACTTACTTCTCCTTGTTTAAGTTTTGTGTTGTTTGTTTACAGATGAAGACTACGTCGTTTGTGATTGTTGACTTTGTTCATCATTATAGTCATGTAGCCAGTATTTCTCCAGTTCTCCTGCCTCATACATTTTCATGCCCAGGCCAGTTTAATATTCCTGTTAATGATCGCATTGGTTGACCTTGCTTCTTTTTTGAGGAACCATTTCTTCCATGATTATTCTTTCAAAACCACTGTGTTGCCCTTGAATTTTGTGTAACTACTTATTCTTCCCACAGGCAAATGCCCACATACAATATTGTTGTTTCGACGTGCTATAAATAATCTGATGATTACAAAGAAAAAACATCATTATAATATTGTTGTTTCCATGTGCTATTAACAATCTGATGATTACAAAGAAACATAATTATAATATTGTTGTTTCTATGTGCTATAAACAATCTGATGATTACAGAAACATAATTATAATATTGTTGTTTCCATGTGCTATAAAAAATCTGATGATTACAGAAACATAATTATAATATTGTTGTTTCCATGTGCTATAAAAAAAATCTGATGATTACAAAGAAACATAATTATATTGTTGTTTCCATGTGCTATAAAAAATCTGATGATTACAAAGAAAGTAACACAATTATAATATTATTGTTTCCATGTGCTATAAACAATCTGATGATTGTAAAGAAAGAAACAGAATGTCCATCTGGGCTTTAAAACAACATCCCCCATATAATGCTGAAGTAAATTAACCTTTCCACGCAGGTGCTTTGATCATAGCTCACTTCCTGCCATCTTGTCCTTGTCAAATTAATTAACTAAATTTATTGTAACTACTAATTCTCCCATATATAATATATATACAGACCTACAAGCACTTGGAATCAACGACTGGCAAGAGAAGGTCAACCAGAGAGACGAATGGAGATGGATTGTATCTGCAGCAAAGAACCTCAATGGCTCGGAACGCTGAAGAAGAAGAATCAGGACTAATTCTCCCACACAGACAAATGCCAATATGTGGAATTTCAGTTCTGTACTTGAACTCCAGGAATACTCAGTCTGCTGTATCCTGCATTGTCAAATGTGGCCTGCGGGAAACTAGCAGAAACTATAGGGATTCAGCATAGTTGTTCTTTACCATTTTCGCAACATAAGAACTCCCATTTCCATTTACACAATGTGCCTCGATGTCTAGTTATCTGTATTGTGAATGGGTTTGATGATTATTTATTTTCAGTACACAAAACCTATTGAGCAGGATGACAAGTCGGGTGATGCAGGTTCAGATAACAAAGCAGAGAAGCCTAAGAAGGCAAAGATGACTAGTGAAGAGATCATGGAAAAGCTGAGAACAATTGTTTCAATAGGAGACCCAAATAGGAAGTACACCAAGATGGAGAAAATAGGTCAAGGGTAAGTTCATAACAATTTATTACTGATGATGAGTGTTATCTGTAGGAGTGGAAATCATTTCTATTCATCAGCAGTATACTCCATTAGTTGCTTTTTAAATAATTGTTTCCAGCAGTAATAAATGCGTACCAGAGGTGGTGATTTAATTTGCATTCATGTGTCTGTGAAAGCTGTGGTGGCTATTGTAGTTACTGCAAGGGTACTCATAAGCTATCCCAGTGGTTCTGGGTTAAAATTTCCTCAAGAAATAATCATTTCATGGTCACCCAGTCCTAGTTTTTACCAGCCTCATAAAGTGGATACAAGACAGTTTTCTAGGTAGTCAAGATACCAGAGTAATGCTGATAATAGCATCCTTTAAGTGCCGTTTCCTCAAGAAAATATAAGCTTAACAGCATGTCTCCAATTTGCTACAATGGCATGAATGCAAGGTCCTTAACCATTATCTTTTTCAATTTGTTTTATGTAATCATTAAGCGATAGAGAAAAAAACACATTTGGTGTGTTTTATCATCAATTTTCCAATAATATATTTGTGCAGTCACTGTAAGATTTCTGTTAGAATGTAATGTTCAATGTTTACATCAGTCTTTGCACTGAGTCACCAAACTTGGTTTGGTGACACTGTGTAATGTATGCTGGCTGTAAGTCACATAAGCAAACATTATCTGTATTTATAGAATGATCTGTAGCTGTGATGAACTACAGTCAACTTAAGTTTTTGAGGCACTCAGAAGCTACAGTTTATCTACTCATGTTACTTAATACATAGCAAACACCAAGCATGTCCGTACTATATTTATAGCTAATTCAAGCAGAAGCTAAATATGCCTTGTGTATAGTTCACAAAAGAAAACCTGCAGCTAGCACTTGGAAACACTTACAGTGTCTATAAGATAATCTGTAGTTCCTTGGAAACACTGTGTCTATAAGATAATCTGTAGTTCAAACATGTGAACACTTAACATGTCTGTGATAATATTTTTACTTCAAATTCACATGTGATTTATGAGCTTTAGGTTTGCACCCAAAGTGTCCTTAAATTAAGACCAAGAGAAATATGGGAAATCACATAGGCAACTAATAGCCAACCTCTGGAGAATGATTTGTACCATGGAAGAATTGCTAGGGAAAGATTATTAAGCCTAAGATTAGTCACTGAGGTGACAGACAGGTCTGGAAGTAAGTTACACTCATGAATTACAGAAAATCTTACATAGAATAGACTAAAGATCCAGTTGTGATGACTATCTGAATATCTATCAGAACTCATGTTTAAACAAAACTGAACTCAGCTGACTAAAGTACACAAACTGCGCAAAACCTTATGTACAGGATATTGCTAATAAAAGAACAAGTACATCAGCAGGCTGTCTAAAAACTAAAGATGGCAAAATCATAATAGAAAAAGATCAGATTCTACATGTATGGTCAGACTATGTGAAAAACCATTGATGATGATAACAGAGATGAACAGAGTATGATATTAGATTTAATATTGAAGAACCGCCAATTTTGAAGATGGAGTTCGAAATGTTCTTAAACATATGAAAGCTGGCAAGGCCCCCCAGTTCAGATAACATCACAACAGAAATGATTAAAGCTTTAGAAGAATATGGAATAGATCAAGTCACCAGACTGCTGAACGCATTATATGATACCGGAGATATACCTTCTGAATTATGTAATCCTGTATTGCAATCCCAAAGAAATCAGGAACCTTGGAATGTGATAAACATAGAACAATTAGTATAATGAGTCACATCACACAGATTTTGCTCCGAATTATCATGAGGTAACAGACAGGTCTGGAAGTAAGTTACACTCATAAATTACAGAAAAATCTTACATAGAATAGACTAAAGATCCAGTTATGATGACTATCTGAACATCTATCAGAACTCGTGTTTAAACGAAACTGAACTCAGCTGACTGAAGTACACAAACTGCACAAAACCTGATATACAGCACTAACCACAAAGTGATATAGATTGTGCATATAAACATTTACAGTGTTAAAGATATTATAATGATTTCTGAATGAAATTTTGGCAGTAGCAATAGCAACAAACTATATTAGTCATATAAAAGTCGCATATGGATGGACTCATTATTGGACCCTGTCTATTTGACATTCATTCACAATGTGAGTTTCAATAATAATCCAGTCTGCAACAGGAGTTTTATGTCACCTTGCTTTTAGGGATCATATTCTCCTGAAGAAAAAATATCCTTAATCAAAGTTTTCAATGTCACCTCTTCTCAGGATGTTTTGGTGGTTCAGTTTTCAAATTGATATCTTTGTTTTGAAATTATTTCTTCAATCTCATTGAATAAGTAATTTATAAACAAATTCAGCACTTTCAGCGCTTGCCTTGATCCAGATGTAGAGGTGTTACCTTTCCTCTGGAGTGAACTAGGCAGGCCGAGAGAGGGATCATGCTGCATGGGCAACACATGATCTCTATATTTTAGCCCAGGTTTTGTGCTATGGAGAGGCAATAACTCCATCCCTTACAAACTATCGTCTGTCAAGATGACAAGGTGCCAATGAAACAAGGCAAGGTGCCAATGAAACAATTTCAACCACTTTTGTGATGTAGAGTTTTTGATATATAATATAGATGCAGCTAGTTCCTCTGGGGTAAACGTATAAAAATGAACTGGTAAGCAAAAGTCATGGTTGTTTACTTGAAGGATGTTTAAGCTAAGAGGAATTCAGGTATATAGGAGCAGGTCCTCAGCTAATGAAGGTGTCAAGATTGCATCCAGGGCCAAGTAGTAGAGTCTAATCCTAAGTTTTGATAGTGCCAAGGGAGATTGCTACCGTAATGAAGAATTTCAGATACTTCAAGAGCCATGAAGATCTTTCAAAACATGAAATTGTTCCAAAGCTTAACCTGGAATGACCTCACTATCTCAAACAGTAGGAAAGAATTCAGTTAATAGTTTAAGTTCCCTGTAGACTGCCAACAGTAAGAAATACCTATGAACATATGACAATTGATCAAGATGATAATCAGGGTTAGAAGTCAGAAGCTCATGATGATGATAATGGAGTCATCAATGCAAGTGCTTATGTGTAAGGTGTCGATCGAATGTAGTTTTCCTCAGGAAGAAGCTGGTTATAATAACAGTCAAACATATACCTATGTCAGCAAGCCATGAAATTTATAGACGTCTAGAATTATACTCTCTTATGAAGTGTCTTCTGATCATGCCTTGAAATTGCATCGCATACTAGAATTCTCCAAGAATGTTTCCACTGATAGATTGGCTGCCCACCAACTCTTCTGTCCATTGTGGAATCGTTCCACACAGGCATGAAGGGTATAATCAAGTTTGATGGTGCAACTTCTGAAGAGTTTGAAATCAAGAGTGGAGTTAAGCAAGGTTGTGTACTAGCTCCCACCCTCTTTGGAATATACTTTTCACTTCTACTGAAATATGCCTTTCGTGATCAGGATGGTGGTATCTACAATTCACTCACGCTCAGATGGCGGCCTCTACAATGCTCAGAGATTGAAGGCCAAGACCAAAATTAGTAGGGTACTGATCAGAGAGTTGCTTTTTGCAGATGATGCCTCAGTTATGACCCACTCTGAGGAAGAATTGCAATGTCTACTACCTGCACTCTCCAATGCTTGTTCTGAATTTGGTTTAACAATTAGCAAAAAGAAGACACAGATGCACATGGGGTACCATCAATCTTTATTGACGACGCCGAACTAGAGATGGTAGACCATTTTACATATCTAGGATCAGTGGTAAATAGCAAATTATCCCTAGATCAGGAAATCAACATCCGGATTGGCAAGGCAGCAACAACAATGAACAGGTTAAGAAAAAGAGTCTGCGAGAACAGGAAGCTTACTGCCAAAACAAAAGTCCTTGTCTATCAAGCCTGTGTCCTTAGTACTCTTCTTTATGGCAGTGAAACCTGGACAACTTACTCGCACCAAGAGAAACGTTTAAACAGCTTTCATATGCGGTGTCTGCGAAGAATTCTTGGTATTAAGTGGCAAGACACAATCACAAATACTGAAGTATTGGAAAGATCAGGTTGTGTGACAGTTTATTCCATGCTCAGTCTTCGTAGACTTAGATGGATAGGACATCTTAGGAGGATGGATGATGGTAGAATACCAAAGGACATCTTTTTTGGTGAATTACAGATGGATAAGAGATCTCAGGGTTGGCCTCTACTACGATACAAAGATGTGTGTAAGCGGGACATGATTGATACAGGCATTGATAATACACATTGGGAGGAAGTCGCCGCTGAACGTGTTGCATGGAGGGCAAACATCAGAAATGGAATAAAGACAAAGGAGAAAATTATTGCAGATAAGTCACACACCGAGCGTGTGCGACGTAAGATGGTGCATGATGGTGGAAATGACCACATGTTCACATGCACCCACTTGTGAACGGACATTTACAGCGCAAATTGGCCTTATCAGTCACATTCGCTACCGCTGTAGGTAAAAGTTATTATGCCTTTTTAAAGCACAAACTATCGTCTGTCAAGACGACAAGGTGCCAATGTGTGTAATGTGTTTCCACTGATTTGTATATATATATATATATATATATATATATATATATATATATATATATATATATATATATATATATATATATATATATAAATGAATGAATGAATTAAGATTAATTAAATTAGACATGCATATTCCTTAAATCAGCTAGTTGTGGGTGTATCTTTTCATTTGATCTAGAATCAGCCTTATTAACTTTTTTTTCTCCATAAAATCAAACATTCAAATCATAAGGACTAGATTGTATTGGGAGATTGATCTCCTGCACTCTTTGTACGCTGCTCGGTGCTTGAAGGCCTTTATTGATTTGCTGTCAAAGTAAACATTGCAAGTTTATCACATCACTAGTAACCGATTATTTCCTTGTTAGCAAGTTCGTTTCTTTATGATAATAGTTCTTATTTACTAACTACATGTTACATTTCTTGTCTTTTTAGGTAATAAACTTGTTTATTGCATGCTTAAAGGTTTCTAAATGTTTCTTAAAGATTAGAAAGACAATTGACATTTAAAGTTATGAGCCCAGCAAAAATGTCAACTCATATCGTGACAGGATGTTAGGGCTAAAATAAAAGTGAGATACACCACACTATTTTAGTCAGGAGGTGGCACTTTCTACTTGCTCTCTTCATGTACATTTTTCTCATTCTAAATCTCGGTTTTCTCAGTTGTGGGATGATGATTCAAAAAGCCAGCCCCTGCTTTAAAGTTTCCTGGGGATATATTCCGCCATGAAAGCATATGACTAATCCACAGTTATACTAATATTTCCAACTTTTGAAAGGCAGTCTCTTCTGGCAGGCTGTTTACACAATGCTCAGTGAATTTTGTGGAGGATGTGTGGGAGTGTGAGTGTGTGTAGGTTGGGTGTGGGTGCGGGATGTGTGGGTGGTGGGGATGTGTGTAAGCGGGGGATGTGTGGGTGGGTGCGGGATATGTGAGTTGGCAGGAATGTGTGTGTGTGGGTGTTGGATATGTGGTTGGGGGGATGTGTGTTTGGCTGAGTGGTTCGGGGTGTGTGGGTGGGTGGTGGAGGATATGTGGGTGGGTGAGTGTTGGTAGGTTATGGAATGGGTGGAGGATGTGTGCGTGTGGGTGGGTGATGGATGAGTTGATGCATGCATGTGTGTCTGGGTTTGTGTGTGGGTGGGTGGGGGATGTGTATGGAGGGATGTGTGGTGGGTGGGGCGATGGTTATGTTGGGGCATGGGTGGAGGGATGGGGGCATGTATGTGCCTGTGGGTATGTGTGTGGTCGGGTGGTGGATGTGTGTGTGTGGGGGACACGCAGATGGATAGGTGATGGGTGGGTGGGGGATTTGTCTTATAGCATGGTAACATGCATTGTTTATGTTTACAACATTCATTTTACAATGTTTTTTTCCTATGTGAATGCACTATGCACTGATGAACGAAAGATGAGTGATTGGAAGGGCCGAATGTAAGACAGGCCTGCATGCCCAATTTGTCACCCTTTGAAAATAAAGTTCGTTCGGTCATTCGTTCGTTCCAGAGGCAATAAGAATATCACCCATAAAGTTACTGATTGATATATTTTTGATTGGATTAAGAAGCATTCTCATCATTTGAGTAAATATGGTTGGAGCATTGCTTAAGCTAAAAGGTAGAACATTAAACACTCATATTTCCTATCTGACATACTGAATGCAAGATAAGGCCTCACTTCTAATTTAACAGGAATTTTATAGTATCCTTTACTGAGGTCTAACTTATAACAATATTTTGCTAATTCTAGCAAAGGTTTTCTCTGATCAGGGAAAGGCTCTGATTGGAATTCAGTTAATCCATTTATTTGATGATACTTAATATAGTGCCTGTGCTCTCATCTGGTTTTGTGAAAAGTATGACTCTAGCATTGTATGGAGATTCTGATTGAATAATGATCCCAACGTTCATCAAACATTGTATCTCCTCTCTGTATGCTGTTTTTTGCATAAGGAACAGTGTAATGTTTTTATCAAGGATGAGTTGAATACTACATTCTGACATGTCTCATGAGTTTTTCAAGGATGTTCTGCTCCAGTGGTCTCTCCCTTTTTATCTTCTTTGCAACTGCTAGTCTCAGATGAACTAGTTGTTTCACTACCCTTTTTTATGTTTCCTTATTAGCAGATTTATAGGATAAATTGTTGGTTTACTTTTAACAGGATTGCCATGATTTTTTAACAAGAAAAGGTCCCTGCCAACCAATTTCTAGTTTGTCAGTGCAACTAGGCAAGAATAAAAGAATGTTATCCCCACATTAAGGGATCAATCCTTACTCTTCCTGTTATAGTAGGAAACATCTTTCATTGAGGCTTGTTGCAGATTGTTAGCAGCTAACTCCCATCCCATTTTCAGTTTCTCTTAAAGCTCTTTAGCATATATGACAGCTACATGTCTTGTCCTCAGTTTTCTAGTCAGGTCCTCACCATTGTCTCTCATCATCCTTTTATTAGTTGACCAGACAGGAGGGTCATGTGGGAAGGCCATTGTTGCATGGGAAGCTGTCAAACTGATATTTACTGCCCATATAGTAACTTGTGGTGTAAGGGTGGGGGGGGGGGGGGTCTTGAGCCTGAGGAATTAAGGCCGCCTGGCTAGTGCAGTCGCTGTGAACTGTGCAAGTTAGGGTTTTCTTTTTGCTTCCAACATAAAAATCCACACCTTACTGAGGATTCAAACCCAGGTCTCCCAAAGAAGAATCCGACATTCTAGCCACTCGGCCAGCTGCTCCTTCCCAGAAATAATAGGAAACATGATAGTCAAATAATGCTGCATAAAGTAATCATCCCTATTTTCAGGTTTCCTCTGTGCCAATTTCCTTAAGATTGACATGGTCCATTAAAGCTTTCTATAAGCTCATTGGACTCTGGGTGGTATGGGTTGGTTTTGAAGGGTTATAAGACTTAACACTATAAGATTATAACAAAACTTAGAACCATTATTTGTTGGGAAACCCCAAACATATGAAGGTTGTCATGAGGACTGCAGCCACTAGCTGAAAATCTATTTTAGGTAAACATTAGCTTCCCTTCCCTGTGTTGTTCAAGTTTAAAATTTAGGTATTCCTTGTGTTTTTATCTGGAAAGAAAACACACATTATTGATTGCCACTCTTTCAAAAATGGTGTTTGTCAGTAGCATTTCCCTAAAGATCTCTATAGCATGACTTTGCATATCACTGTATGTTATCAGTCATTCCTGGCCAGTATTAGTGACATCAGCTTATTTGATACATTGCCCAAATTCCCTCATGTCTTGCTAATCAATGAGGTATGCCCTAAATGTGAACTGGAATTGAATGGAACTTTGAGCTGACCTGGCTCTTGTTCACCATTTACAGCCCTATGATTCAATAATTTCTTCAGAGTTCTTTTTGATAACTTCTGAGAACACATTCTTAAGTGTAGTGTCTTGGCTTTGAGCTGCTCATATTTCCTTAGAAAGTATAATCAATGTGTGCCCAGGCTCTTGGTAATTTGTTTTAGCCTGGGCTCTAATCTGTATAGTAGCAGTGAATGACTGGGGCAGTGTTTCTCCCAGGTAAACATATCAGAAACCCAATATCAATGGATAAATTAGGTCTCCCAGAACTGCAGCTGAAATTACTCCTAACAATATCTACACTGGTGCAGAGCTATTAATAGCTGTTTGCACTTCTAATGTTCCACCATTTGTTCAGAATCGACTAGATGGATGTGCCACTATGATTGTCTCATATCATACCATACAGGCATTATACCTGCTGTCTATTGTCAGTGATCATTTCCACCCTGGGTGGTTAATTTACTTGAAGGGTTTGTTCCTCATTAGGGGCTACTTGTCTATTGATACTCATGCAGCATATTGTGGATTAGATTTCTGCATATCAGTTTGTGTGTGATACATTTTCTTACAGAACTTCCATTATGGTTTCTTCCACCCAAAGTTACAGATTATTGATTAGGCCTATTAATGTTATTAGCCTTGGCATTATCTATGGCATTGTCAGTGGAATTGGGTATTCCATATTCATCTTTATTTCTCTGTGATTATTAATATTGGTGATGATGTTGATCTTGTTGAGTATTTAACCTGAAGTTAGAAAACCAGAACTGTTTGATATCTTTCTGTGAACACCAGAATGTCATCTAATTTGCCTGCTACATTCTTGGCAAAATAAAATGTGCATGTCTTTCGGCATTGCCCCCTTGAGCTTTTCTGATGGTATCATTTCTTGGATTGCTTGTAACCACTAAGTTCCTGCCATTTAAAAAGACGAATTTGAAGCCTTATAGAGAAGTGGAGAAAATTATTCACCTTGTTCCTTTTGTGCATTGCTGAAACTCATTTTATAAGCTGCCGCTGTCAGTTCATACCTTTACACTAGAATTGCCATTAAGGCCTCAAAGTTGGTCTTTAGATTAGGAGGTAACCTGGTGTACATCTTGAACACAGTTCTTCTCTAACTTTGATAAAGTTATAAGTTCAATTTTTCATATTCGAGTCCAAACAATTCAATAATCTAGGACAATTTTCCCAAGTAAACATCTATGTGCCCTTCACCTTTTTGTCACATGGCGTTAAAGAAAAATGCATAGATCCCATCATCAAGCTCTGGGTATACTGAGCATCCCTTCCGGATATTGTATTGTTAGGAGGAGAAGGGCTGGATGATTTTGTTAATGTTGTTAGTTCATGAAGTCTAAGTTTATGCCGTCTTTTGTATCTTTCTCTTTCAGCTTCTTTCTTTTCCAATCTAATGTCCTTTTCTCGGTCTGCCTAACACATTCTTTCTTTCCACTTTCTGACTCTCTTTCTGACTGTCGTGTTGTTTACACCTGCTGTTGTCTCCTTTAACCTTTCTCTCTTCTCCCACCTCCATTCTCTATTAGTTTCCCCACACATGTTTCCTCAGTTCATAGCCTTTAAGATAACCTCGGTCATATCAAAGTTGGTCTCTGATGTGGCATTATGACAGATTTGATATATTTCAAACTTTATCATCACCAACATAGATAATACTGTAGGGAGTATATGGATATATAAATCAAATCATTTATAAACATACAAAACACAACCTGAGTGCAGACTGGATTATTATTATATTTTTATCCTAACTACTTTTTTTTCACTCTAAGGACATGCCATCTTTTTAATGGAAGCCAGACTTTAAAATTGGGTATATCACTAGAGTAAGTCTGAAAATGAGAAGTTGAATTCGTCAGCTTTACATGAACACAATTATAAGTGTCAGATGGAATCTGTGCCTACAGCCTTCAACACACAAACAACTACATAAAAATATACAAAAGTAGTTTTTTGCAGTGGTACCAATTTCATTTACATCGCTAGAGCAAAACAAGTATTTGGAATAATGTTGCCTAGAGGCACTAAATTAACACATCCTGTTAATGAGTTTTAGGTTTGTACACCTGGTATACTTGAGACATTAGAGGCATCTGGGAAATCATATAGATATAGAGGACAATCTCGGGAGAGCGATTTAGAAGAATTGCTAGGGAAAGATCTTTAGCCCAAAGCTTAGTCACTGAATTAATAGACTAGAGGTCTGGAAGTATTATACTCAGGAATTACAAAATTTCTCACATAGAGTCAACTATGGATCCAGTTGCAATGACTGTGACTATCCACCAGAATTAATGTTTACACTAAATTGAACACTGACAGTTGATCAAAGTACACAAACTGCACACAAACTATTATTAAGCAGTAACAAAGGTGTGGTATAGATTTTAAATGTAAACATTCAGTGTATCAAAGACAGTAAGAAAATTCTTTAGTGTAGTTTCAGTAATAGTTACAGCAAAGACACATTTTAGTCACATAAAATTTTCAAAATACTGGAATCATCATCGAACCACATCCATTAAACACACACAACTTGAATCTCAATAATCCAGTCTGCAACAAGAGTTTGTATGTCACCCTGCTGAAAGGGATCACAGTCTCCTGAAGGAAAAACATTCTTAATCAGTTTTCTATTCCATCTGCACTTCAGGGTATTTAATGGGTTCAATTCTCAAATTGAATTAATGTCTTTGTTTTGAAATTATTTGTTCTGTATTCTTGAATAAATGGTTTGGGAAATCTATTTTCTGATCAAGAGTTTATATATATATATAATACAGAAAAAAGCATAAGTCATGGTTGTTTACTTCAAGGATGGTTAGGCTAAGAGCAATCCAAATATAAAGTGAACATGTTCTCAATTAACAAAGTTGCCAAGATTACCTCACCTCCAGGGTCAAGTAGTAGAGTCTATTTCTTCATCTGGTGACATGCCTAGTAAGACTGCATCAGTAAAAATGTATTCCTAATTCTTCAAGAGACCTGGAGATCTCATGAAACACGAAATAGCTCTTAAGTCCCTCCAGAAATGACCTCGCTATCTCACATGATAAGACAGAATTACTATTCATTTGATAATTTAAGTTAGATATAGACTCCAACAATAAGAAATACTATCAACATATAATGACAGTTGCCAGATGATCATCAGGGTTAGTAGTCTGAGGCACATGTTGATGCTAATGAAGTTATCAATGCAAATTATATGTGTAAGGTGTTGATTAGATGGAATTTTCCCCTGGAAGAAGCTGGTTGTAATAACAGTCAGCCTAACACAGATCTATGCAAGTCATGAAATTATAGGCACTCAGAAAGATAGCCTCCTTTTGAGAGTCTGCTGAACATGCCTTGAAATTGCAGCACATGCCAGTACTTTCCAAGAGTGTCCCCATGTTGACCATACATACACATTCCTTAATTAATTTCTCCTCCTCCTGCTGCTGCTGCTGCTGTTGCTGCTGCTGCTGCTGCTGCTGCTGCTGCTGCTACTCTTCCTCATCCTCATCACCTTCCTCCTCCTGCTCCTCCTCCTTCTTCTTCTTCTTCTTCTTCTTCTTCTTCTTCTTCTTCTTCTTCTTCTTCTTCTTCTTCTTCTTCTTCTTCTTCTTCTTCTTCTTCTTCTTCTTCTTCTTCTTCTTCTTCTTCTTCTTCTTCTTCTTCTACATCTTCTTTCACCATTTGTCACCCATTGAAGCATGGGCCCTTATCCAATTCACTCCAAGTTGTCCTGTCCTTTGCTATCCCAAGCAGCACCATCCCTATCCTTCCCATGTTATTCATGTTTGACTCTACTTCTCTTCTCCGATTGTTTTTAGGTCTTCTCTGTTTTGTTTGCCTGTGAATTCCAGGCAGAAGCCCTTCTAGTTATACTATACTTAGGTTTTCTAAGTGCGTGTCCCACCAGCAGGTTTTCTCAGTGCGTGTCCCACCAGCTTCTTTTCTTTACCTCTTGACTCACTGGTATTTGTTTAGTTCTCTCTATGAGTTCCACATGGTGATTCTTTCATACAGTTTTAGTCTTATTTTGCGCAGGTGCTAATTAATAGCTTATTAGTAATCGCATCGGACATTCTCTGTCTTTTTGAACAGTACAGTAATAAAGATGTAACGTTAGACTTGAAGTCTAAATTGTGCGCTACGTTTAATTTCTGTTGCCTTCCCCACATTTCCTAGTTCTATAAAAGCTCCTCTTGCCTTTTGTTTTCTCATTTTGATATCTTTATCTGGTCCCCTATCTGTGTCTACATTGCTGCTTAGATAGGTGTATGGTTCCATCTCTTTTAGTGAGGTTTCACCAAGGGAGATTGAGTTATCATTTGCTGGATTTATTCTCATTATCTTTGTCTTTCCACTACATATTTTCAACCCTAATTGTTGTGACCTCCTATCCAGTCTGTTTAACATACCTTGCCTCTGATTTAATGGGACACGATGGTGATGTCATAAGTGAAATGGCTTTGTCAGAGTAGTCTATAATTTCATTTCTTCGATGCTTGTTGTTGTCTTCATAGTCCCGTCTGTAGTCAGTAAGAATAATAGAGATGACGAAAGCATCCCTGTCTCACTCCTGTTCTTATTTTGAATGCCTCTGTTAGTTCTCCTCATGGAATCTGCATCTCATGGACTCTGCACCTCATGCCTATTTATTGCCTTTATTAAGTTGATTTTCTATGCAATCACATAATGACTTATCAGTTTCAAAAGAGATTCCTTATCAGTGCTATCAAAGGCCTTTGTATTGTCCACAAATCCAGTATAAAGTGGCGATGTCAGTTTGATGCTTTGCTCTATTATTATGCACAAATAATTGTCACATATCCAAAATTGTTTTATATTGACTCATCTGAATAATTTCCATGAATTAAACACACTTTAATCCTAGAATAGGTTAGAAGGATTAAATAACCCATCCTGTCAGTAAGCCTAATGAAAATCATTCAGGCCAGATTCTCCGGCGATAAGAACTTGAGATGTTGCAGTCAATCCTTCATATTATTTAGTGCTGAAGCTAATGGCTCTTTAGTTACCTCTGCGTAGTTCTTGAATCATTTAGTTGTAAGTTTATCCACTTGCTGGAGCTAGAACCAGTTCTGTTAGCCATGTTGTAATATTATCAAACATTAGAATCATATGGACTACATTATGTTGGTAGCTAGCTCTTCTGCACCCCTACGTTCTCTGCCAGGAAGTACAGTGACCTACTCTGATTGCTTGACAAAGCAAACATTGCAAGATTATTGCATCATTTTTAATGGATTATTTCCTTGTTAAAAGGTTTCAGATTCTTTCTGATAACATTTCTTATTTACTAACTACATATTAAAGTTCGTGTTGTGTTAGGTAATGAGCTTATTTACTGCATGCTTTCAATTTTCAAATATTTCTAAAATATTACGTAGACTTGAAGTGACATTTAAAATTTTTGAGCTGAGCAAAATTTGCTTCATGACATACAGAAGCAAATACTAAACAAGTCTTTATGATAATCTATAACTCATATGAGCACAAATTAAACATGCTTCTATGATAATTGTTAGCTTACAAGTCAAACACTAACAATGTCCATGATAATTTGTAGCTCACACAAGTAAAATATATGTAATCTGTAGCTCACACAATTTAAATATATGATAATCTTTAGCTTACAAAGCAAACACTAAAAATGTCTATGATAATTTGTAGCTCACATAAGCAAAACATATAACTGCAGCTAATGTAAACAAACAGTTGACATATCTATATGACCATATGGAACTCATACAAGAACATATGATAATGTACCAATGTTAGTTTGATCCAGTGAAACAGTAGTTACATCAAATAAACAATCCTGAAGTTCTTGCTTAACTTAATCTTATTTCTTGACCAAACATCTGATGGCAGCAGTTGCTCATGTAACTTTCACTTGATTGTCCAGGGCATCAGGAACTGTCTACATTGCAATAGAGGTGGCCACAGGCAGGGAGGTTGCCATCAAGACCATGAATTTATCCCAGCAGCCCAAGAAAGAATTAATCATCAATGAAATTTTAGTGATGCGCGAAAACCAGAACCCAAATATTGTCAACTACCTGGACAGTTATTTAGTTGGAGAGGAGTTATGGGTGAGTTTGCTTTAGCCAGTTATATAATAACCATGTATGACAATGCTATCATCATCTTCAGTTTCTGTGGCTTTAGCAATCAATATTTAGTATATTGTGTAATAGGTCACCCTCATTAAATGTCAGAGGGTGTTGAACAGTTATGTAGAACCTGTTATGTTAGTTAGTTAGTTAGTCGACAGATCATCCTCATTGCACATCGAACCATTCAGTCCATAGGTGCTCGGATCCCCTCCTCAGAAAATCCCGCAGCGTATAGCGGCTAACGACACCAGTTCTGTGTTGGTTTATCAATCTTCTTTGGCTTCCTGCGTAGTGTTTGTGTTTGGCCACCCTTCTTTTGATTTGCTGTTCTCGCAGTCTGACCATGGTTGCAGATTCGCAGTCATCACTTGTTTCTCGTACAAGTCTTACTTCTCGTAGAGCATTCAGAATGTCAGCCTGGTCCATGGCACGTCCGCCCTCCATCTTAGCCTTACCTGCGAGCTTGTCAGCCCGCTCATTTCCTTGTACTCCTGCATGCCCTGGCACGAAGATGAAACTAATCGTTGCCAGCCGAGATTGCTCCAGAGACAGGAACCACTCTCTTCAGATCCACCCATCTCTATCCTCTTGAGCATGCTCATTGAGTCGCTAAGAAAACATGCCCTATTGAATGTCTGTGTCTCGAGCCATGTTATTTGCTTTACTTACTGCCATGACTTCCATGTAGAACCTATTATACTGTATGGCAGTGAATAATGGAATGGGAACAAATAAATGAAGACAAGTTTGGATACAATGAAAGATGTGGTATCTAAGATGAGTGTTGCTAATACTTTGGACCGCCACTGTAATTAACAGTTGCCTGCAGGGGCTAATGAAAGTAGAAGATTATATACAACTTTCAGAAAGAACAAACAATGTTCTTTGGTCATGTGTTGAAAGGCACTGGAAAATATCAAGACCTCATGAAAGATCAGTAGTAAAAGATGTAGAAGTAGGTCGAGAGAAATTATGTAAGACCTAAAACGATGCCATGGAGGAATATTATTTATAGACACAGAACATCAACCCGTAAACACCGGACAGTTGGACTAAAATGTTGACCTATTGTCCTTGACTTGGGGGCGTTAATTACAAGTACCTCTGAAGTTGGAGTGGGTTTGCCTGATGGCGAGGGACACTGTTAATAGATAAAAGCTAATCCACATGCAAAATTCAGTCTAGCATTACTACAAGTAGTGTGTATGGACTAGGCTTCGTGTTCAAAAGCGAGCGAGGGGGAAAAAAAAAATAAATAAATAAATTCAGGGACAGGTCTGTGGAGACATATATGCACACAACACCAACACCATTTGGCAAGACAGATGATGATGAATCAACATTTGCTGTTCATCTGTTCAGCAATTTTGCTTGTAGACTTGCTCCTGTGGGCCAGATTGCCATTCCCTCTCTGATAAAATCAGGGCTGCTTTGTAGACCTAGCTCTGACATTTGCTAGAGGACTTCAATGCTGCAGATGGCAGATTCTCTGAGACTCATTCAGTAAAGATATACTCAGAGTGTACAGTGTTCTGTCCTGAATCTGATCTTGAACTGCTCAATTCTACCTAGCTTGTTTATGCTGTATTGCTCTAGTTTGTAAAACTTCTCAGCTGTCATCACTGCTCTCAATAAAGAGGGCAACAGCTTACCCTTGTTTTAAACCATAGATATGTTAGCTGTAGTTGAGGCAGAACAAAAAGTGACAGCCTTAGAGGTGATTGAAATGCACACAAGATAATTCCATGTCATATATTATCAAAGTGGTATGAAATTATAGGACTTCATATATATACTAGATCACAGTATTATAGTATGGGGTGGCCAGCTCTATTACTTACTGTTGCTTCCTTCAGAACAAAATATATACTGGCAGGAAAAATTAATCC
The DNA here is from genome assembly GCA_963921405.1 of Cepaea hortensis. Taxonomy (NCBI): domain Eukaryota; kingdom Metazoa; phylum Mollusca; class Gastropoda; order Stylommatophora; family Helicidae; genus Cepaea; species Cepaea hortensis. Next base: position 72,980,734 of record OY992883.1, on the reverse strand, counting down.
TTTATTGGGGGTTGATCCTAGCCTGCTGTGTTTATAAGCAAGGTTTGAAGTGTATAGAACCATGAAATCAGCGAGAACTGATTGGATATATGGCTGTAATTACATGCAGTTACATCTAGGCTAGAGAACTGATCTGATGGCTTCAAAGTTGTCTAAGTTGGACCATACTAACATTTCCAGTCTCAGAATATTGCCAGTTGCATGCTTTAACAACGGTTGATATAACAAAAATAATTCTTTGTGAGGGAAAACCACGAGATACATTTGAAATAAGAATAGTCTCGCGACAGGAATGCCTTTTGTTACATTCAGTGTTCCTACTGATAGCCAGTGCTATGGTGAAGGGATTAGGAACGCAGTTTACAATCCCTCATACAGCGTTCTAAACACAGCTGCGCACAGTTTAGAAGCAGACCACCTTCTGCTGGTTTTCATACAATGGTATGAGTGTCGGTTGTTCAGAAAGCAATGGCAAACTACTGAACATAAATGTGCCAAGAAATCACAAACAACCAAAAAATTCTGGGGTTGACTGCAACATTCTGTAACTGACTATAGACTGGAGGATGAATCAGAGGTAACAATATTATGTTAATTATAAATTTACCAACTTATTTGTTGATGCTTGTGCGTGTACACAAACATATATGTATTGCTGCTTTCTCTGATGTCTTGATATGACTGTTTGTACAGGTTGTCATGGAGTTTTTGGCAGGTGGCTCCCTCACCGATGTTGTGACAGAAACGTGCATGGATGAAGGCCAGATAGCTGCCGTCTGTAGAGAGGTAGTTTGTGTGTGTGTGTGTGTGTGCGTGTGCGTGCGCGTGCGTGTGAGTGTGCATATTCTATGTCTTGTCCACACTTTGTTTCTTTCTTACATTGTTGAATCTTCCAGCTAAACTCATTTGCTATGTACTCATTTGTGGTTATGCACTTTCTTGTGCTCAGAAGAATATCATTGATGGTATGATGTCTTTGTTGTTCCCCCACTACCAGCAAGTGTCTGACATAGGTAAAATAGATTATTATCTCCGTCTCCAGCCTTTAATGTATGGTAACTAACCCCGAGGTAGACCAAGAAGGCGGTGGAGAGATAATACATGTACAGACCTACAAGCACTTGGAATCAACGACTGGCAAGAGAAGGTCCACCAGAGAGACGAATGGAGACGGATTGTATCTGCAGCAAAGAACCTCAATGGCTCGGAACGCTGAAGAAGAAGAAGAAGAACACTATGCAGAAATTATCTTGGTTTGCCAGTCCAGGCAGTACATGACAAGCCAGCTGGAACCTCGTAATCTCCTGGGAAAGGTGTTTTGATTATTGTTTAGAATCAACATTTCTGTCTCATTGACACTAACAATGGATAGAATTACTAAAAGATAGCATGTTACTTCCTGCAACATATATCAAGGGAGTCGGGATAGTGTAGTGGCTGTCAGCCAGGTGTCATGGTATTGAATCCCCCTCAAGGAAAGCTTTAAACATTGGCCTGAGCTCCCAGGTCAGCCGAGCCTGAAATGGGTACCAAGGAGTGTTTTGGGAAGTGAAGGCAGTATTGACCACATCACTTTGGGAGTGCTGATTAGTCTATAGAAAATATGAGTCTATCACCATATGGGCCTTTTACTTTACTGACCACATATCAAATATGTTTCATGTAATAATAGTATCTTTATTGTATTAGTAAGTAGTACAGTGCTAGCTTACTGACTCAGTGTCTGGGTTCATTCCTCAAGACTGGTTACAGTTAAGGCAGTTTACCCAGCCTCATAAAATAATGGGGCATAGAGGTTTCTCTAGGACAGTGAAGGCTGTTCATAACACTTCTGGTGTGTCATTCAGTCACTAATAGTATGAGCCTAACACCATATTTTCTAAATACTTTAATGACAGTAGACTTTGGTCATTTTCACTTTATTTTGTTACAAAGACAGGTATTTGTTAGAAATTAATCTGTCAGTATATTCAAGTGACTATGCCATTTTGAATATTGCCCTGGTGATTGCATCGCCTGCTGATTTTTGTCATCTTTTGGCCAGTGTTTACAAGCTCTGGAGTTCCTGCATGACAACCAGGTCATCCACAGAGACATCAAAAGTGACAACATCCTGCTTGGCATGGATGGCAGTGTCAAACTGAGTGAGTTCATTGTGTGTTGTGGTTATTTTACTGCCTGTAAAGGTGCAGTTGTAATTACGTCAGTGTTTGTTATGGTGCAGTCACTGTTATTTTACTGCCTGTAAAGATGCAGTTGTAGTTACTTCAGTGTTTGTTATGGTGCAGTCACTGTTATTTTACTGCCTGTAAAGGTGCAGTTGTAATTACTTCAGTGTTTGTTATGGTGCAGTCACTGTTATCTTACTGCCTGTAAAGGTGCAGTTGTAATTACTTCAGTATTTGTTATGGTGCAGTCACTGTTATTTTACTGCCTCTAAAGGTGCAGTTGTAGTTACTTCAGTGTTTGTTATGGTGCAGTCACTGTTATTTTACTGCCTGTAAAGGTGCAGTTGTAGTTACTTCAGTGTTTGTTATGGTGCAGTCACTGTTATTTTACTGCCTGTATAGGTGCAGTTGTAATTACTTCAGTGTTTGTTATGGTGCAGTCACTGTTATTTTACTGCCTGTAAAGGTTCAGTTGTAATTACTTCAGTGTTTGTTATGGTGCAGTCACTGTTATTTTACTGCCTGTAAAGGTTCAGTTGTAATTACTTCAGTGTTTGTTATGGTGCAGTCACTGTTATTTTACTGCCTGTAAAGGTTCAGTTGTAATTACTTCAGTGTTTGTTATGGTGCAGTCACTGTTATTTTACTGCCTGTAAAGGTTCAGTTGTAATTACTTCAGTGTTTGTTATGGTGCAGTCACTGTTATTTTACTGCCTGTAAAGGTGCAGTTGTAGTTACTTCAGTGTTTGTTATAGTGCAGTCACTGTTATTTTACTGCCTGTAAAGGTGCAATTGTAGTTACTTCAATGTTTGTTATGGTGCAGTCACTGTTATTTTACTGCCTGTAAAGGTGCAATTGTAGTTACTTCACTGTTTGTTATGGTGCAGTCACTGTTATTTTACAGCTTGAAAATATGCTATTGTGGTTACTTTACTGCTTGTAAAGATACAGTTTTGATTACTTCACGTTTGTAATAGTGCTGCTGTGACTATTTTACTGTTTGTAAAGGTGCGGTTGTTGATATTTGACTGCAAGTAAAGCTTCAGACGAGATTGGTTTATTGCTTGTAAAGATGATGTTGTGGTTACTTTACAAATTGTAAAGATGCTGTTGTAGTTCCTTTACTGCTTGTAAAGATACAGTTTTGATTTCATCATGTTTGTAATAGTGCTGTTGTGACTATTTTACTGTTTGTAAAGGTGTAGTTGTTGATATTTGACTGCATGTAAAGCTTCGGATAAGATTGGTTTACAGCTTGTAAAGATGCTTTTGTAGTTTCTTCACTGCTTGTAAAGATACAGTTTTGATTACTTCATGTTTGCAATAGTGCTGTTGTGACTATTTTACTGTTTGTAAAGATGCTGTTGTAATTCCTTTACTGCTTGTAAAGATACAATTGTGATAGTTGTGGTTATTTTACTGTTTCCAAAGATGCAGTTATTTGACTTCTTGTAAAGCTTTGGCTGGGATTGGTTTACTGCTTGGATTATAGAAGCTTGGAAACCCCTAAAGCTTCAGCAGCTTTGCTTTCCATATCATTGGAAGTGTATGACAGTGAGAACATGTGGGGATTGTGTATGCTGGTGAAGATGATGAGTAGAAATAGAATAAAACATTGTAAAAACAGTTCATGTAAGCCTGGTAGATAACAATACAGAAGCTGATGAAACTGCATGAGTAAAGCTATGACTGCTGGAATTTAGGATCAAATACATTTATAGAAGTAGTGCACAAAGAAACTAGAAGCCATATATAGAACCATTGTGCTACATGAGCATACCTGTACTCATCTCCTGAAGGCTGAATACCTGGTAGTCTCTCTGAACAGCGAGGATATCAGTAAAATAATATCAAACACTGGCAGACTTAATTCATTATGTGGCAGAACATCACTCTGACCGTGGCTTTTTGAAAAGTTTCTCTTTCCTTTGCTAGTTCTCCTGTCTTATGTATTGTTATGCCCAAGGTGTCTCCAATGTCATCTGTCCATCTTTGTGCTGGTTGACCCCCACCTCTTCCTCCAGGAACCATTCCCCCCCATCACTGTTCTTTCCAAACCACTCAAACATTTCATATAGCCAAAGTACAGGGTGTTTGTAAAGTCTCACTACACTTTGTATGTAGAACAAATTTGAAAAATCTTCCTTCCGTTAACACCACCATTGTGTTTAGAGTGCAAAGAATTACTTCAGCAGATGACAGCCATTCGCTGCATATTGTTTCATGATTTGTGGAGCAAATTTTTTGATGACATGATGTACTTCATTTTTCAAATTTGTTCTACATACAAAGTGTAGTAAAACTACAAACACCCTGTATGACAATTTCTGAGACATGATGCTGTTTTTGAGCTGGTTTTCTGTTATATTCAGATCTTGTAGAATGTCCGTAATTTTCTTATTCTTTGAGTACGATATTCTAATACCATTTCTGTAAGATCAACAATTCAGAATGTTTTCTTCATATGAACATATAATTATTTTGCTGTTTAGAATGTTTCCAAAATAAACAATAGAAAAGTAACAGTAAAAGTATTGTATCATCCAACATTTTATATTGGTCATTGCCGGCATTTTGAATATTTAATAACTAACTGCAAAATATGCAATATCTGAAAAATATGCAATGAATCTCACTGAGTCCCACAAGATGACAGCCGGAGGAGGCAGCATAGACACATTCTGACAGTGCCCTGTGGAAGCAATCAGCACTCCTGTATTCTGACAGCAACAAAGTCACAGCAAATAAATTCAGTGACACATGACACATTTTTACAGAAACACTGAAAGAACTTAAAAACAATAGGTAGATTTGCAACAGCAACCACAATGTGATTGACTGATTGATTAACCATAATTGATGTCAGCTCTCAAAACACATTAATGTCTACCTATTGTTTTTAAGTTCTATCAGTGTTTCTGTAAAAATGTGTCATGTGTCACTGAATTTATTTGCTGTGACTTTGTTTCTACTGTTTTGCATGCAAAGTGTACATGATTAACTTTCATGTGCTTTTGTTTTCACAGCTGATTTTGGCTTTTGTGCTCAACTATCTCCTGAACAAAGCAAACGATCAACTATGGTGGGGACACCTTATTGGATGGCACCTGAGGTTGTTACTAGGTAAGATGACATTACCAGCGTAACATTATTTGCTTTTTCCAGTGAACCAGTTATTGTAATTTGACAATTAAAACAAAATCTGGCCAGAATATAATTCACTTAGTGATCTTGTAAGTAATTCTGTGGTTTTTAAACATCACATTGTTCATGTAACTTGACCAAGCAGCATTGGTGTTGTTATTGAACACTTTAACCAGACAACCAACATTGGTTGTATGTTGACCCTAAAAGACTTGACTAGACAAACCATTGTGGTTTTATATTAACTATGAACAGACTTGACCAGACAATTTTATCTGGTTTTATATTTAACCTTGAAAAGATGTTATCAGAGACACAGTTTTGGTTTAAGGCGATGCTAACCGTAAAAAATTTAATTCCATAACACTTAATTTCTATGTTCTTTTATGGAATAGGGTTTAATATTAAAGACTGCTGATCGATAAAATATTGTCAAATTGACTTTGCACTTAACGGTTGCTATGGAAACCAAGATAAACAGCGGCCATATTGAATTTCTTAATATACCCATAACACATTTATTTTTTAATGTACAGGCTAAATTCTTTGTTTTATGTGTAAGTAAATAGACCCTTTACAAGTTTAGTAGAAAATTTTAATGATATCTCTTTGCAGTTGTTTTTTTCAAAATGTGAAAATGTTAATGACATTTTTGATGACATTTTTTTTTTTAGTGCAGCACAAAAAATAAAATGTAATTTTCAAGATTAATCTACTCACAATGTAAGTGATATAATAAAGAATATCTCTGCAAAGTTTGATTAAAATCTAACGAATAGTTTTTAAAACAATTGTACTTATGTATAAAAAACTGGCGAAATGAGAAAACGGGGAAAAACTAATTATTTTTTGTTTGTTATTACTAATGCTCTCTTTTACAGAGAAAAAAAGTGTAAAAGTGTACCTGACTGTTAAAATTGTCCTGCTGAATATGCAGGACCTCCCTCCAGTGCATGCAGCTCACCTTGTCACTTCAGTTTGGCCGCTCGTACAGTGTCACGTCTTTTAGTTTGTTTGTCCTTCTTGTACTTCAGACTATTTCTTACTTGCTTCTGCATCCTAAATGTTCCTAGTCTCTGCATATGCAGGCCTGTAGAAAGTCCATAAATCTGGGCAGTGTCTTGGGCAGCAGCAGCTCCAAAGTTGAACTCTCTTGCTGCAGTTACAACTGCAAACTGAACGCGCTTGCGAGAGGCAAAGTTGTCTTTAGTGCTTCGAGCCCATATCAAGCTGTGTAAACACTCATTTGAATTCTGAGTTTGTCCTGACACACATCTACTAAGTAGTTTAGTGTCAGACAGCCTTTCATAAATTGGCAACAGATATTTCTCAAGCTTGTCACGGTTGAGCCAAGTGTGTAACATCTTGTCATGAGGACCTGGGACCTGATGCTTAGCCAGGGCGGATTGAAAAAAACACCAAGATTGCTCTCCACTTGGGCACATTTCATGACGTGGACTTTTGTCTGTTGAAAAACAATGATGCAGTGAAACGATAACACTTTTCTTCATGGACTCTACACTTGTGTTGTTTCGTATGGCTCTATTGTAATAAATTGTCAGCCTATGGATGGCATTTTGTGTAAGCTGACCTTTACCGCGTCCTCCTAGGGTCACACCTTGCTTTCGGCAGTCAGCAACAACATTGCGCAGTGCTGTTCCAAGGCGTTTACTGACATGGTTGATACACTCCTCTTTGTCTATCTGAATGTCATCCCCATATGGTTTGATCTTGGTAAGTTCCGCAAATGTTTTGGTGTCACCATCAGAAAGTATTGACGTGTAGCGAAGTTTATGACGGGCCACAGACCGTCGCCACAGCACCCTTGCAGCCTCCACCTCCATCATTCCAGCAGATCCTGTGAAATTGTTGTCACAGTTTAGAAGATGTTCTGCCTTCCATGCTGCAAATTCATCTGGTTTGTCCCTGGAAAGTGTCTTACCAGTGGATTCACACACCTGGCAATATGTGGACATAACATGGGCATCTATGCAAAGTCCTGTAAGAACATCCACTGCACAGCCAACTCCAATGTGGGATGTGTGGCCTCTAGTCAGCCAAGTGCCATCAAAGCTGACACTAATATCTAGCACATCATTGTCATGTAGAGTTATGCCTGACTGTTGTGCATGAGCCTGTTGAACATATTTTACAGTTTGAGAAAAAACAGTGTCCTCCAGATCTTCTATCTTTGAATATAGTTTATTCGCTTTGCTGTGAAATGTTTTGTGATGAAGACCTTGCAGGTTCATGTTTTCACAAAAATTGTTGAATGTCGTTGCACCCATCCCACAGACTAATGCTGAATATACTGACTGGCTGTTGACAGCAAAAGATCTATCCCCATCATTACTTCTTGCAGATAAGTATCTCCCACACACCACTTCTTCACAACAAGAGCAGTAAACCTCTGCATACGCAGCTAATCCCTTGGCTTTTTTGCTGTCAGTTTTCAAAATAAGACTATCATTTTTACAAACTGGACAACATAACAATTTGATTATTGCCTCAATTTCTGAACAGTCAACTATTGCTCTGTGTTCCCGTTTTTGATATCCATTGTCGTCACCAGAATCATACTTGCTGCTAGTGGATGTTGTGTATTTATACATATCTCTTTTAAATTGGCTCCGGGTAATAAAAGAATCACTTCCACAACTTTGAGAAGAACACGATAGCACTGATTCATTCAGATTCACTGTCAAAACACTTGGATTTGGAAGAAGTGGCATGTGCACTTTAGCTGGGTCGCTTTCAGTAGTTTCAGAATTGTCTGTATCGTTTACGACGTTCTGATAGGCTTTTTGCTGCTTACGAGCATTTGCGAGGTGTAGTCTGAGAGATTTCTTACGTTGAGTAGATGACTGGATGTTAAATTTCTTAGAACGAGGCATATTTCAATGCGTGTCAGTCTGTTGTCAACAATGAACGTTCAGCACGTCGCGAGGTGTAAACAACACAAAGCCGCCATTTTGGAAACCCACGTGATCAATTTCAGCCATCGGCGAACGTGGATTGCTTACGATGTTCCATATATGGAAGTTTCCGGAAGATGATAGACACGAATAAACCCGATGTACACAGAAAAGTTTCCGATTAGACGAACTCGTAGTTTTACGAACAGTTACGGAAGATCATGACGTTTCCAGGGATACCTTTCACGTGCGTGTCGTGTTTTCCTGAGATATCGTTGCTAGGATTTGAAAACCATCAATTTCGCAACAATTTTCAATAATTAGACAATTTGACACCTAGGGTGGGTTCAGTAAATTATGAATATTGCATTAAAATAACAGTTTTTAAACAAAAACAAGTACAGAATCTGATAGAAGACATGATAAGGTGTCTAAAAATGAACTATTCCAAAAATAGCCAAATTGACCAAAAATCGATGTTTTTACTGCTGCACATCGCCTTAAAGTTGACCTTAAAAAGACTTAACGAAACAAACCACTGTGGTTTTATATTAACCTTGAATAGAGATTTGACCAGATAATTGGATTTGGTTTTATATTTAACCTTGAAAAGACTTCACCGGACACCTTGTATTTGGTTTAATATTTAACCTTGAAAAGAATTGACAAGACCAAATGATTGTTTATTAACCTGAAAAATGTTGTCCAGACAGTCAGTGTTTCCTGTAGTAAACTCTCCTTTATTTCTCCACTGTTTACAGAAAGCAATATGGACCAAAGGTGGACATCTGGAGTTTAGGTATCATGGCCATAGAGATGATAGAGGGGGAGCCACCTTACCTTAATGAAAATCCACTGAGGGTAACACAGTTTATGATTTCTGTGGTGTATGGTTTTCCTTATCACACATTAACCTGTCTGTTTTATTGACAGCATCATCTCCATCCATCCTGCATATTTATGTTTCCTGTAAATATGTCGCATTTGCGAGCACTATCAATACAAGTGACCCGAACAAGTCAAGCAACCTGATACGGGGGAAAATGGCACATGGCAAGAATACCAAAAAACACGCAGCATCCAAGATGTGCAGCATGGGAGCTGACAAGAAGACGAGTGAAGAGAATCTACCTGTGAACTGCAGGAAACAACAAGAACCTCAAGCAAACTCCAATGAAGCTACCACGAGGAAGGACGACGACAACCCACCACAAACAAGAGCCAAACCTACCGAGAAGCAGAGAGAGGAGAAAGACACCAGATTCGGAAACACGGACTTACCGACAATCAAGTGGGTTGAGAAGCGTATCCAAGCGGAGCTGACAGATGAACAAATCCTGAAACAGCTACAAGAAGAGAATCTCCACATCCGCAGGTCCGCATGGCCGACTGGAAAAGAACACATGTTCTTAAACATCTGGTGTGCTGATGCCAAGGTTAGTGGTTCAGCACCTACACCGGAAAGCTGGACTAAAATGTTAACCTGTCGTCCTTGACTTGGGGACGTTAATTACAAGTGCCTCTGAAGTCAGAGTGGGTTCGCCTGATGGCGAGGGACACTGATAATATGGAAAGCTAATCCACATGCAAAATTAAGTCCATCACTACTATAAACAGTGTATATGGACTACGCTTGATTTAAAAGCGAGTGAGCGCGAAAAAAAAAAAAATCTCCACATCCGATTCTTGAAGGCTCCTCACCTACTCCAAGATTCCTACAACCTTGGCGGTGGTGACGACAGAGGGCAGCGAGATGCCGACCACAGTATCAATCAAAAAGAAAATACAACAGTCAGACAGATTCATCCCAAGAGTCAATCAATGTTCAAGATGCCAGAGGGCCGGCCACATCAGAGCAGCATGTCACAGTAAGACAGAAATCTGCCGGTACTACGCCGATCTCCACACCTTCAAGGAGTGTCCGCTGGCCAAGCTGGACACAGACTTCTGAGCACCCAGTCACAAAAGAAAGTGCGCCAACTACCTGGGCAAGCATGGAGCAAGATACTTGGGCTGTCCGTACCTCCAAAGACACAGAGACATCTTAAAGTTGGCCATCACCACAAAGACTCCATAAAAGGATGCAATGCGGAGGTGCGAGACAGCCACGTGCATCTCTCAAGCGGAAAAAGCTCAACTGCAAGACCAAATAGATGAACTAAAGAAGCAAATCAAGCTGCTTGAAACACCGGCACCGACCAGCGACAATGAAAAGCTGCTTGCTGAAATAAAGTAGATCAGCAAAACATCAAGCAAGAAGTGGAACATATGGCCGAGATGAAGAAGGAAAACGAAGAAATGCTACGCACCTTTAAGCGGAGAGAGAGCTGCTGAAAGCTGAAATGGAATTAATCCAAAACAAACCAACAGAAGCCATTCAAGAGAACACAGACAAGTCGCAAGGCAAAACCCAACAAAAGACCAAACCAAAACCGCAAGATAAAGACAGCAGCACAACCACGACTCCCGAAAAACTCAAGGGGAAACCAATATCCTGCCAGACATCTGAAGAAAACCAAGATGAGTACCCTGGCGACGGCATGGAGTGGCACAGGGCACCTACCTTGGAGGAGTGATAGAAGCAGCAAAGAGAGAGGGAATTAAAGAGGAACTCATGCGCAAGGAATTCAAAAGGCATTGGGAAGAAAAAGAAAAGTAGAAGCCCAAGAAACTCAGGGGGAAACCGATAGATTACCCTGAGGTATACTATGACAGTGAGGCTGACTTCGAGTACTATATAGATGGCAGAGAGATCGTCCCATGGCTGACCACAGAGGAAGAAATCGAAAAACAGCAAGAACTCAAACGGGAAAGTGGAAAAAAGCGCAAGGAGGCAAATAACGTCAAAAAGCTTCTACAGGCAATACACAAAAGAGGCAAAAATACCAAATAAAAAGTCCTTACAAGGACTGCAACCAGTCAAGCCAGACGAGCCAGGAGCCTTCACTAACAAAAGGAACCACCAGAGGAGATGGGCACAAAAGACAGCCACCAACCAACCTCCCAACTGATGTCACAGACACATAAGCTGATATAACCAGTCCGGGTCAGGACCAACTCGTTAGAGCGCACAAGACAGAAATAGGACTAAAAACCCACAAAAACCACGGATCTCAACAATAACCATCGCTGATGAAGCAGGTTGAGTGAGACCGAATTTGGAATTTTTGTTTTTGAGAATTGGAATTGGAATTGCCAACAGTAATCTCATGGGGACTCCATAATGAAGTGGTTAAGCTGCCCGCCTCATGTTCCGAAGGTTGTGGGTTCGATTCCTGACTATCATTCGGTTCACCGGTACAGTTTTCTTGGAGACTGAGTGTCGTCGCTGAAGCTACAGAGGTTGTGCTTTGTGCGACGATGTCAGCAGGCCAACCTGCAGAAAGAGTTCTAGCCATATGTGATCACACCCGGCACAATAGAAACGATCTTCTCACCTTTAAACCCTCCCTTTATATTTGTTTTGGGTAAAAATATGTCGTGTAAAGGCTACAGTTTTTTTTAATTGTGACATTGGTTTGGCTATTAGCAGAACTATTACATATTCTACAGTCATAAAATGGCATATTAATGTTTTGTGGGCTGAGGATATTATAAAGGAACTAGTGGTTGCATATTTTTGTACATCCTGAGACTAAACACTGGTATAAATCTTATCATGTTTTTTAATCTCTCCTTGTTACGACACTATATTGAATGTTATAGTTCTATTGTCCTATTGCCGATAGATTTAGGTACATTGTTTTTAGATAACTATTAACCTGATTTTGGTTTTGTTTTCTGAAATGTCACTGATAGTGGGGATGACTACTATCAAGATAATATCAATAAGTCACCTGGGAAGATTAACCCGGTCAACAAATGCTCGCAGAAGTCGGATGTGTCAGCCTTACAGTGGAAGAATGTAGCTCTGCTGTAAACTGGCACAACGCAATCACGTCTGAATAAATTCTCCGGATGAACGCAGAAGAAGAAATCATTAAGCCTATCTGTTTCTTTTGCTTTGTGGGTTTCAGAAGAATGACGGGTTTTCTCAACATTTTCTTTTCAGTACCAGTGTCTTTAGTTGTTCTCTTTGATCTTTAACCCTTTACAGGTCACAGCGGCCAATTCCGGTCAATGCCATAAAACGATCGTAGCGGCCGATTCCGGCCGATACTATTATGCATTGTAAAATCGCGATCTGTCGGCTTTCCAACACTTCCGACGGCTACTTTCGCTTTCGCCGACAGCTTGACAACGTGGCCGCCATTTATAAACGCGATAGTATGAATTTGAACGGACTTTTACAGACAATTTTTGATAGTTTTCGGGATTTTTACGCTGCTTTTCAAAATGGATTTCGGCGATTCTTCAAGTGATAGCCGAGATTTCGATAGGTTCAATTTAAATGACATTAAAGGGCACGAAGTTGATTATTAATCGGAGCTAGATATCAGTGCAAAGCGTTACTTTGCATTAGCAGTCTGAGTCGGACTTTAAAGAAAGTGATTATGATTCTGAAAATGTGTTTGTAAATTGCCGTATAGATGACGGAAAATCACAAACAACATGCCGTATTTCGTAAATATTTATGTTCATATATGGATTACCGACAACAATCACGTGAGTAACATATTCTGCATGCTTTTCCCTTCATTGCGTTGTTTATTTAACTAAAATTGGTTGACTAACACCTTATTTGTGATGTTTTTACTAACGCGACCCAAAATTTTACAGAACCTGAAAAAATGTTGCCCGTTCAGGGCTAGAAAACGGACAAGCGTCTGCCCTGTAAAGGGTTAAGCAGTTCTAATTTTACAGAGAGATAAATATCCTTAGTGTGGTGCTAGATTCAATTTCATTTGTTATTCACAAATCTCTTGCCTCTCTTATTCTTGCTACTTATTCTATCTCTGTAAGCTTCCCCAACTTTTTCTACACTGTTTATATATATATATATATATATATATATATATATATATATATATATATATATATATATATATATATATATATATATATATATATATGATTTTATTTCGTTCCAATCTGTATTGATTGCTTATAAAAACCTTTGTCATTTGTGGTTGTTGATAATCTGTTGTACATCTCAGGCCCTCTATCTAATTGCCACGAATGGGAAACCTGAGATCAAGGAAAAGAATAAGCTCTCTCCCGTCTTCCAAGACTTCCTGGACAAGTGTCTGGATGTTGATGTGGACAAACGGTCATCTGCTTCTGAGCTACTCAAGGTCAGTAACCTTACAGATGAGAAGATGGTTTGGTGTCTTTAGTATGTTCTGTTTAGTTAACATAACAAATAAACTGGCATGGCCAGTAGTTTCGCAAGGCTGTCTTGATATGATGCTGTGTTTGTTTGCTACGTAAACACTGCTGCTATTCCTGTTGTCTTAGTTTATTCTTATTATGTGAGGAAGATACTATTCATGGTGGCTTAGTTGTTAGTGCACTGACCTGCTGAGACATTGGTGTCAGTTCAATCCCCAGCTGAGGCAGGCTTAGTTTTTTTTTCAGACCAGTGTGGCCCTAGGGCTGGCCCAGCCTCATAAAAACGGGTTTCAGACAATTTTGGGGGGATTCGACTGGGAAAGAAAGGCGACAGAGAAGGGACCAGGTGCCACTTCATATGTCGTGGCCTAGAACGTGTGAGGGTTGAACTCTTCACCCCTGGGAAGATTAACCTGGTCAACAAATGCCTGCAGAAGTCGGATGTGTCGGCCTAACGGCGCAAGAACGCAGCTCAGCTGTAAACAGGCACAACGCAATCACATCTGAAAAAAAAACTCTCCGGATGAACGCAAAAGAAGAAGAAGAACACTCCACAGCCTGACAGCAGTAGTTACTGCATAACCTGTTTTCTGTTCATATTTTATTTTGTTTCATTCACTCCTAGTGCATATTTACAAGCTCATTAATTGTGGTGAATAAGTGTACAGAGCACTTGTAGCAGGCGAAGTATTTTTCCCCCTAAAAAAAGTGTTCATTGCTTCATATTTACTTATAACCCATAATTCCCACCACACGTAAACACAGATTACTTGAAAAGGTCTGTGGAAATACTAGAATTGAATACAAGCCATAGAATTTACTTCATTTGGATTTGAATCGTCACAGCTTCTAGAGTCACTCTTAGTTTGGTAAGTTTGGAGTGATTCCTCTCCTCTCCCCCCCCCCCCCCTCTCTCTCTCTCTCTGTCTCTCTGTCTCTCTCTCTCTATTCTCTCTCTCTCTCTCTCTCTCTCTCTCTCTCTCTCTCTCTCTCTCTCTCTCTCTCTCTCTCTCTCTCTCTCTCTCTCTCTCTCTCTCTCTCTCTCACAACCTGTGGCAGACAATCCACTAACTGTCAGTGTGAGGTAAGCTGTGATATAGTTACTAGTACTCTTGCTTATCAAGACAATGGATTTACTTCATTCCCCAGCAGTGGCAACATTCTTTTTTTAAATGCCTGACCAGTACAGCTCTGGCCACAATAGCGCTGTCAGGAGTGAGTGAGTTGGGTGAACATGGTCGGTAGTCACAAATAGTCACATAAAGGGTGTTTGATTGTTGAACTCGACTTGTTATCTAAGAGTTAGTTCCTTGTATTATTATGTACATTCTTCCAACCTTCCTTCAACCGAACTCCACCATTTCTTTGTCTAGATATTTACCTTTTACATGCCAGGAACAGTCCAAGTTAGAAAACAAATAAGACACTTATTCTCAAAGCACTTCAACAGGACACCGATCCATTTGAACTGATCTATTATCTCATTGACAATCACATCCTCACTAAATGCAGTTATCTACTTCTTTAAAATAACTAAATAACTAAAACTATCAACATGTGGTGGCAATGTGGTTTGCCATCCCCAGCTCACATTCTGAGTTGTCCACTTCCTACATTGGTCTCAGCTTGAGTGTCCTGTTCTCTAGAGAGCTTTCTTTCTCGGGCTCAGTCAAAAGCTTGCTTCTTGCTTCAGGTAGCACGCACACCCAACAGTGCCAAAAGCTCATACTTTGGCTCTTGAGAACCTAGTGTGTTTTAGTGCAGGTTAATTTACTAGTGTGTAGAGAGAACAAGACGTTCTTATACTGGTTATTTCATACAGACTTATTCTGTAGTAAAGAAATCAAACTGGCGAAACACTTAGTTATTGTAAGAACATAGCGTTTGGTGTTAATTGAAATTCAACTAATGGAGTGATCAAAACAATAAGTGCTGTTTCAATCTGTAGAAAGAAGTTGTGCTCTGGTAAACACATTTAAAAGTCTGTAGTTTATAGCAGGATACATAAGTTATGAAACATATTTATCAGCAACTGTTACCTTTAAACAGCACCCTTTCCTCCGCTTGGCCAAGCCACTGGCCAGCCTAGTACCCCTGATTATGGCTGCCAAGGAAGCCCAGAAAAGTGGACACTGATGTCAGTATATATCGTTGAAACTGTGTAAGTTTTCTAACTGAAGTTCTGAGTTTAAGATATTGTATGATTTGCAGTTATTGATTAGACCTTTCAATGTGTTTCTAGTTATAATCATTAAATACAAATACTAATGGCATAGTTGTCTCAGAAAGTACTGGGTGCAGTCTAACATAAAACTGAGCATTTTTACAAGAACTAATGGTATCTAATGATATCACATGTCTTCCTGATCTCTTGGCTAGTGAGGTTGGATGCCTAGCCTTCTCAGATAAACATGAAAAGTAAGAGATGTTGTTTGCAAGTTGTGGATGTTAAAAATCCCATGTCAATTCAGAAAGCAGTAGCAAATTGCTGAATGTAAACTTGCCAAGTAATCACAAAGTGTAAAAAAATGCTGGGGTTGGCTGTGACATCCTGTAAGGGATATGCAGCTAACTTAACATCAAAATGAGTACTGTAGAGGTTTAGGTCACATGGAGTAGTGAAAGTAGACCATGTGCAGTTACTTGATAAGTGTTCAAGACCTTTATTTGGCTACAAGAGGTGTGATGTTGCTAACAGTGACAAAATGTTGATGGTAATGATGAGCTCAATGCATCAGCAGAAGATGTTTGACAAACCTGTGGGGTGATGACAAGATTTGACACAAGTCAAACAGCAGATGACAATATATTCACAAATGATCACACTGTGGGAGTCCTTGAACTTCCTTGCGAGTCCCCTTGGTAATAGGCTTCAGTACCAACCAATCACACTGGGTTTTCATGAACCTCTATGTGGCAAGCACAAGTCAAAGTCTGCTCTTTGCTATATGGCAATTATTTCACTCAGTCTATAGGACAGCCATTCCACACACCCCTCACATACACACGAATATTCTCATATATCACTGATGTGTCAGAAAGTCAAGAACAGATATCTCTCATATCTGGGATAATCTTCAGAGTATCAGCCACCCATAACAAAACCATACACTGACTAGTTGCCAACTACAGCTCATGATGATAGTTGTGCTGTTACTGTAATGGGATAACTTCAGACATATTGTGGACAAATAGAACATACTGTTGTCATTGATGGTTAGCAGGAGAATTTTACAACCTACAGTTGGTAATGATCAGACACTGGACACAAACCAGCATAAATGTTTGTTGATGAGGCAAGCTTGACACAAAATTGAAATAGCTCTGTTCACCATTTAGTTGAATAACTTGTTCCTTCTTGTGAAAGTCGACCTGTATTCCGCTAGTCACATGTTACTAACTACTCAGTAACTTGCCACTGTGTTTGGCTTTCTAGTTGCAGTTTGTTTACATAGTCTCAACTTTGTTTACATAGTCTCAACTTTGTTTACATAGTCTCAACTTTGTTTACATAGTCTCAACTTTGTTTACATAGTCTCAACTTTGTTTACATAGTCTCAACTTGGCGTCCACTGTCTATGTTTTTGTTTTGGTTGTTGTCCTTTTAACTCATTCCATAGTTTCTACTATTAACCTTTCATATGAGTTATTGACAATAAGCAATGTAGACTTAATAAGAGAATTTAAAGCCCTCAAAAGATCAGTTAGGAGAATTTTATATTTTAAAAAAATTAGAAAAGTGGGATTCTGATTTTAAGGCAGATAAGCCATTATCTGTTATTTAATACAACAGTGAGTCTGGATAAGGAAATAATCTGAATAAGGAAAGTTGATGGTCTGTCACTTTCTTAAGGTCCAAGTGTCAGTGAGATCTTTATTGTGCAATGTTTCTATTTACATACAGCTTACGGTCCAGGTGTCAATGAGATCTTTACTGTGCAATGTTTCTATTTACATACAGCTTAAGGTCCAGGTGTCAATGAGATCTTTACTGTGCTATGTTTCTATTTACATACAGCTTAAGGTCCAGGTGTCAATGAGATCTTTACTGTGCAATGTTTCTATTTACATACAGCTTAAGGTCCAGGTGTCAATGAGATCTTTACTGTGCAATGTTTCTATTTACATACAGCTTAAGGACCAAGTACAGATGGAAGTGGTGTACATGATTTCTGCTTGTTTGAAGATGTCACAGCTTTGACCTTGATGTGCGTGCAACAAATCCACGTGTGTAACTACACAAACCTTTTTAACCACTGCATGGAAACAAACGTCCACAGAGTCAGAACCAGTCCTTGGTGAGGAAGGAAAGCTCAGGATGCTTATTATGTGAAGATAGTTCTTACAGGCATTTTATAATACTTGATTATGAAAGCTCAGTGATCACCATTGTATGTGGATGGAAGAATCCTGGTGTGTTCAGTCACAGTAAGTTAGACTAAATGTTAGTGATGTATGGGGAACATTCCTCATTGTCAAGCTCTTATAAATCCGCACGTGTACATACACAGTTGTAGAAGAATACTTATCTTTCACAAAACTGTCACTGTCATTTACTGCCAATATAGTACCTTGCGGTGTATGACAGAGGAGTCTTTGAGCCTGAGGAATTAAGGCCGCCTGGCTAGTGCAGACGCAGTGAACTGTGCAGGTTAGGATTTTCTTTTTGTCCCAGACAGAAAAAATCCCACACCTTACTGATGGATCAAACCCGGGTCTCCCTAAGGAGAGTCGGGCGTTCTAGCCACTCGGCCAGCCGCTCCTCTGCCAGTTGATGCTTATTCAGTGATAGCATGTGTTAATGGAATAAGCATAGCAAATGTGAAACATTTTCTCTTCTTTTTGTATGTGAGCTTGACTTCGGAGATGGGAACTACCCCACAATATGCTAACACTTGATTTAATTGTCATGATTTATTCTTCTTTTCTTTTCTTCGTCTACTCCTTCTGCTGCTGTTGCTCCTTCTCTCCCTGCCTCCTGTCTCTGCTCTCCTTCTTCCTCTTCTTCCCCTTCCTCTGCTTCTTTTTCTTCTTCTCCTGCTCACCCTCTTCCTCTGCTTTTCCTTCTCCTTCTCTTCTTCCTCCTGCTCCTCCTCTTCTTATTCTGTATCTACGCTGACTTGGGTCATGATCAGGATGGTGTGCACCTGAGGCTTTCACAGGCCCTCCCCAATTTATCTTGTAGGGTTGCTCCAGTGGCCCAGATTTCCATTATCTGGCATTGTCTGAGCGGTCTTGTAGGATGCTCTCTGGAGTTGACTTTGGTGCTCCTCAGCTCCAAGTGGCAGTCTTGTTCTGAATCTGAAGATGCTGATCTCATGTCTGCCTAGCTTGGTGACGCTGTCTGGTAGCTGAATCAGCCAGAATTCTCCCATCTGATATGCAAGGTGATAGCTCATTTTGATCATTTGCTGTCATCAGAATGACTTTGGGCAAGGAGTAGACAACTAAGCATGTCTGAGATAACAAGATCTTACCGACATCTGTCATTGTTGACATGGTTTGGGTTTTGTGTCTTTTTATCATCCACATTTTTCAACTGATTAAGCTAAAATCAGTTGATGTTTCAACACAAAGTTGCTTATATTAGCTGCAGTTGTGTGTGTCATGTTCATTAACACATTAAGCTTTGACTTCCATCTTTTTAAATTCTTATTTTGTAAGAACTATTCTTTTTTCTAACTGTAATTTTGTGGTTATTTATGTGGTTATAATAATCCATTTATTTACAGCTTTTTAAAAACAATGAAAATATTGATTGGATTTTGTTTCTTTTTTTTTAATTTTTGTACGATTTATATCTTTTTTAACTAGTTGTATTGTTTTTGTTTTTCGTACAAATTTATCAAATGAACTACAGTTCCTAATTAACATATGTACATATTAATTGCAATTTTTGTTTATGTATTAAACACATGCAGTGCAGTTTCACCTTAGTTGTTCATATTGATTACATTTGTTATTTAAATGCTGCCCATATTAACTCGTGCCCATGGTTGTTTTCAACAGGTTTGTTCTTTATATAGAGCTTCATTTGTATTTTTATAAATATGATCTTTTTAAATGGGGTCTTCATTTTTAAAGGAGAAATATTACTGTCCTTTTCAAACAGTAATTTTGATTGTTCAAGGAGCTGTACTCTTGCTCTCGCTTATCTAGAGAGTGGTTTCGGGTTTAGTCTCCAGCAGTGGCAAGATCTTTTTCAGATCTCTGCCCCAGCCTCATAAAATAGGTACTGTAGAATGTTTAGAACAGTGGTTTTCAACCTTTTTTGGCCCATGCACCCCTTCACCATATGTCCAGAATGCCATTCTCCCCTCCCCCCTTTTCATATTTCCTCCCTATAAATCCCCACCCCCAACCCCTACACAGTATACATAAAATTAAATCTAAATTTAATAACACATACTAGAACAAGTCTAGACATCTACATAAAACATGATATGCGGGTCTACTTACAATATAAAACGAATTTCAGCAGGTCGAGAAGGACAGGACTGTAAAGTATGGAGGGAAAACAATATCAAGTAATCGGTTCTTGTATTAATGCAATCTTAAAATAACCACCCCCCCCCCCCCCCCCCCCCAATCCTAAAAATTCTCCCCACCGGTTGAGAACCACTGGTTTAGAATATTGTGGAAATTGTATGGGAAAGAAAGAAGGTATGGGAGGAAAGAGATCATACAATCTCATTATGCTGATTCCATGTGTTTGTGAAGGCCTAGCATTTGAGATCCCTAGTTTGCTGTCATTAATGTGATCTATTTTAGCGGTTAGCAGAAAACAGTCTTAACTTCAATATGTTGTTGTTTGCCCACGATTATCCGGGAAAATAATTTTGTCATTTATAAGCCACTAGACCAAGTTGAGCCTGGTAACATTTATTACAGTGAGGATCTGTATATCAGATTTAGAGAGCCAGTGCCACAGTTCTCCACTAAGGTGCTCACAAGATCACAACAGTTTGTATGCGTAGATGTCACTGTAACACAAGACCATCAAGTGCATCTACCCCCACAGATTAGAACATCGTAGATGGATAGAAAGAGAAATGAAGATATCTTAAAGTAAGTTAACTCTCAAAGCGAACTGGTTACTTACATCAGAAAAAGACAGTCCACATTCTTTGGGCATGTCATGAGAAGGGGAAAGCTGGAGTTCGCCGTGACAACATAAAAGTTCGAAGGAAGGATAGGTGGTGGGAGATCAGCAGAGAAGATACTGTACAGTTTAACATGATTGCATAGAGGAACATCAGTATCAGAAATGATTGACAGTAAACAATACAGAAGGTTGTGGACAGACATTATTACCAACACCACATGGCTTAGACTGAGAAAAAGACCCCTCGGATTACTAGAATTAAGAATAAGTTAGTTAGTCGTGGTTCCAACTTCACAGCCGTGGGTCATTCCCATTATGCTCCATTCCTGTGCCAGTGAATATCACATAAAATGCCCCTCACTGCCCAATGTGGAATAGACAGGAGTCTTGACAAGCAAACAGCCCGCATAGGTACACTGCGTATAATGCCACCATCAGAATGCCAACACAATAATCCTCCATGGAAAATACAGTTCATGTCGATGGAAGTGGCTGTCACTAGAAAACCAGCAGCCACACATTAATGCATTAAAAGTCGAGAGGATCGTCTTCATTGCCCTGGGATTTATTCCATATGGCTTGGTCCTCTTCGGCGGGCAGCCTGCTAAAAGAATCACACAAAGCACAAACACCGTAGCTCCAGCGACGACACCCAGGAGTCTCCAAGAAAAGTGCTTTCATGAATCGAAAAGGCAATCCGGAAATCCCAAGCAACAGGCCGACCACCATCGTTCTGAACATGCAGTTCATGCTACAACAACCGCGGGCAGATGTAAAAACATTCCAAACAAAATTCACAGCTCACAGTGTCGCACCACACACTCACCTCAGTAGCAGGGCAACGGAACCATGCACTACCAGTCCAACATGACGAATATGTGACTGAAACCATAGCCAGAAGCATAAACACTCCAGAGGCTTAATGGTTCAAATGCCTATCTGCCTTGTTGGGGACTGGAAGCCATAATGAATAAGTAATCAATGCATCAACTCAAGACCTGGAATGCGATACTGGAATGTTGTTTTTGGCTCATATTTTGGATGACCAGCTAGTACATAACGAAGTCCGAATAAAAACACAAAATATAAATAGGATGCTTGATGAATGAAATGAAAACACAGACAGGTGAATGTTTCAACCAAAATCTTCATCACTGAACAGTAGTACTTAAAGGGGTCATAAGGTCATTATCAGACCAACTACTTTCTCCAGAGACAGATTTGATGCCAATTTATGAGGCTGGGTTGGACACCCCAACTCCACCACCCTCAAGTCAACAGTATGCTGAAGATGGTTGGACACCCCAACTCCACCACCCTCGAGTCAACAGTATGCTGAAGATGGTTGGACACCCCAACTCCACCACCCTCGAGTCAACAGTATGCTGAAGATGCAACATTTGTACTAGTCCAAGGTTGTAGTTTAATGTGTGAACTTAGCAGTAATTGTCTACTATCATTTTACAGCTAATTACATTGTTTTCAATTTCGTGTTTGTTAACATTATTCACTGTGTTTCTTCAGCATTTGTGACATGTTGGGGTTGTTAATTGTCTCCAGCTAATGTGACATTGAGCTAACGTAACATTAATGTTATTACACATGTTTGCATTGTTCCTTATGTGTCTGCAGCTAATGTGACAATATCATTACAGTTGTTAACATGATTCATGTTTACATGCACTAACAGTATTCATTATGTTTCTGCAGTTACTGTGAAATTAATATAATTACATTGGTCAACATAACTCATTTTGCTGCCTCAGTGAATGTGACATTAATATCATTTGCATTTGTTATCATTACATTATTCAGTCTGCTTTTATAGCTAATGTGACAGTAATATTGCTTTGTTATTACATTACTAAGCATGAGTTCTGTAGTTCACTGGGTGTCTCACATGATGATATTACATCATTTGTAATTTGTGGAAATATCAAATGTGATATGACATCTTTTTGCTTTTGACTAGGGTATCACAGGTGTCTTATTACATCTGTTATCAATCCACTGAATGGTCTCATGTTAGGTATGGCATTCTATTGTTCCAGGTATTGAATGTGTGGTATTATATAGTTCTCAGAATATTTCTTGTATAGTGTTACATCATTCTAGTTTTTTTTTTTGAGGTGTCATATGTGTGATATTAATAATTCTGTAATTCTTTAAAGTATATCATTTGTCATATTACATTATTCTATAGTTCTTTAAGATATTGTGTGTGTGGTATTAATTATCGTGGTTTCCTTTACTCTAATTGATGCTTGGTATTCCATCATCCTATAGTTTTCTTTAAGGCATCATAGGTATGGTATTACATTATTCTCAAGTTTTGTAAGATATTACATGTGGGGTATTACATTTGTCAATAGTTCTTTAAGATATCACATATGGAGTATGGATATCACGTATGGAGTACAGTGAAAATATATTCAGAAATGAAGATATAAATGGAATCAGCATTGGAGGACGAAACATCAATTACATTAGATATGCAGATGATACAGTATTGATTGCAGACAATCAGCAGGATCTGCAACAATTAGTAGACGCGGTTGTTGCACACAGTGAACAATTGGGATTAGAATTAAATTGTAAAAAGACACAGATTATGGTCATCACTAGGAAGAACGAAATACTACAATGTAATATACAAATAAATGGGAATATTCTTTAACAAGTAAATTGGTACAATTATCTTGGAACAGTCATAAAATCTGATAGGAGATGCCTTGAAGAGATTAGAACAAGAATCGCCATGGCGAAAGTAGCCTTTAGCAAGATGAAAAACATGCTGACCAATAAAAAAGATGTCAACTGAAATGAGGAAAAGAGTGTTGAGGTGCTACATAGAAACTGTACTTTTATATGGATGTGAAACTTGGACAATGAGCAGTCAAGCTGAAAAACATCTGATGGCTGCAGAAATGTGGTTTCTGAGGAAAATGCAAAGAATACCATGGACAGATAGAAAAACCAATGACCAAGTACTACAGGAGACAAATGAAAATCGTAAATTGATTAGAGAAATTAGATGTAGACAGTCAAAATGTTTTGGACATGTTATGAGAAGAAATGGTTTGGAAAACTTAGTAACAACTGGCAAGATCGAAGAGAACAGACCAAGGTGAAGACTGAGAAGTAAATACCTGGATGGCTTGACCACATGGCAAGGTCGAGACAGGAACACTGAGCTGATCCACGACTCTGGTGATCGAGTGAAATGGCGAGTCATGACTGCCCACGCTTTCCGGCATGGCACATGATTAATTGGTTTATATGGAGTATTACATTATTCTATAATTCTTTGAGTATCACCCTGGTGGTGCCAAAATTATTATGTGGAATACTACGTAGACACAAGTTATAAGTTGCACAGTTTATAGCCCAGCATATTTTGCTGCATACTGCTCTGTGGGCTGGCTCTGTGGCAAAGGGGTTATGAATATAATTTGCAATCCCGCATACCACATCCAAACGCAGCTGAGGGCGATTGGTTTCCATACAATGGTTTGAGTGCCAATCATTCAGAAAGCAGTGGCAAACTACTGAAGGTAAACTTGTCCAGGAATCACAAACAGCCAACAAATGCTAGAGTTGACTGCGACATCCTGTTAAGGATATGCAACTAACTGCAGAAGTCACACAAATACAATGTAAACTAAAGCAAAAAGGTAAATCCTTCAATCAATGTTTTTTCAGTTTACGTTGCGTGACTTCTGCTTTGTGCACCTGATGAGATGCAGTGTAATTTGTCAGGCAATAACTGGTGCAACCTATTGTTTGGATCTTCATGTAACATCTGTATGTGTGGTGCTGCTTTACCGTGTCAGAGACTATTAATTAAGTATCAGTGGCATCATGCCTGTCTGTCTGAATCTTGCCTGCCATGACAGCTGATTAGCTTCACCACCAGGGGATTGGCTTCAACAGCTGTGTTATCAACTTTAACCCCAGATGTAGTTTGATACTTTGTCCTGCATTGGAGAAATAAAAGGTGGCAAGGAAGGTAGCTGTTCACCTTCACCTTCTGTGAAGTGTGATATGGAATTCTCAGCTCTCACAGCCCTATTACAGTATCTGTCTGCTGTAGCAGTGACCCCTTTATGAGGTGAACAAGTGTGATATGGAATTCTCAGCTCTCACAAACCTGTTACAGTACCTGTATTTCTTAAGTGATTAACTACTTAACAGTGTCAGGTCGTCATACAGCCTGGGAAATAAATACAAACACACCATAACACATCCACATGTTTCAGGTATAATAGTGTTGACAATAAATAAATACAAATACACCATAACACATCCACATGTTTCAGGTATAATAGTGTTGACAATAAATAAATACAAACACACCATAACACATCCACATGTTTCAGGTATAATAGTGTTGACAATAAATAAATACAAACACACCATAACACATCCATATGTTTCAGGTATAATAGTGTTGACAATAAATAAATACAAACACACCATAACACATCCACATGTTTCAGGTATAATAGTGTTGACAATAAATAAATACAAACACACCATAACACATCCATATGTTTCAGGTATAATAGTGTTGACAATAAATAAATACAAACACACCATAACACATCCACATGTTTCAGGTATAATAGTGTTGACAATAAATAAATACAAACACACCATAACACATCCACATGTTTCAGGTATAATAGTGTTGACAATAAATAAATACAAACACACCATAACACATCCATATGTTTCAGGTATAATAGTGTTGACAATAAATAAATACAAACACACCATAACACATCCATATGTTTCAGGTATAATAGTGTTGACAATAAATAAATACAAACACACCATAACACATCCACATGTTTCAGGTATAATAGTGTTGACAATAAATAAATACAAACACACCATAACACATCCATATGTTTCAGGTATAATAGTGTTGACAATAAATAAATACAAACACACCATAACACATCCACATGTTTCAGGTATAATAGTGTTGACAATAAATAAATACAAACACACCATAACACATCCACATGTTTCAGGTATAATAGTGTTGACAATAAATAAATACAAACACACCATAACACATCCACATGTTTCAGGTATAATAGTGTTGACAATAAATAAATACAAACACACCATAACACATCCACATGTTTCAGGTATAATAGTGTTGACAATAAATAAATACAAACACACCATAACACATCCACATGTTTCAGGTATAATAGTGTTGACAATAAATAAATACAAATACACCATAACACATCCACATGTTTCAGGTATAATAGTGTTGACAATAAATAAATACAAACACACCATAACACATCCACATGTTTCAGGTATAATAGTGTTGACAATTTGATAGACTGCAGGCAACATTATTGGTACACCTTTCTTTCTTTCTTTCTTTCTTTCTTTCTTTCTTTCTTTCTTTCTTTCTTTCTTTCTGTCTTTCTTTGCCTGTAATAATGCCTTGCAGGAAGAGCTGTCTGGACAGCCTATGTGTGTGCTAATTACAAGTCTCGTATGTTGTCTCTGCTATGTTGCTAATCAGTTGCTTGCTTCATCTACCTGTCACTATTTTTTCTTTGCTTGAAAAGGGTATATAAAAACATCTGCCACATCATGTTTTGTTTTTTTACTCTAGTAGGTAGTAAGTCAGTGTATGATTCTTTATTAATGAATTTACATCCAATTATACTTCAGTGAGTGGTATCATTTTATTTATTGTGTAGCACCCACTTATACATTAATGAATTGCATCATTTTGTGACTTAGGTAATATCCATTTATACACCATTGAGGGATATCATTGTATTACTGATTAAACATCCAGTTATACATCAGTGAAGGATATTATTTTATTACTGATTAAACATCTGGTTATAAATTCGTGAATGATATCATTTTATGGCACATACAGTATCATGTGGCACTGTAGCTTTGTCACATGATTCCTTATGGTATAATGTCTCTGTATGAAATTTATTACCCATTTTCTAAAGTATGACTGACTACTTATGCCAGAATGCCAAATCAACATGTAGGGCTGCAATTGTCTACACATGAGAAGTCTCATCTTGTTCACCTTGTGTTACTCAAATTGCTATGTTTAACCTATGCAAACCATGGGCTGACTGTTGCCAGCTAAATAATGCTTGTATCTGCCACCATTTGTGACACATATCATACACTTGAGCCTTCATGATAATTTTGTTCTGTGTAGCCTCTCAAAGTGAGTCTGTGTTCATATTATGTTTCTACTAGTGTGTGTGTGAGTGACAGAAGTCATGACACTGGCTGTGTGTTCACTTTTGCAATAATTTGTGATGTGAATAATGTGCTGTTATGTCAGCGTTTGTATCTGTCTAAGTAAATTCTGTGTATGTGTGTGACAGAAGTCATGACACTGGCTGTGTGTTCACTGTTGCAATAATTTGTGATGTGAATAATAATAGTGTCAGCGTTTGTATCTATCTAAGTAAATTCTGTGTATTTCATTATCTATATTTCTGTCAGTGTTTTATGTCCTAGTGCTTAAGCCGTCTGCTTCACACTCTGAAGGTAATGGATTTGTTCCCCAGACTGTGTCGTTAAGACAGTGCAGTTTTTTTTTTTGGCAACTTGAGTCATCACTGAAGCTACAGAGTTATTGCTTTATGCAATGCTTTCGGCAAGCAGCTTTGCATTCTCCGGAGATAGGCTGAGCCAGATGGTGTAGCACTGGTTCAGTGAAGCTGACCCTCTCGACTTAGTACTTCCGATGTAATCTATATGTGCCATTGTCTACATATCAGTCAATATTGTGTCAGTGCTTATATTTCTGTCAATGTTTACATCCTTGCTAATGCTGTGTCAGTGTCTATATCTTTGTCAGTATAAACATCATTTGTCTCTGTATCTGTACTTCTGTCAATGCATCACATACAGTGTCTGTGTTGGTGTCTCCATACCTCCATCAGTGTAAATTCTTCTGTATTTATCTACTGTTGTGTCAACATTCCTATCCCATTCCCCCATCTGTGTTATTTCGTCTCTGTAAATTTACTAATGTGTCAGTGTATATATCTATGGTTTTGCCAATATCTGTCTTATAGTCTATGTAAGCTCATTATATATCCAGTTTTGTGTCAGTGCCTGGATCACAGTCTGTGTATGCTCTCTCTCCACCCTACCCTTCTCCCTCTAAATATTTTTGCTATCATTATTAGCCAAACGCACACACTCTCTCTTTTCTCTATCTCTGTGTTTAAATCTTATCGTAAATCTCTCTCTTTCTCACTCAATCAGTGTTTATATCTTATTGTAAATTCATCTGAATACATTTATTGTTGTCATCCACATCCCAGTGTGTGTACATTCTTCTCCATATATCATGTGTTGTGTCAGTGCCACAATATCACAATCTGCATCAGTGTATACATCCAATGCTATGTACATTATTCTTTATACCTTTAATATTATATCAACTCTGACATCCATGTCTCAAGTGTTGACTAACAGTATGACCACCATTATGCCATTTGTCATATTCCTGTGCGTAAAATCATTACAGATACATCTATTTCCCAACAGGTACCTCAAAAAACATATAGCTTTATAAATGCTTTTCTATAATCAAAGATTTTGTTTGCTCATTTGATTATTTTATGTATTTTGTAACACTAGGCAAACCTGCTGCAGCCATTATTAATGTACATGTTTTGTTTTAGTAATTTAGAGCTTGTTTCAAACTAAGACAAATGCTACATCTATCTGCTTGTGTGTGTTGTTTCTGTGCTTCCGGTTATTCATATGTTAGTATTTGTGCTACGCCATTTGCTTTTCATAGTTCTTGACTTTGTATCATTTTATTTCCAGAATACTTTGGTTGTGATATGTTTTTACAGGGCGAATGCCCCTACATTGTCATGATCTTGCCTGGGTTCTGATTAGTTTGGTTGGTTGTCATATAATTATATACATATGTTTATGTTACAGAAACCTAGATATGCTTGTACGAGGGCGAGTCAATAAGTAAATCACACAGTTATGTGGGATGGCAGGTAAATGTAGTTGGTGTTTTCTACAGGTTTCATTAGGTGACATCGAACTTTATATTCCTGTTCGTCAGGTGGCGCTAGGTGTCTCATGCGCATGCGCAGTGCATAAACAAAATGGCGACTGTACTTACAGGTGTACAACCAAAGAGCTTTTGTGCGATTTTTGTGGGCAAAATGACTGCTTGCAAAAGACATTCATAAGGAAATGCTTCCTGTTTATGCTGACAAATGTTTGTCCCATAAAGCAGTGCATATCTGGGTAGAAACATTTTCTCAAGGACGCTCTAAAATTGTTGATGAAATCCGATCTGGTCATCCTGTTGAAATTGCAACAGAAGCATCTGTGCAGTGGTTGGAGGAGATGATTAGAGGTGACAGGCGAGAAACATTAGACTCTGTAGCATCTGCAATAGGGTGCTCACATGGTTCAGCATACAGCATAATGCATGATCGATTGAAAGTTAAGAAAGTGCTCAAGGTGGGTACCCAGACAATTGAAGGAGGAACATGTGGTTTAGAAAACAGAGCATGCAGCAGGTTTGGGAGGACTGATAAAACAATGGGATAAGTGCATCAATGTTTGTGAAAATTATGTTGAGAAATAAAGGGACAATGTATGTATAAAAATAAACTGGTTCCAAGTTATCATATTTAGTAAATTTTCTACAGCCATTTGTGACTTACTTATTGACTTCCCCTCGTATTTGGTTATCATATACTTATATACATATGTAGACATGCTTTATATGGTTGTCTGAGATATTTAGAGATGTGTTTGATTGTCTGGTGGCCACAGCTATTTAGACATGTTTATGTGTGGTTGTCACAGGTGTATAAATATGCTTATGATTTGTTGTCGGGTTGTTGCAGATATTTAGAGATATTTATAGTGGATTGTCTGGTTGTCATAGATATTTAGACATGCTTGTATTTGGTTGTCTGAGATATTTAGAGATGTTTGTCTGAATGTCTTGTTGTGACAGATATTTTGAGATATTTATGTTCAATTGTCTGGTTGTCACAAATATTTGGAAATAGTATGTTTGATTGTCTGCTTCTCATAGATATTTAGAAATTGTATGTTTGATTGTCACAGATATTTAGAGAAGTTTATTTGATTATCTGGTTGTCACAGATATTTAGAGATATTTATATTTGATTGACTGGTTGTCACAGATATTTAGAGATATTTATATTTGATTGTCTGGTTGTCACAGATATTTAGAAATTGTATGATTGATTGTCTGCTTCTCCTAGATATTTAGAAATTGTATGTTTGATTGTCATAGATATTTAGATATATTTACATTTGATTGTCTGATTCTGACAGATATATGGCTACGGGTGTGTGTGTCACGTCCATATGGATTTATTTAGGTATTTCTGTCACACATGTAGATGTTTTTGTCTTGTCAATAAAGGTAGAATTTTGTGGTGATTGTCAGTAATTAGTTATGTTTGTCCGGTTGCCACATGCTAGATTTATGCTTGTGTTTGATTGTCTTTGTTTTGTAAATGTAGAGCTTTTGGCACACACATTGTGTTTGGTTGTCACATACATATAATTATGTTTCTGCCATGTTGTTATGTAGACATATATATGTTTGTGTTTGCTAGAGAAGGTGGTTATTTATAATCTCCACAGAGTTTATTGTAGAATGTTTTAATAACATAGAAGAATTAATACTGCATTATGTTTGTTTTATTTGGTTTCTGATGTCACATTATTTATTATTAAAAGCGCAATGTTCTATATGATGGCACATTAAGTTCTGCAGATGTTAGGTTTGATTAATGTCACATACTTTACTGAAGTTTACCTATATTGATGATGATGATGTCACATTCAGTTTTGCTAACACTTATTTGCAACCTGCGCATGGTCAACTTGGCAATGTCAATTAAATATGCATTTAACTGTCAACAGTGTGGTCCTTTATTCTGGGCAAATAAATGAAGTGTGGATAACAACAATGCAGACATTTATAAGACACAGAAAACAGCAACACAAATAGTTGTTTGTGTCTTTTTTTTAACTTACTCGCTTTGAACTCGAACATAGTCCAGACATGTGCTGCTACGAGTGGATGCACTGGACTGATTGTTGATGAGGGTTAGCTTTCCCTATTACCAGCGTCCTTCGCCTTCAGGTGTACTTGTAATTTACGTTCCCAAGTCAAGGATCAGAAGTCAACATTTACATCCATCTTAACCACATATGGAAAGAACCCACTATGCCACAGTCAACAGAGAAAATTTAAGTGTATTAAGCCTTCCCTCCACTCTGACCTCCACAAATAGTTCTAAGACAACAAAACAGCAACAAAATTAGTTATGAAACATGAATAACTGAAGTGGTGTTATTTATAAGACAGAGAACAACAATGTTGCTTGTTAAGGGACATATAAGAGTAGCATAAATAGTTTAATGAGACATGAATAACACAAATGACATAGCTATGAGACATGAATAACTGAAGTGGTGTTATTTATAAGACATAACAACAATGTTGCTTGTTAAGGGACATATAAGAGTAGCATAAATAGTTTAATGAGACATGAATAACACAAATGACATAGCTATGAGACAAGGATAACAACAGAGTTGCTAGTTACGAGCAACATAAATAGTATGAGACATTGTTAATAACACTTGTGTTAGTTATGAGGTGTAGAAAACAGCAACATAGCTAGTTATGGGATGACAATAACAGCAACACAAATAGTTGTGAAACCTACATAACAGCAAAGCTAATTATGACATAGATTGCAGGATCAAAGCTAGTTGTATACAATAAAGTAAATTATTATGAAACAGCAGTATTAAATCTAGCTATGGGATGGGTTAAATTGATAAAGACAGAAAGTTGAAAAGGTCAACATTACAAGAACACAATCATAAGTGACAGAATGAATGTTGCAGTTAGAAAGTCTTCTTCAGTAAACCAAACAAAGAAGACACCAATACAACTACATTTAAACAGCTACGACAAATGTCTGCTTAACCGTAAAATATGGGTCTGTCTGTGTACTGTCTTTATTCCCAGAACACAAAAATCAGTCTATATGCTATGAGATCAGTATGTCGGCAGACATTTCATTCACATCTGCTATGAGGATGTCACACTGTCTTAGAAAAGCTGACATATTGCTGTTCAATAACTATCCAGTAGGGTGTTCTCAACGACAGGGGTGAGAAGTCATGCTATGGTTGTGAAAAGGTCCACCAGAAGTACAACTAAGAAACTACAACACATAATGACCACTGTCTATTCTCATCTCTTGTAGCATGTCTTTGGTTCACTAACCATACTCATCTCTTGCAGCATTTCTTCAGTTCACTGACTATTCTCATCTTTTATAGCATCTCTTTGGAAATCATAATAGAAAAAGATCAGATTCTGCATGTATGGGCAGTACAGCATGCAGGGCGATGCGCTACCATCTTGATTTTCCAACCATTAAAGACAGAATACAAGTTTGCAGAGCACGCGCCTACCTCAGAGTTAACGCATACACACAACATCCATTGCATAGTGAAATTATGAAGGTGAAGTCAGCAGGTTAAAAAGAGGACGGTCGTGGATGAGTCAAGCCGAAGACATTCTTCAACAGGTGTGTTCACTTGAGGACTTAGATCACAGAGGCTTCACTCAGGCTCTAAGTTTATTCAAACATTGACACAATGATATGCAGTCAGTGATATTTGTCATTTTCTGGATGCTTGCTGTTGACTGACTTCTTGCATCTGGTACTATGCTTGCAATCCCATGAGTCAGAGAAAACTAGTATTCTCATGTGCATTCGTCAACAGTATGAATAATCTAAATAATGAAGATACAAAAATTAGATTGCACGATTTATTGCCTGGCATATTTCTCTGCATCTTATCAGGTCCATGCTGCAGAAATCACACAACATAAACTAAAGCAATAAGGTAAATCTTTCACACTGAAATATACAGCGTACATATTCACACAGTAATTTGAATTGTCTACCACTATAATTTTATTATAAACTTATTATCATGTCTTTTTTCTTTGCCCAAAATTTGTTTTTGTAACTGAATGGCAATTGCTTCTGCCAGCTTTAACACGCTAAACATATTCTCCCTGTCAATCACGTGACCGGTTTCCAAAATGTGTCATCCAATCAATGACATAGCAGATTTTCAGTGTGTAAACTTTGCCAGGTTACCAGTGTTTTTGTTTATTATCTGTATCACAGTCAGCACTGTGGTAACTTCGAGTTAATGTTGTCCCCGTGTGATGACGAAGTCCAGCTGATGCCAATGGCCGGATCGTGGATGTTTCCATGTGACCTTATGCATCTTTTGTTTTGTTTTAAAAAAGGAGTTTGTAATACGTAGGTCATTTCTGGTGCAATGGTCCAGCAGCCTTTGCCCATTTTCATTCATACGACCGATGTTGTATTTTCCAAGGCACACTGGCCATGAACTCGAATCCTTGCCCACATGAGCATTGAAATCACCCAGCATATAAATGTAGTCAGATTTTGGAACTGCCTTGATCACAGCCTAGTTCCTCATAGAACGAATCCTTCACATCATCATAGGAAGTGAGTGTCGGTGCATATGCAGTAATAATGGTGGCAAAACCACAAGATGTTGCCAAGCGCAGGAATAATAGTCTTTCATTACCTCTAGCTGGAATTTCAATAATTCCCAGTAGCGAATTCTTCACTGCAAAGCCCACACCATGTTGCCTTTTTTCTGCCCGCCCTCTACTCTTCCAAAAAAAGGGTGTAATCGTTTTCCCTGAGTGACCCTTCCTCAGCGAGGCGAGTCTCCTGCAGGCTAGCAATATCAATGTTAAGACGAGTGAGTTCAGCATCAATCACAGTCATTTTTCTCATATCTTCAATATTCGTCAAGTCAGTGGAAAATCCTGGACACGTGGTTCTTACGTTCCAGGTTGCAAGCCGTAGCTTGAGGTTTCTATTTTTCTTTTTATTAGTAGCTGGTGCATTGGTTTTACAGCCTACGATTCAGATTTTGTCCTAGCCCCAAGCACCCATTGAAGCAGGCAGGCTGTGGCGGATCAGCACTCAAATGGCCGGGGACTGCCCGGCTTGAGGCGGGCGGTAGCTGATCAGTGACACCTGTAGGTGTCTCCCACCGTCAGAGGCAACGCGTGGCGCCCCATGTCTACGCCAATTGACAGGGACTTATAACCCGTAACAGTTGCCTCTGGCTTTGATTCCTAGACCGGTTAAGACCAGGGATGGAGTTATTGTCTCTCCATAGCACAAAGCCTGGGCTAAATATAGAGACCCATGCAGTATGATCCCTCTCTCGGCCTGCCTAGTTCATTCCAGAGGAAATGTAACACCTATACATCTGGAACAAGACAAGCTGCAGAAGCTGCCGGATCAGCAAAGCAATGCTCTAACTGTCCGCCTGTCAGAGCTTCGATCCTAGACCAGCTGCCAATCAAGGCTTAGGGCCTGGTCTGCCCTGCCGTGACATTTTGTCTTTAGGTTATCATTTGCATACTACCAAAATAATTCATACATTATGCAACATAATTAATTCTGCTAGCGACAACACATAATAATGAATGGTTTTAGCGACAACACATAGTAATGAATGGCTTTAGCTGAAGCTCACAACATCCTATCATTTGTTTTTATGTTTGCATAATTGTGGTCTACACGTGTATATTGTAACTGTCTTTGAAAATCTTAATAGTCATTAACCAACAGAATATACCAGCAACTCTCCATGATCGTTCATCATGAAAAGGATTTGTGTTAATTTTCAGTGAAGTTGCGATATCTGCGCCTTTCAGCCGACACAAGGGACTTCAGAACATAATTTCTTGGGACTAGTTTTGCTTTCCTTGGTTTGATCCCCATTCTCTCTAGCACCTCAGCTTTGAGGTGGAGTATTTTATTGATGAGCTCTGCTTCACTTAATGCACTCATTTCTTATAGCATGTCTTCAATTCATAGACTATTCTCATTTCTTGTAGCATGTCTTCAGTTCACCGACTATACTCATCTCTTGTAGCATGTCTTCAGTTCACCGACTATACTCATCTCTTGTAGCATGTCTTTGGTTCACTAACTATAGTCATCTCTTGTAGATGTCTTTGGTTCACTAGCTGTAGTCATCTCTTGTAGATGTCTTTGGTTCACTAACTATAGTCATCTCTTGTAGATGTCTTTGGTTCACTAGCTATAGTCATCTCTTGTAGATGTCTTTGGTTCACTAACTATACTCATCTCTTGTAGCATGTCTTCATTTCACCGACTATACTCATCTCTTGTAGCATGTCTTCAGTTCACCGACTATACTCATTTCTTGTAGCATGTCTTCAGTTCACCGAATATACTCATCTATTGTAGCATGTCTTTGGTTCACTAACTATAGTCATCTCTTGTAGATGTCTTTGGTTCACTAACTATACTCATCTCTTGTAGAATTTCTTCAATTCACTGACTATTCTCATCTCTTGTAGTATGTTTTTGGTTCACTGACTGTACTGATCTCTTGTAGCATGACTTTGGTTCACAAACTATACTCATCTCTTGTAGTATGTCTTTGGTTCACTGACTGTACTCATCTCTTGTAGCATGTCTTTGGTTCACTAACTATAGTCATCTCTTGTAGATGTCTTTGGTTCACTAGCTATAGTCATCTCTTGTAGATGTCTTTGGTTCACTAACTATACTCATCTCTTGTAGCATGTCTTCAGTTCACCGACTATACTCATCTCTTGTAACATGTCTTCAGTTCACCGACTATACTCATCTCTTGTAGCATGTCTTTAGTTCACCGACTATACTCATCTATTGTAGCATGTCTTTGGTTCACTAACTATACTCATCTCTTGTAGTAAGTCTTTGGTTCACTGACTGTACTCATCTCTTGTAGCATTGTAGAGTTATAATCACATTGAGCCGGGAGTGCAGGGAGTGGCCAGCAGGGGCCACGGGGGGAAGTGGAAATTCAGCAATTAATTCAGGAAAATTCTCGCCCGGGTGATGTGATTATCTACACGGATGGGTCGGTGTTGAGAGGTAGGAGAAGTGCTTGGGGGTTCTTGGCAAAAACTAATGGTCGGCGTTTGGTGCAGGAGCGCCTGGCGTATGATGACACTACATCTAGCTTAAGAATGGAGGTGGAGGCGGTCAGTGCAGCTTTCCGCTGGATAGAAAACACGATACATACACATATTGTGATTGTAACTGACTCAGAAAGCATGCTGAGAAGGGTGAGAACAGGCAAGCTTCGTGCAGAGTGGCTTGCTTCACTTCGGAGGTCACGGGTAGCAAGCATCACCTGGATCTTTTCTCCTGGGCATGCCGGTGTGCGGGGGAATGAACAGGCGGACAGATTGGCTGGCTCGGCAGAACTTGGTGGAGTGTTGATGCATGACAAGGCAGATGTGGTTGCGGCCTTGTGGGAGCACGTGTACACCTCGGAGGAGCAAATTGATCACCATAGTCTGGTTAGAATGAGGCAGCGAGGAGTGACGAGGGGATCTGGCCGACGCTCGACGCTCAGAGGAAAGGCGAGACGGACATATAATCAGATTGCTACTGGAACTATTAGTGTTGGAACTCTTCGGTGGTTGCTGAGGATGGGGACGGAGCGCTTATGGGAATGTCCCGAATGCTGTGATGACGGTTCCTAGATCAATCAATCAATCAATCTCTTGTAGCATGTCTTTGGTTCACTAACCATACTCATCTCTTGCAGCATTTCTTCAATTCACTGACTATTCTCATCTCTTGTAATATGTCTTCGGTTCACTGACTGTACTGATCTCTTGTAGCATGACTTTGGTTCACAAACTATACTCATCTCTTGTAGTAAGTCTTTGGTTCACTGACTGTACTCCTCTTGTAGCATGTCTTTGGTTCACTAACCATACTCATCTCTTGCAGCATTTCTTCAATTCACTGACTATTCTCATCTCTTGTAGTATGTCTTTGGTTCACTGACTGTACTGATCTCTTGTATCATGTCTTTGGTTCACAAACTATACTCATCTCTTGTAGTATGTCTTTGGTTCACTGACTGTACTCATCTCTTGTAGCATGTCTTTGGTTCACTGTCTGTTTTCATCTCTTGTAGCATGTCTTTGCTTCACTAACCATACTCATCTCTTGCAGCATTTCTTCAGTTCACTGACTATTCTCATCTCTTATAGCATCTCTTTGGAAATCATAATAGAAAAAGATCAGATTCTGCATGTATGGGCAGTACAGCATGCAGGGCGATGCGCTACCATCTTGATTTTCCAACCCTTAAAGACAGAATACAAGTTTGCAGAGCACGCGCCTACCTCAGAGTTAACGCAAACACACAACATCCATTGCATAGTGAAATTATGAAGGTGAAGTCAGCAGGTTAAAAAGAGGACGGTCGTGGATGAGTCAAGCCGAAGACATTCTTCAACAGGTGTGTTCACTTGAGGACTTAGAGCAGTGTTTCCCAACCTTTTTTGTGCCATGCCCCACTTAAGCCTTTCTAAAATTCATATTGCCCCCCTCCCTCGCCCCACGGCCCCCCCCCCCCCCCCCCCCCTCAACATATACATTATTTTTAATATTCAAAAATTGAAATGTTCACTAAAGAAACTTGAATGATAGGTTTTAGGAAGAAATCACTAGGTAATTATTGAGCAAACACAGTAAGTAAATTTTCAAAACATATAATGGAGAACTGAAATTCAAGTACAAAATAATTTTAATGAAAGATTTTTTCTATATTATTTTAATTGTTAGTAATTATTTATTATTTAAATTTAGTGAGATCCTTGCGCTTGATGCTTGCTGCAAAGAGATCTTATGTCAGGTTCCAATTTAGTTAACTTCAGTCTCAAGTCTCCCCGTTTTGTTATATTCAGCCGATTTCTTCCATTTTCGAATTGCCCCCCTTAACAGTCACATTTTCCCCCATGTGGGGCGTGGGCCCCACGTTGGGAAACACTGACTTAGAGCCTGGTGAGGAGTGGGTACAAGTGCCAACAGATTTCTGCACATCCTTTTCAGTTTGCATCCAACTAGATAGAACATGCAGACAAGAGAATCCGGCTGCTGTGGAGGCTGAAGTACAAGCGTTGATTTTCGAGAATTCGCTAGACAGCGATGCTGTCATCTACACAGATGGGTCGGTCGTCCGACATGTGAGAAGCTCATGGGCCTTTACAGCTCAAGCCGGTGGGAGAATTGTGAAGGAGGACTCTGGTGCTTTTATTGAGACCACAAGTAGCCTGACTATGGAAGTCATGACAGTAAGTAAAGCAATAGCATGGCTCGAGGCACAGACATTCACTAGGGCATATTTCCTTAGCGACTCAATGAGCATGCTCAAGAGGATAGAGGTGGGGTGGATCCGAAGAGAATGGTTGCTGTCTCTGGAGCGGTCTCAGCTGGCAAATATTAGTTTCATCTTCGTGCTAGGGCATGCGGGAGTACAAGGAAATGAGCTGTCTGACAAGCTCGCAAGTAAGGCTACTGTGGAGGGCGGACGCGTATTGGACCAAGCTGACATTCGGAATGCTCTGCGAGAAGTAAGACTTTTGCGAGAACCAAGTGATGACTGTGAATCTACAACCATGGCCAGACTGCGAGAACAGCAAATTAAAAGAGGGGTGGCCAAACAAAAACACTACTCAGGAAGCCAAAGAAGAATGATAAACCAACACATAACTGGTGTCGTTAGCCGCTACACGCTGCGGGATTTGCTGAGGAGGGGATCCGAACACTTATGGACTGAATGGTTCGATGTGCAATGAGGATGATCTGTCGACTAACTGACTGACTGACTGACTGACTGACTGACTAACTATGGTTCGTTGGGCATACATGGTGGACTGTTGATCGATGGCTCCCAGAGCTTCTTCTCCGACAGTGTTCTCCACTGAGTATAACTCTGAGTTCTACCCAGCGATCTATTTGTTTCGCCCGATCTTTTATGATTATCCCCTCTGCTGATCGTAAAGGGGCCATCTTATTTTTTGATGGACCGACAGCTTGCTTGATACATTCCTCTTATATTTCTAGTGTCTGCACAAATTTGAATTTGAGGAGATAGCTGTAGCCAGTACCTGTTCGCACATCTTCTTGCCATCTGTTGTACTCTATTTCTGGCTGTTCTC
The DNA here is from genome assembly GCA_963921405.1 of Cepaea hortensis. NCBI lineage: Eukaryota > Metazoa > Mollusca > Gastropoda > Stylommatophora > Helicidae > Cepaea > Cepaea hortensis. The sequence continues at coordinate 72,941,955 of OY992883.1, read as the reverse complement.
AATGCCTGCAGTGTTTTCTCCGAAGGTGATGTTTTATACACTGAAAGTGCATGTCTCTTTATATCCAGGACTCGGAGCATCTCTTCTGAGTATGCTACAAACCAGTCGGTTGACTTAGTTTGCTTCTTGCCAAATGTTGATAGAGCTGTATTGTAGATGGTGTCGCGAAAATGACTCCATCTCTCGGTGACAGTTCCGTTTGTGGGGCCAGGCAGAGTCTCCGCTAGAGCCTGGGTGAATTTGTTGACCTTCTCTTTGTTTTGGGTGCCGCTGGTGTCAATGCGTGGTCTTCCTTCTGTTCTGCTTCTGTAGATTCTCTTGGGTTTTATCTTCACCTTGTTGGAGACGAGTGAATGATCGGTGCCGCAGTCAGCACTATGATAGCTGCGAGTCAGCCGTACATTGCGGAGATTGCTGCATTTAGTGAGCACCAGGTCGAGTTGGTGCCTCCATGACACCTTGTGTTGAAGTTTCGTGTCAAAGAAGGTGTTGGTCACGCACAGATTATGGTGGCTGCAGAATTCCAAGAGACGTTGTCCATTGTCATTGATCTTCCCAACGCCAAACTGTCCTAGACAGAAGGCCAAGATTTGTGGTCGCAGCCAACCCTGGAATTGAAATCCCCCAGGATAAAAAGATGTTGTTTCTCCGGTGTTTCACTGACTTCTTTGCTAAGGTCGTCATAAAACTTGTCTTTGGATTCTGATGCCGCAGTTAGTGTTGGGGCGTAAACGCTTGTAATACTATCAGGACCTGCCTCTGTCTGGAGTTGGAGCTTCAGTATTCTTTCAGTGCCATCGCTTGGTGGTATGATGGAATTAAGCAGCTTGTTTCTGATAGCGAAGCCAACTCCATGCTCCCTGGCCTCTCCGCACGACTTGCCATGCCAGTAGAAAGTGAAGTCCCTCTCCTTGATGCTTCCAGATTCTTGGAGTCTGGTCTCTTGCAGGGCGACAATGTCTATCCCCAGTCTGAGTAGTTCGTTGTTTATCACTAGAGTTTTGGGGGCATCCACAATCTCATTTAGATCGTCTGAGATGCCAGGGGTCATGGTTCTTACGTTCCATGTTCTCAGCCTTAGGGCCCGTTGTTTTGTTTTTTTCTTGTTGCTAGGTGTATAGATTGCGGTCCAAGTGTCAGGATTTCCCCCCTAAGCTCCACACACCCTCAGGAGCAGATGAACCGTGGCGAGACACCACCTTATTGACTGGGGGCTGTCCAGCTTAAGCGGGCGGTAGCTGTCTAGTGAGATACGATGATCTCTCCCACCGTCGGAAGTAGCCCCTGGCGCCTTGCTCTACGCCAATCGAGCATTAAGACTTATAACCGGCAAATGCTGCTTCCCGTGTTGTGTCACCGCTGTTACGCGGTGCTGAAGTGACCTCTTCAGGTCTCAAGCCTGGGCAATGGAAATGGAGAACCAGCTGTTGCCCAGTAGCAAGTTCCCCCTCTCCACGTCACCGATGTTGACCAAGGGAAAGGCAGTAGCCAATGCAACTTGGCATCGGTGCCGTCGCAGGAGTTGCCAGAACTATGTTGTTTACAACATGGAACTGCCTTAGGGACTCCATCTCCGGATTTGTCCTCAGGGTTTACTGCCGAAGCCTTTCCCATATGGGTATACCCGCAAGGCAGCGGAGGTTTGAGATTTAGAGTTCCTTCTCTTAGAAGAGATACCAACCAAGGCTGACGAGCCTCCTCTGCCAGGGAATCAATAAGGAGAGAAGTCTACCATTCTTCCTTCCTGGCAGTAACCATACTGATCGGATGACCGTAGCCATTGTCTCTGTTGAGAGATCCTCTGCCCACCGTCACTGACTTGAAACCATAACCAACAAATATCTGTCGGCTGCTCCCAAGTCCAGTCCACCACCTGCTCACATGGCTTCACGTTACCCTGTTGGGGGGGGGGGGGGGGGGCTAAAGGGGTACTCCACCTTGCCCAAGGGTGTCCCGTAGGCTAGCGGAGGGAAGGAGGCACCTTACTTCTCTTTGATAGGGGGTACCCCTACCCCGCTACCCTAAACCAACCAACCAACCAACCAGCCAGCCAGCCAGCCAGCCAACCAACCAACCAGCCAGCCAGCCAACCAACCAACCAAACAACCAACCAACAACCCAACCAACCAACCAACCAACTAACTAACTAACTAACTAACTAACTAACTAACTTCGGCATTATGTGTAAAGAAAAGATGCAAAGGTCGCCGTCATATTTTTAGTTACACATTTCAATAATCTCAAACCCAAATTGATTGTTTATAATTCTAATGTAATAATTTAAGATTAAGTAAAGCCTGCAAATTACCTTCAGAATATAACATTTCTTTCAAAGAGACCCACAATATATTCAAATACCTTTTGAATAATTTACTGTATTACTTATATCAAATAACTGTGTGTGTGTGTATGTGTGTGTATGTGGTGGTTTTAATCGAAACTGTTGTTTATACTGTGATATAACCCATAGAAATACTTCATTATAGAATTGTATACATATACACAAGACGTAGTCTAATTACTTGTATAATGTCCAATAAGAAATATTTTCTCTTGAGGGAGACAATTGCGTCCCCGACAATGTTGAATTGCATATTTCTTCTTAACCTGTAGTGGCGCAGACATTGCATGACTCTCCATTCCTTCTGTCATTTGATATTTAATAAAAGTTGAATATATTATGTTTTATTACGTATCATCGTGTAGGTCTTAGTGCCAACGAAGAAAAGAATATTATTTTGTTTTTATTGTCAGGCTTTCGGTTGTATACCTTAACCATATGGTTTTGATTGGTGCTGTTAACACGTGTGTCAATATACATGAATTTGTGCGTGCAATTCTTCTTCTTTCGTTCGCTTGAAATATGTCTATAGCTGCAATGTTGTCTCTTGTATGAATCTAACAGTCTTTTTTAGTTCACTCAGCGGTCCATAGAGTGCAATTCTAATCAAAAAGATTGTTTATCATCATCATCATGTGTCATGCCGATAAGCATGGGCGGTCATATTTCGCCATCTCACCCGATCACCAGAGTCGTGTATCAGCTCTGTGTTCTTGTCTCAACCATGCTACGTGGCCAAGCCATCCAGATATTTATCCCCCCCCCCCGCCTTCCCTGCTTGTTCTTTTCCCCTCATTCTTGCCAGTTATCACCAAGTTCTCTAGTTAATTTCTTCGCATAATGTGCGCAAGCATTTTGTGTGTGCTATTGTTATTTAGAATAGAGCGCCATGCAGGAAGACAAAAAAGAATAGTCAGTCAACACAGAAATGATGTCGCCAGTTACTACACGCTGAGGGACACCCTGAGGAGAGAATCTGAGCACGTATTGACTTATAGTTTGAATATCTGTATAAGAATGACCTTGCCTATAACAGGATATAAACCTATAAAAGGAATCATGAAGGAGTTAAGATCATGCCGAGAAACAACACGCAAACTGAATTGTGACCTGGGTATTGCTAATGTGCCTCTCAGCAGACGTGAAGTTCCAGCACCGACCGTGCACAGCCCGCTCAGCGCGGGGAGAGAGGAAGGACACTTCTGCAACACAATCCGCCTGGAGATGCTACTTCCGGGTCGGGAAGAAAGTCTCTACACTAAAAAAAAAAATGCTGGAGTTGACTGCAACAGTCACTCCAGCATTTTTTTTTGCTGTTTGTGATCCCTCTACAGCGAAGTAATAATGAGAGAGATCAAAGAAAAGCCAGGAATAATATTCGGATCCGAGATCTGTGGAGAGTCATGAACGCCTACGCCAGTCGGCATTGCACTTGATGACGATGATGATGATGATGATGATGATGATGATGATGATGATGATGATGATGATGATGATTGTGATTCCTGGTCAAGTTTACGGTCAGTAGTTTGCCATTGATTTCCGAACGACCGGCACTCATACCATTGTAGGGAAACAAGCGAAAGGTGGTCTGCTTCCAAATCGTCCGCAGCTGTGTTTCGATCACGATATGTGGGATTATGAATCCCATTCGTAACCCCTTCGCCACGGAGCGGACCTCTACACTAAACTCACTCCAATACATGCAAATACTTTTCAGGGCTCAAACGACATGGACGTCAGTGCATCGGACGTGAGTATTAAAGCTCAATCTTCTATAGCATCCATCGACCAAGCAAACAAGCAACCAAGCAACCAAACAAACCAACCCCCAACTAAAGTAACTGGTTTGCCTGGCCTATTCTCTACGTACCATGGCTGTAATAAACATTGTACTTTGGAGCAGTGGCGGACTGGATCTAAAAATATTGATTGCCAGGACTAAATTATCATTGACATTTTAAACATATTGTCTAATGTTTAACAGATTATGTGCCAAATACAAACAGAAGATTTGACCAAACAAAAATGAATGACGGAAAATGGGAAGAAAGCAGGTGTAACAGCTATGACTTAAAAGTTGTTAATATGGTTAAAATGTTAGTTGCATATCCTTCACAGGACGTCGCAGCCGATATCAGCATTTATTTTGCCGTTTTGATCTCTTCGAAAGTTTACGTTCAGTAGTTTGTCATTGTTTTCTGAACGACCGGCACCGATACCATTTCGTTAAAAACCATCGCAAGGCGGTCTGTTGCCAAATCATCCGTAGCTGTGTTTCTAACGCGGGTATGTGGGATTACGAACTGCTCCCGTAACCCCTTCACCACAGAGCTGGCTGTTAATATGGTAGCGGTCTGACATTGGGCCCTTCCATTCACTCATCTTTCGTTCAGCAATTGTGCATGTTACATTGGACCCTTCCATTCACTCATCTTTCGTTCAGCAATTGTGCATGTTACATTGGGCCCTTCCATTCACTCATCTTTCATTCATCAATTGTGTGTGCATGTTACATTGAACAAAAACAAATCCTAATAAGATGGAAGCAGTATTTCGAACAACTTCTCAACATCCCATCAGATGTCACAGGAATTCAAGAGACCTATACAGATGTCCCCGAAGAACTAGAACCAGACATACTAAAAGAAGAAATTATAGAAGCCATCAGATTAGCCCCATTGAACAAATCACCAGGACAGGATGAAATACCAAATGAACTAATTAAAGCAGCAAGAGAAGTAGGAACAGCTTGGCTACATAGACTATTCAATCATGTTTGGGTAGAACAACAGACACCACGAGATTGGGGAAATGCCATAAGTATCCCAATTTGGAAAAACAAAGGCAGCAAAAGAGACTGCACACAATACAGAGGCATTTCACTGTTGAGTCATATTGGGAAAATATTTTGCAAAATTCTTGAAAAAAGATTACGAACTACTTTAGAACCCCAGCTAAGCGAAACACAACTTGGATTTAGGAAAAACAAAGGATGCACAGATGCAATTTTTGCCCTTAGACAACTTATAGAAAAATCAATCGAATTCAATAAAACACTCTACTTAGCCTTTGTCGACCAAAAAAAGGTATTCGATAGAGTAGATAGAAACAAGTTGTGGCACATCCTTAAACAATATGGAGTGAGTACACACCTAACAAACCTATGTAGAAGTTTATACAACAACAGTGAATGCATAGTGAGAGCAACTCGAGGACACTCAGAACCCTTCACCATAAGATCTGGAGTACGTGAAGGTTGTGTCCTGTCCCCTCTCTTGTTCATAACATATATAGACAACATATGTAAATAAACCAGCCAAGCAGAGGTAGCAAGAATACCACATGACGAGAACACAGAAGAAGAACCATCTGCAAATCTAACCATTAGAGAACTCCTGTTTGCGGACGACCAAGCACTAATAGCAAAATCAGAAGCTGAATTACAAGACCACATGAATAGTCTAAACGAAATGTGTAGGGAACATAACATGAAAATTAGCACAAGCAAAACAGAGGTAATGACTATAACTAAAGAAGAACAAACAACAACAATTCACCTAAACGAACATCCCTTGAAACAAGTGAAGAGTTTCAAGCACCTGGGAAGTATAATATCATCAAATGGCAGATCAGAAGACGAGATCGAAAATAGGTGCAATAAGGCAAATCAACTCATTGGACAAATGACACCAATACTAAAGAACAAACATGTATCAGTAACTATTAAGAAAGCACTTTACAACACAATCTTCCTATCAACTCTATGCTACCAATGCCAAACCTGGACAATGACAGAAAAAGAGAAAAGAAAAATCACAACAGAAATGAGGTTCCTGAGAAGTCCTCTAAAAGTACTGGAGAGTTTTGGTCATAGACCACAACTTTATGAAGGGAAAATCCCAACTGCACCTCCCCGCGGTAGAGGATGGAAACACACTACGGTGTGGCTAACACAGCTCTGGGGACCGAGTATCCACCGGAATAAGTGGACAACTCTGCAGCTGAGCAGAGCAGGGCACTCACTTGTCCTTACAGTCGGAAATGGCTGTCAAAGGCAGAGGTAAAAAGACCACCATGTGAATGTGGAAGGCAAGGGGAAACCACAACATTATTTTCCCAAGACTTCATGGCAAAACATATATCAAAGTTAGTGAAGGACGTTAATGGCTGTCTTAGGGCATCCTCGTCCGGTAGGGACAGTCATGAGCCACAGGTGACACCAGACCGTCATCCAGCTACTGATGGCAAAATCTTAACTAAAATAAATAAATTTAGAGTAGGAACATGGAATGTTAGGACATTAAATGAGCTAGGAAAGTTGACCAATGTTCTAAGAGAGATGGATAGAATGAAAATGAATATACTAGGCGTTAGTGAGATGAGATGGAAGGGATCGGGCAAAATTATAGCTGACAATCACACAATAATTTATTCTGGAGGGGATACACATGAAAAAGGTGTAGGAATAATATTAGACGAAAAAACAGCCAAGTCAATTAATGGATACTGGTGTATTTCAGATAGAGTTATTATGGTAAAAATCAAAGGCAAACCAATAGACATAAATATTATACAAGTATATGCACCAACAGCAAGCAGTAGTGAGGAAGAAATACAACACTTTTACGACGAAATAGAAATGGCGATGGCTCAAATTGGATCACAAGAAATAAAGATAATACTTGGTGATTTTAATGCAAAAATAGGAAAGGGAAAAATGGAGGATGTAGTGGGGAATTATGGTTTAGGTACAAGAAATGAAAGAGGGGAAAAGCTAATAGAATGGGCACATATCAATGATATGATAATTGGAAAGACATGGTTTAAGCACCATAAAAGACGACTGTACACATGGATAAGCCCTGATAAGAAAATACGCAACTAAATTGACTACATACTAATTAATAAAAGATGTAGAAATGCTTTAATTAATGTAAAGACAATGCCTGGTGCTGACTGTAATAGTGATCATGTACCACTATGTGGACAAATAAAAGTAAGATTAAAGAGAGGGAAAAAAATGGTTAAGAACATGAGACTTAATAAAGAGGTTCTGAAAATAGATAAAGAAATGCAAGAACAATACAGAGTGACTGTGAAAAATAGGTACAATGCAATAACTAAAATACAGAGTATAGATGAACAATGGGAAATGTTAAGGGACTCCATTCATCAAACTAGCAAAGAAGTATTACCGGAGAGAGGCAAAATAGCTAAGAAAAAATGGATGAATGAAGATATCTTAAAACTGATGGACAAAAGAAAACAGAGTAAAAATGACAAACAAGAATACGCTAAGATAAATACAGAAATAAAAGATAAATGTGGGAAGGCTAAAGAAAGTTGGTTAAACGAGCAATGCAAAAAAATTGAATTAAATTCCATTAAAGATACAAAAAATATGCACAGACAAATCAGTGAGCTTACAGGAAGAAAAATAAGAATAAATACGGGGTGTTTGAAATCAAAAACAGGAAAGATAATATTAGAGGAAGATGCTATAATGAAGAGGTGGAATGAGTAGAGAATTATATGTAGGAGAAAGGGAAGAATTAACAGAAGATAGTAACTTAGAAGGTCCACCTATTCTGAAAGAAGAAGTCGCTGACGCTATGAAACGTATGAAGAAAGGAAAAACAGCTCGGCCAGATGAAATCACAATAGAAGAATTAGAAGTATTGGGAGAATTTGGAGTAGATATATTAACCAAAATGTTGAATGATATTTACAGCAGTGGATATTTACCCAGTGATATGCTGAAATCTGTATTTATAGCTATACCAAAAAAGACCAGGAGCAATTGATTGTGAAGATTTTCGTACAATTAACCTTATAAACCATATCACTAAGCTTCTACTCAGAATCATAATGAGAAGAACCAAAAAGAAAATAAAAATGGAAATTAGAGAAGAACAGTATGGATTTGTGGAAGGAAAGGGCACAAACAATGCAATTTATACATTACGGACACTAATAGAAAGGTCAATAGAGAAACAGAGAGACATATATTTGTGCTTTATAGATTATACTAAGGCATTTGATAAAGTAAAACATGATGAACTGATTAAAATGTTGGAAGATATCAACATTGATGGAAAATATTTAAGAATAATAAAGAATGTTTACTGGAACCAAGTAGCAGCAATTAAAATGGGAAATAAAGAGGGTAGTTACGAACAGATAAAGCTAGGAGTACGACAAGGGTGTGTCTTGTCACCAGATCTTTTCTCCCTGTATAGCGAAGTAATAATGAGTGAGATAAAAGAGATGCCAGGAATACTAGTTGGAGGTTATAATATAAATAATATACGCTATGCAGATGACACAGTATTGGTGGCGGATAATTCAACAGACCTACAACAATTATTAGACGTTGTAGTAACAGAGAGTGCAAGGAAAGGACTCTCCCTGAATATCAAGAAAACAGTAACAATGGTAATATCAAAGAAAATGGTGACACCAAAATGTGACATAGAAATAGAAGGGAAAATCCTTAACCAAGTTGATAATTTTAGATACCTAGGGGCATTTATAACATCAGATGGAAGATGTACAACATAGATTAGGAGCAAAATAGGGCAGACAAAAGCCGCATTTCAGAAAATGAAGAGTATCTTATGCAATAAGTCACTATCACTGAATGTAAGAAAGAGAGTGCTGAAATGCTATGTAGAACCAGTTTTGCTGTATGGCAGTGAATCTTGGAATGTAAATGAACAAATTAAGAAGAAATTAGAAGCAACAGAGATGTGGTTCCTGAGACGAATGTTGCGAATTCCTTGGACTGCCAGAGTAACTAACGACGACTGCCTGAAACAGGCTAATGAAACTAGAACATTATATACAACAATAAGACAGAGACAAACAGCTTTCTTCGGTCATGTGATGAGAAGAGAGGCATTGGAGAACATCGTAACAACTGGAAAGATCGAGGGGAAGAGAGGCAGAGGTAGACCAAGATAAGTGATGCTGGATGGATTGAGACGGTGGCATGGAGGAATATCAGCAGCAGAGTTGATCCAGAAAACCAAAGACCGAGATCTGTGGAGAGCCATGAACGCATACGCCAGCCGGCATGGCACTTGATGATGATGAGAAGAATACTGTGACTTATCGTCCCTGGAGGAAAGTAGACTCGACAAGCACATCTTTAAGATCCTTCTACTATTGGGAGTATTGAATGACTTTTGTCTACACTCCTCCCTTCCGTCTTTCATACACTATATCTCTCTCTTTCTCTCTCTCTCTCTCCTTCATCACATACCCTGACAACAGTTTCCTCCAACAATTAATAACCTGTTTATTGTTGAAAACTATGTCAGTTGTATGTATTGAATGTGTATCTGTAGCTGTTAGTGTCTGCTAATGTGAGTGCAAGAAAGGACTTTGAGACGTTAGTCTTCGTATCTTCTCTAGCATATTCAAACGGCCAAAACATCTGACATCACACATAGAATTGGAACTTTGTCACCCTGGATGCTCCGTTCCGCTTGAGTCTTGACTTAATCCAATTCTTGAAAAAAACAATTGTCACTGTCTTATCATCAGAAATATAATCCAATAAAGGTAAGTCACTGAAGTTCAGATATGTCCTGTTTTGGAAGGTAGTATATTCCACCACTGAATACACATCACCAATGGATATACATGTCTATTTCTATGGTAAATGTCCTCGTGTTCTTCAATGTTTCTTTTAGGTGATTACCTAATTGCAATATATTTTTCCCTATTACTCTGCTTTTATAACGTAAAGTTCTTTCACTAAGGTTCACCAAAACCTGTTTCTTGCCATTCGTTATGTCACCCACTCTTATTGACTGTTTAGGTTGAATTTGCTATAGTGACATATTTTCCCTGCACCTGTGAAGTGCCTGATGAAAGTGAAAGTTCTTTCCTTTATTATTAACACTGCTTTCTCTGTACAAGAGACGTACTGTTCTATCTTCTTTGATATGTCAGGCGGTGTAGTGGAACCTGGGTAATAAACATTAAATCAGGTGATTTAAGTCTGCTTCATATTACTGTTTATGTGAGTGTCTTTCTCCAGCCGTAATGAAAAAGCTTCCGAAAGAATACTCTGACATAAACAGCAGAATTCACTAAAGTCTAAACTATTCACTAAATATAAAGCAATAGTAAACCCTAAGCACAAACACATATTTCCCTATGCTAATATTACTCTAATATTAGATTTACCTTATATATCTAGAATTAATGTAAGTCCCCGAATCGAAATTTATCCGCACATAAGCACTCTATCCCATTGTAAGGGAGGATATTTCTTTTCATTTACAGGACACATAAATCCAGCTTTCCGTCCAGTTTGGTAGCACACTAAATATAAAACCACTTTTCTACCAATTTATACCGAGTGTCCAAGTCTCCCGTTGATTGTTTGATCTACAATCAACACTCGTCTCTTGACGTATCCTGCACATCAAAAGGCGGTGAAATCACGTAGTGGTCAGTTGCTCGTTTCTTTCCCTGCTTACGTTGTTTCTCGGGTTCCCCGTACGCTAATACTTCAAAGCATCCGACCCCGTTGATCGCTTTCTTCGTTCATTGCTCGTCGCACTTCAAAGAGATTGCACTGTCTTCGTGTTCCCCGTTCCGATGTATTCGTGTCTCCCTCTTGTCGGCCGATAAGATCGGTAGTCACTGACCTCTGTGAGCACCTGTCCCTGATAATCGGTCAATAACCTTCCATTTATCCTTCTCTCAGATTGAACGACTCGATTGTTAACCCTTCTCCTATATTGCCATTAAATGTTACATTTAATTTTATCTGGGAATCACTAAACTATCATCATTCTGTGACAAATACTCAACGTATCAAGAAGAGATAAGATCAGAAATGAAGAAATCAGGACTAAAGTGGGGGTTAAAGCAGCACTAGATTTTATCAGAAAGCAGCAAGTCAAATGGTTTGGCCATGCAAGTAGGTTACCAGTCAACAGTATACCACAACAAGCAATGATGTACAGACCAGATAGAAACAGAGGAAGAGGCCGATCACGTAAACGTTGGACGGAGGGAATAGCAGAGTCCATGGGAATATCGATATATGAAGCCCATAATCGGGCACTCTAACGAAGTTTATACTTCACCTCGACACCGCAAGGTACAAGAGGAACATTATGAGATGAGATGAGATTCACTCATCTTTCCTTCATCAATTGTGCATGTTACACTGGGCTATTCCATTCACTCATCTTTCATTCCTCAATTGTGCATGTTACATTGGGCCCTTCCATTCACTCATCTTTCCTTCATCAATTGTGCATGTTACATTGGGACTTTCCATTCACTCATCTTTCCTTCTTCAATTGTGCATGTTACATTGGGTCCTCCATTCACTGATCTTTCCTTCCTCAATTGTGTATGTTACATTGGGCCCTTCCATTCACTCATCTTTCCTTCCTCAATTGGGCATGTTACACTGGGCCCTTCCATTCACGCATCTTTCGTTCATCAATTGTGCATGTTACATTGGCCCCTTCCATTCACTCATCTTTCGTTCATCAATTGTGCATGTTACATTGATCCCTTCCGTTAACTCATCTTTCGTTCATTAATTGTGCATGTTACATTGGGACCTTCAATTCACTCATCTGTCGTTCATCAATTGTGCATGTTACATTGGGTCCTTCTATTCACTCATCTTTCGTTCATCAATCGTGCATGTTACATTGGGCCTTCCATTCACTCATCTGTCGTTCATCAATTGTGCATGTTACATTGGGCCTTCCATTCACTCATCTTTCGTTCATCAACTGTGCTTGTTACATTCACATAGGAAAAAAAAACATTGTCAAATGGAGTTTGTAAACATAAACAATGCATATAACCATGTATTGAAACAGGCAGACACACGTACAAACGCATGTTCATAAACACACACACACACACACACACACACACACACACACACACACACACACACACACACACACACACCTGCATACACACTTACATCATTTGCAAAAAAACTCTCACAGTTATGCACACACTCATTAACACACAAATACACATTCCCAACATACACTGCGTGCACACACACACACACACACACACACACACACACACACACACACACACAAATACATATATATATACACATACATACACGAACACACAATCACATGTACACACATAGATACACACACATACACACGTTCATACACGTACATACACACATAACACATACGCACACCAACAGACATACACACACACACACACACAGACACACACACACACACAATGAAACAAGACCAAAGTCACACAAGAACAAAGACACATTGGAACAGAGAGACACGTACAATGTCACACAAGAACAAAGACACAAAGATCGACAAAAGGGAAAATTTGTTAACCAACTGTGAACAAAATTTGACCAAATTTCATCCAAACTTATAAAAAGTAGGAACATTTGTTAACCAAAATGTCAAAAATTTCAGCTAAACTTATAAAAAAGTAGGAAACTTTGTTAACCAACTGTGCAAAATTTGGTCAAATTTCAACCAAACTTATAAATATCTCAACCAAACTTATAAAAATTAGGAAACTTTGTTATTCGAATGTGAAAAACTGTAGCCAATTTTCAACCAAACTTATAAATATCTCAGCCAAACGTATAAAATGTAGGAAATTTTTGTTGACCGAATGTGAAAATTTGTGGTAACATTTCAACCAAACTTATAAAAAGTAGGGAAATTTGTTAACAAAAGGTGACAAAATTTTGGACAAATTTCATCAAAACTTAAAAATAGCTCAACGGAACTTTAAAAAAAAAAAAGTAGGACACTTTGTTAACCAAAGTGAAAAATCTTAGCTAAATTACAACCAAACTTATAAAAAGTAGGAAACTTTGTTCGCCAAATGTGAAAACGTTGGCCAGATTTCAACCAAACTCATAAAAGATAGGAAACTTTGTCAATCGAATGTGAAAAACTGTGGCCAAATTTCAACCAAATTTATAAATATCTCAGCCAAACGTATAAAAAGTAGGAAACTTTGTTGACCGAATTTGAACAATTGTGGTCACATTTCAGCCAAACTTATAAATAGCTCAACGAAACTTACAAATAAAAATAAATAAATAAAAGTAGGACACTTTGTTAATCAAAGTGAAAAATCTTAGCCAAATTACAACCAAACTTATAAAAAAGTAGGAAACCTTAATGGCCAAATGTAAAAACTTTGTCCAGATTTCAATCAAATTCACAATAAATAGGTAACTTTGCCTATAGAATGTGAAAAACTGTGGCCAAATTTCAACCAAATTTGTAAATTTCTCAGTCAAACTGATAAAAAGTAGGAAATTTGTTGACCAAATGTGAAAAATTGTGGCCAAATTTCAACCAAACTTATACAAATTAGGGAAATTTGTTAACCAAAGGTGAAATATTTTGGCTAAAGTTCAACCAAACTTATAAAAAGTAGGAAATTATGTTGGCCAAATGTGAAAACTTTGGCCAAATTTTAATGAAAGTCATAAAAAGTAGGAAACTTTGTTGGCCAAATGTGAAAAGTTTGGCCAAATTTCAACCAAACTCATAAAAAGTACGAAATTGTGTTGACCAAATGTGAAAAAGGTCAGCCAAATTCAGAAATATCTAGTCCACACTTATGAAAACTAGGAAACTTTTTTAACCAAAGCGATCAATTTTGGCCACATTTCAACAAAACTTATTAAAAAAAAAAAAAAAAAAAAACAAGTAGGAAAATTTGTTAACCAAATGTGAAAAATGTTAACTAAATTTCAACCAAACTTATAAAAAGTAGGACACTTTGTTAACCAAATGTGAAAATGTTTGGTCAAGTAAAGGAATATTTCATCCAAACTTATGAAAAGTAGGAAATATTGTTGGCCAATGTGAAAAATCGTGGCCAAATTTTAGCCAAACTTAAACATATTGCAACCAAACGTATAAAAAGTAGGACACGTTGTTAACGAAATATGAAAAAATGTTGGCCAAATTTCAGCCAATTTTATAAAATGTAGGAAAATTTATTAACCAAAGGAAAAAAATATCCCACGTTGTAATTTCACATCCGCAATAGCGTCAAGTCTCCAACCAACCAGCAGTGTCTGTTATGAAGTCGACCTTTTCTTAAAAATACATCTGCCTTATTGACCCTTTGAATACCATCTACCTTATTTTCTAACCGACTTTCAACGTTTCATACCACTTAACACTAACATTTTTTTTTGATTACACCGCATCCGGTTTTCTGCTGACTGGGCAAATTTCCAACCCACTAGAGATAATCGTCTGTCCCTTACGCAAACAACAGCTGTATTTAAGAAAATTAAATGTGTCTGCAATAAGTCACTATCGTTGAATGAAAAAGTAAATTTCAACAATACAATTATACAAAAATTAACAATTAAATTTCTCTTTATTGTTATCAAAGTGACTATTCCAAGAGAAACGTTGGCATGAAACGTTGAAAAACGACAGCATACATACCTTGGTGTATGGTTGACTTTTCGGTATAAGCAGCTCTCAATTGTCCAACGCTTGTCTGTGCAGACCGTATATACCTGTGGAAGGAATTATAGGATCCATATAGCGCATACATACATTGTAAGATTAAAAGACTATGACACATTTTGATGTCTGCTATACACGAGACACACAAAGCAGGGGAGGTAACCACAAGACAGGGGAGATAATCAGATAGCAAGATAGTAAGGGAGGTAATCACAGCTATATTTACCGTATGTCCGTTTGTGATTTTGTTGTTTTGGTCCGCGTGGGTAGACTTGACTTCTCGCTTTTCAGTCTAGGAAAGAATATACTGGCCAAGACCTACTGACGCGTCCTTGTCGAGCGTCCTGGGCAACAGGTCCCTTCGGAGTCCTGGCTAAAGTCAGTAGGATCGCCGATTCCTACGAAGTCGGAGAGTGTCTGCCTGTACGGCGAGGAACCACCAGTCTGCACACCAATAAGCCAGACATGGGAAAACGGATACTCACGCAAACCTCAGGTCCTGTATGACATCACACTAATGTTGGACAACAGGATGTCTTCATCCGACATACAGGACGTCACGTTGGAGCTCAAGCCAACGAACACAAGCAAGCAAGCAAGCACATTAGTTATATTGTTATTCATCGTACATAGAAACATTAGACAAAAGCATTGTCAAAAGCAGCCGTACATTTCTCCGTTTTTCTAACTATTTAACTACCAATTGCCGGACCACGTTGCAAAAACTCCTCGCTTGAGCGCAGAGATATAATCTGATTAGATACTCAGTGGGCACATTCTAAACCCGCGCTGCCTGTTGATTCCATTAGCGGCAGCCGGACACGGCATTACCCACGGGGTTATCTATAACTACAACCAGCGGGCTTCGGCCAGCCCAGGCTGAGAACGGAATGTTTACGGGTACAGAAAAAAGCGATTCTCAATAATACATTGGGAGGCCTATTTTCCGTTTTTATTTATTTATTTTTTATTTATGTATTTATTTCTTCCCCGGGTTATATATATATATATATATATATATATATATATATATATATATATATATATATATATATATAATATATATATATATATAATATATATATATAGCTGTATGCAGGTTGTCCCAGTGGGTAAGGCATGGAAGTAGTTACCAGGATGACTTGGCTACGTTGCATAAGACAAGCTTATCCACAACCATGGTGATCGAGTGAGCTAGTAGAACGGAACACGGCATGGCACATGCTGGATGGGACAAAATTGCGGGACATACGAATATCTATATTGATACTAACCTCTTTCTTCTGTCTTTCGGCCGGGCTGTGGGTTCTTAGGCGGGCTGGGTTGTTCTCTTGTGTGATCAGCAATACAATGAGACCTTAGCTATTGCGTGTGTTTTTTTATAGCGGCAAGTCACGTGGTACAGTATAGCTATAGCCATAACCGTTACAAACCGGTCTATACCTTGTTTCTATACGTTCTTACAAAGAGAACTGCTGACATGGCTACTATTACCATTAAAACAGGTTGTAAATTTTACATCGCGAGCATGTTCAGATATATCTTCAGCGCTGACTCATGGGTTTTTCTCGACCACCCACGACGCGTGATCGTTCACGGAAAGGGCAGAGAGATATGATGTCAAGGTCGGGCACAGCGGTTCTAAAGTTACTCGGAGTGTTATTTTTTATTTACTAGCACACCAAGATATATAGAGAAGTAAAGAAAGAAAGACATAAAGATGGAATGAAATAAAGAAATAAAGAAATAAAGACAGAATGGAGGAAATAAATAAAGACAGAATGAAAGAAAGAAAGAGACAGAAAGATAGAAACAGGGCCGCCTGGTATATTTTAAGACTCCCTGTCAGAATTTCGACTTTGGACGTTTCTCACTCGACTATAATTCACATAGTTGACCTCAGGGTGATCAGTTGTAACATTTGTAACGGTGCAATGAAGGGAGAC
Organism: Cepaea hortensis; assembly: GCA_963921405.1. Classification (NCBI taxonomy): domain Eukaryota; kingdom Metazoa; phylum Mollusca; class Gastropoda; order Stylommatophora; family Helicidae; genus Cepaea; species Cepaea hortensis. Next base: position 72,925,168 of record OY992883.1, on the reverse strand, counting down.
TATTTTTTCTTGTATTCAAGGGACATAACTGGCGCTGTTTATTATATTTTCATATTTTCAATGATATTTTAATACGCTATTAATTGTATTATTTGAGAATAATATTTTTATATTCAGATTAATAATCTACATTATACATACTAGAAATATAGCCATTTATTATATTATTAGGCTTAATGTATTAGTGTTAATGTTTGCCTCACAGATGTTCGCTTATCGCTTAGAGTTGAAGCATGGATACCCACTGTGGACATCGGCGGAATGGTGGTAACTATCATTCTGAGCCGTGAAAATGTATTCATACGTCCAACTATGGATACTCGAGGTAACTCGAGTGATGTGCCAAATCATTTTTCTAATCTGTCATATTTACTTCGGTCTCCTCATCGAAGGGTTCGATATCCATGCACGGCGACGTGGGGCGGACCGGTTCGCACTGGTTCGCAACGGTTCGTATGCCCCGGGAGACCCTACCACCCAAGGATCGTAAGTCAACTGGAAGTAGTCAACTGACCGGAAGTAACCCCAAAATACCCGCCAATGTTTCAAAAATGAGGTCAGTTCCTCAGGGGGGCTGCTGGGGGCGGGATAACAATCATATAAGGAAATACGACCCCCAGACTACCGCCACGGAACTCATCTGAGACTTAGTTACCACATTGTATACTACTCTTGTACCAATTCACCTGTTTTATAATTTCCTTATTTACTTGGATGTTACACTGTCTTACACAATAGTCTTAGCTGTCTACAATTTAATTCTAACCATAGTTGCTCACTAACAACCAAGAAAGCGTATATGCCCGGGAAGAGAAGAAGAGGGAGGCCAAAGGGAAGATGGGTGCAGGATGTGGCAGATGATCTCCAGATGGGTGTGTCAGACGCTGGATATCTTGCTTAGTTAGTTAATTAGTCGCGGTTCTAACTTCACAGCAACGGGTCGTCCCCATTATGCTTCGTTCCTGTGCCAGTGAATATCACACAAAATGCTCCTCACTGCCCAACGTGAATAGCGGAACAGACAGGAGTCTCAGCAAGCCAACAGCCCGCACAGGTACACTGTGCACAATGCCACCGCCAGAACGCCAACACATAAAGAATATAATTCATCGTCGATGGAAGCGGCAGTCACCAGAACGACTTCATTGACCCGGATTGTAGCCCATCTGGCTCGGTCTTTTTCCGCAGGGCCACCAACCGAAAGCGCCGCACAAAGCGTGAACTCCGTAGCTCCTGCGACGACTCCCAGGAGTCTCCTGAAAAATGCACTCGTGAACCGAAAAGGCAAACCAGTTAATTCAGTGACAGCCCGCCGCCATAGTTCCGATCACGAAGTTCACGCCACAAACAACCGCGGATAGATGTAAAAGCATTCCACACGAAATTCGCAGCTCACAGTGTCGCGCCACGAACTCACTCAGTAATAGGGCGACGGAACATACACTTCCATTCCAACATGAGGAAAATACGAATGCAAACCGTAGCCACAAGCGTAAACACTCCAGAGGCCTTAACGGTTCAATTGCCTAGCCGCCATGTTGGGGACCGGGAGTTCTCACACACTTAGACCTAGAAGTAATTTCATCCACCAGGCCAAACATCTCTACAGAGAAACCATCGATCTTCCCACAGTTGATATCCCCCTGACAACTATTCCAGAGCGAACCCCGTGGAAAGATGAACATAGAATATCGCTACAAATCCAGTCAAATGTGAGAGGAATATTTGACAAGGAAGAACAGAACAGTGTACAGCGCAGAACAGCCACTCTCAGCTTTCTTGATGACGAATACCCACAGGACCTCTGGATCCGAGTCTACACAGATGGGTCAGCACAAAATGCTGTTCGAAATGGAGGAGCGGGAGTGTATATAGAATACCCAAATAATACTAGAGACACGGCCAGAATTCCAACAGGAAAGTACTGCCATAATTATGATGCTGAAATTGAGGCAATCAAGATAGCCACAGAGAAATTACAAAATACCAGCCATGGTACACAACCTGTGGTGATATTGACAGACGCAAAATCCGTAATAGAGGCGCTCCTGTCTGGGAAATTGCCAGTTCTGAGGACACTACTTTCTGAACTTAGCAGTCAGCGTAAGATCACCATACAGTGGATACCATCCCACTGTGGAATCCCCGGAAACGACAGAGCTGGTCGATTGGCTAAGGAAGGAGCACAAGAAGAACAACCAGATGTGCCTATTACATACCACCAAAAGAAAAGAATGATCAAATCAGTCAGAAGACCACCAAACCTTACTCAAGACGACTACCACGTTATGGACAGACCAGAACAGGTCATTCTTCTGCGCCTCAGAACAGGACACAATAGATTACGCAACCACATGCATACAAAATTCAAGATTGGTGACTCAGCCATGTGCACATGTGGTTTGGCGTCGCAGACAGCAGAGCACATACTCCAGGATTGCCCAAACTACAACATATCCAGGCGAACCTTCTGGCCTAGAGAGACAACAGTGGATGATAAACTCTATGGACCGCTGAATGAACTAAAAAAGACTGATAGATTCATACAAGAGACAACATTGCAGTTATAAACATATTTCGGGCGAACGAAAGAAGAAGAAGAAGAAGTTTTCCGGAAAGTTGTTATGGGAGAGAAGTTCTGCATGGGACAAGCTACTGAATGAATGAGTTGCTCACTGTGTGCAATAACCGCATCCACTAAATACTGCAGGTGAATATATACAAATGAACACTTAAGAGAGCGATACACTGCTCTCTTCTAGATAAAATCCTTATTAATCAGGTTTTGGTTTATGGTAAATAATTTAGTACCAACTACAGACATATTGTCGTATATTGTGCAGACTTACTGTTCTTTACAGATTCTGCATGCGGTGAAATTTAAATTCTATTGTATTCATATTTTCAAGTAGTATACTTAAGATATGTTGTCCGTAAGTAAATATGTGATGTTATAGCAGATATACCAATTTCTTGTGTTCTACAAGTTAAAAAAAAAAAAACAAGAAAAAAACCAAAGATCTTCGAAAAGTGGATACTTTCACAAATTCCTGATTCGATATGTTGGTTATGGTTATACGTTTTTGCTTAGAGATTATTGTATTGTGTTTCATGTCTACAGAGACATGCCGTTTTACCTCTGTGGGTTATAGTGTGATGTTACTTTAGTTCATAGTGGGTAGTGACGTGAGAGTGCATGTCAATTTATACCAAACACCGCCTCATTAGGTAGTGACCTGGTATCCCAGGTCAGTGCCAACTGAGGCGGTGTTTGGTTAGGAGGAGCGGCTGGTCGAGTGGCTAGAACGCCGGACTCTCATTCGGGAGAACCGGATTCGATCCCTCGGTAAGGTGTGGGAATTTTTTTCTGTCGGGGGCAAAATGAAATTTCTAAGCTGCACAGTTCGCGGCGACTGCACTAGCCAGGCGGCCTTAATTCCTCAGGCACACAGACCCCTCTGCCATACACCGCAAGGTACTATGTTGGCAGTAAATGACAGTTATTTTAGATAATGGATGTTTATGTAATTATACTCTTGTAATTATACAATATTCATATTTTGGGAGACGTGATAGCTAGGACACTTACCTACCGACCCGGTCATCTTGTGTTGGAGTACCCACTGAGGCGGTGTTTGGTATAAACTGACATGCACTCCAAGGTTACTACCCACTGAGGCGGTGTTTGGTATAAACTGACATGCACTCCAAGGTCAGTACCCACCGAGGCGGCGTTTGGTATAAATTGACATGTACTTCCAGGTTACTACCCACTGACGCGATGTTTGGTATAAATTGACATGTACTTCCAGGTTACTACCCACTGAGGCGGTGTTTAGTATAAATTGACATGCACTTCCAGGTCACTACCCACTGAGGCGGTGTTTAGTATAAATTGACATGCACTTCCAGGTCACTACCCACTGAGGCGGTGTTTAGTATAAATTGACATGCACTCCCAGGTCAGTACCCACTGACGCGATGTTTGGTATAAATTGACATGTACTTCCAGGTTACTACCCACTGAAGCGGTGTTTAGTATAAATTGACATGCACTTCCAGATCACTACCCACTGAGGCGGTGTTTAGTATAAATTGACATGCACTCCCAGGTCAGTACCCACTGACGCGATGTTTGGTATAAATTGACATGTACTTCCAGGTTACTACCCACTGAAGCGGTGTTTGGTATAAATTGACATGCACTTCCAGGTCACTACCCACTGAGGCGGCGTTTGGTATAAATTGACATGCACTCCCAGGTCAGTACCTACTGAGGCGGTGTTTGGTATAAATTGACTTGCACTCCCATGGCGATCAAGCTTAGAATTGGTCATGGGAAGTAAAGGCTGTCACTGTATCATGGACCTGACTGGTCGAGAACCGTCTGGTCTGTAGAAACATGGGTCTAGCACCATATGTCTAATGTATTCACAAGTGGTATAAAAGGCACCCATACCTCAAATATTCCCATATCACACACACACACACACACACACACACACACACACACACACACACACACACACACACACACACACACTTAATTTATGTGTCGCACTGTTGTAAAAAGTATTGGTAAAATTCCTGTGAACTAATGCCTTCACCTGGCATATATGTCCACGGGAAACACTGCACGTCAAGCAAAGATAACAATCTACAATGAAGATCTGAGAATGAGGCAAACTGAACATGTTGACCCCACATTCTGCAACAATGAAGATCTGAGAATGAGGCAAACTGAACATGTTGACTCCACATTCTGCAACAATGAAGATCTGAGAATGAAGCCAACTGAACATGTTGACTCCACATTCTGCAACAATGAAGATCTGAGAATGAGGCAAACTGAACATGTTGACTCCACATTCTGCAACAATGAAGATCTGAGAATGAGGCCAACTGAACATGTTGACTCCACATTCTGCAACAATGGCCACTGCTCAACACAAGTTACCAGCAGACGGGTCATAGCAGAGGTTAAACCATATTAACTAATTCAGTGACAAAAGATAATATATCGCCAAATGTGGTCTCCAATTTGGATAGAAGGACGATATACCGCCATTATAGGGTCATCGTGATATTTGTTTTGTTCCGTGGTCTCTTGTGGCAATTTCAATGCTCAGTGAATGGGAATTAATATTATAATACTTGTTCACGTGGCTGTGTACTATGTTTGGTCCAAACCTACTTTTTGCTTGGCACTGAATCAGTCAAGAACCCACGAAACAACCTCAGCAAACAAATCAAATTAACATTCTTTTTTTTGGCAACAAGCATCTTTCCTGTGGCAGCATAAGGATGTGAGCCATGCACCATCTCCTAACCACTGCATAGAAAAATTGGAGCTGAAATGTTACAGCACAATTCTTTAAATATTGGGGACCATGAAGAAGAATACCGACAGTCCACACGATCTGAACCTCCAGGACAACTCATAAAGATTATCATGTCTCGGAAACTGAAATACCGGTAGGCCCCGGTTAACGTTGGCGTTACGTTCTTGGAAAACGCGACGTTAAGTGAAACGACGTATAGCGAAACACTATTTCTCAGTGTATTGTGTACTACAGTAATGTTTATTTTGACGATTGTTGATATTTATTGGCTAAACAGGTGGGTTGGAGGGCGAGCGGTCGAGTTATTGGGACTTAGAGGCATTAAATTATGCCTCTTCACCTGAGGATGAAACTGTAACCTCTTCCTGCCTCTTTTCATGGCTCTTCTTTGCTTGAACAAAAAATGTGTCCAATGTCTGCTGCACAGTAACCACTCTCCTCAGTATCAGCACTCGCTGCTTCACCAGGTTGTCTGAATGCTGTGCAGGTGTGAACGATTCTTAAAGCGCTCAAGCCAACCACGACTCGCTCTAAAACTATCATCGGCACTACTAGTACTGCTCTCGCCGCTTTCTTAGGTACATCTTTATAGATAAACTTTACTTTCTTTTGGATAACCATCTTGCGCACAGGCATATTCCGTTGGTTCTGGTCTTCAATCCAGACGGCCAATTGTGCTTCCATGTTCTCCATAAGAATACTTTTGGTACGAGTGATCTTCGAAGCACTCAAAGGGGTTACGTTGTTAGCTTGTTAGCTTCCTCTTTGATTTTGTCAGCACCTGCATGAATTGTCCTTACCGTCGTTGGAGGTAAACCATAGACTTTACCGATATCAACAGCCCGATCGCCAGCCTCAAAACGACGTTATGGCGAAACGTAGCGACGTAAAGTGAAGCTAGTCCTCTATGCGACAGCGACGTTATAGCGAAACGACGTATACCGAAGCGACGTATAGCGGGGCCTACCTGTACTAAGACCGTATTAAACGTGGCGGTGGCTTGGGAAGGATGGTGATGGAAGGCATGAAACCTGGAAGAAAGGGGCGGGGGTCGACAAGCACGAACATGGACACTGGGCATTGGTTAGTGATGATGATTGTGTCGATTATACAATCATGTCTTTTAGACAATTTTATCTCATACGAATGTGGTATCCATATTTATTGCTACAATTGGTGCAGGTCATAATCTCTGAGTTTCCCCCCTCCCCTCTCTCTCTCTCTCACACACACACACACACACACACACACACACACACACACACACACACACACACACACACACACACACATATGTTCGCGCGCACGCCAAAGGTGGATGTCACAGTCTCTCAGCTGCTGCACACAAACTCGTGCGGGCGCGCACGCACATACACACACATCCCGTTCTTGGGTTTCATATATCGATACTCTCATGGACTGTCAATCGTTTACATGGTAGGCATCAACTTCCCACCTCTCCTTCCCGAGTGATGCACGCATTATAGGAGAAGGTAAGAATGAACCAAATTAGAAAATACAGTTCAGTGCCTTCTGTGGATTCCATGTGTTGCTGCTGTTCTCCACCTACATTTTGAAAATTGCCTTTGTTAGGTACTGCCCGTATCACGAGTATTTCTTTGACTCATTCTTTGTTTCTTTTTTTTTCGGTGCTCCTATTCAGCACACCACACACGGCATGGTTTTACACTGTGTACTATTCCTTGTGGAATTTTGCTTGATTACCGAGGCTCCCAAGTTGATCCATCTAAAACTGGTACCAGAAATTATCTACGAAGTAAATACCTCCGGTGGTATATTTACCACATCATTAATCGAGTCGAGATTGATCGAAACATTTGAGAGCAACACCATATACCAAGTAAATCTCATGGCACGAAAACGATTCCTCGACGCTCACCTGACTCACGAATTCCTTAATAATTGTGTGCATACATTTTTGTAGATATGTTACAAAAGTTACTCGCATGTCCTTTACAGGACGTCGCTGTCAACCCTAGCAATTTTTGGCTGTTTGTGATTTCTTGGCAAGTTGACGTTCAGTAGTTTGCCATTGCTTCCTCAACGACCGGCACCCATACTTTGCATGGAAACCAACGCAAGACGGTCTGCTTGTAATTCGCCCGAAGCTGTATTTCGAACGTGATATGCGAGATTACGAATTACGTGCGTAACCGCTTCTCCACAATGTACTTATGATTGTATATAGTTTCTACGGACGAAAGTCCCGATACTGGAAAGTGTATACGGAAATAGAAATATTATCAGGCTAACAATATTTACAGTGTTTGATAAATGATATGGGACATGATCCTCTAAACTCTGCACAACATTCTTTATCTCCAGCTGATTTATTTAGCCTACATGTAAAGAGTCAAGATCACTCTATATCTTACTTACGGTAAGACATGATGTCGATAACATTTCCTTATGTTCCCACTTCTTTAATAATTCTGCCACCCACCCACCCACTGTGGAGTGTTTTTTTTATTTACCAGCACACCGAGATATATGGAGAAGTAATGAAAGAAAGACAGAAAGATGGAATGGAATAAAGAAATAAAGAAATAAAGACAGAATGAAGGAAATAAATAAAGACAGAATGAAAGAAAGAAAGAGACAGAAAGATAGAAACAGGTCCGCGTGGTATATTTTAAGACTCCCTCTCAGCATTTCGAATTTGGACGTTTCTCACTCGACTAAAATTCACATAGTTGACCTCGGGGTGATCTGTTGTAACGGTGCAATGAAGGGAGACTATTTATTCTTGTATTAAAGGGGACATAACTGGCGCTGTTTATTATATTTTCATATCTTTCAATGATATTTTAATATGATATTAATTGTATTATTTGAGAATAATATTGTTATATTCAGATTAATAATTTACGCTATATATACTAGAAATATAGCCATTTATTATATTACTAGGCTTAATGTATTAGTGTTAATGTTTGTCTCGCTAGTATTTATTAGGCAGATTTTCGCTTATCGCTTAGAGTTGAAGCATGGATACCCACTGTGGACATCGGCGGAATGTTGGTAACTATCATTCTGAACCGTGGTAATTTATTCATACGTCCAACTCTGGATACTCGAGGTAACTCGAGTGATGGGCCCAATCATTTTTCCAATCTGTCATATTTACTTCGGTCTCCTCATCGAAGGGTTCGATATCCACGCGCGGCGACGTGGGGCGGACCGATTCACTCTGGTTCGCAACGGTTCGTGTGCCCCGGCAGACCCTACCACCCATGGATCGGAAGACAATCAGAAGTAGTCAAACGGAAGTACCCGAAGTAACCCCAAAATACCCGCCAATTTTTCAAAAATGAGGTCAGTTTTTCAGGGGGTCCGCTGGATGCGGGATAACAATCACATAAGGAAATACGACCCCTGGACCACCGCCACGGAACCCATTTGAGACTTAGTTACCACATTGTATACTACTCTTGTACCAATTCACCTGTTTTATAATTTCCTTATTTACTTGGATTTTACACTGTGATATGTCTGTCTACTTGGACTTAATCATAAATAATCTTAGCTGTCTACAATTTAATTCTAACCATAGCTGCTCACTAACAATCAAGAAGGCGTATATGCCCGGGAAGAGAATAAGAGCGATGCCAAAGGGAAGATGGGTGCAGGATGTGGCAGATGATCTCCAGATGGGTGTGTCAGACGCTCGACATCTTGCTTAGTTAGTTAATTAGTCGCGGTTCTTCTTCTTCTTCTTCTTCTTCTTCTTCTTCTTCTTCTTCTTCTTCTTCTTCTTCTTCTTCTTCTTCTTCTTCTACTTCTTCTTCTTCTTCTTCTTCTTCTTCTACGTTCATCCGGAGTTATTTTTTCGGACGTGATTGCGTTGTGCCTGTTTACAGCAGAGCTATGTTTTTTCGCCGTTAGGCCGACACATCCGACTTCTGCGGTCATGTGTTGACCGGGTTAACCTTCCCGGGGAGTCGCGGTTCTAACTTCACCGCAACGGGTCGTCCCCATAATGCTTCGTTCCTGTGCCAGTGAATATCACACAAAATGCTCCTCACTGCCCAACGTGAATAGTGGAACAGACAGGAGTCTCAGCAAGCCAACAGCCCGCACAGGTACATTGTGCATAATGTCACCACCAGAACGCCAACACAAAAGTCCTCCATGAAGAACATAATTCATCGTCTATGGAAGCGGCAGTCATCAGAACGACTTCATTGACTCGGATTGTAGCCCATCTGGCTCGGTCTCTTTCCGCAGGGCCACCGGCCGAAAGCGCCGCACAAAGCACGAACTCCGTAGCTCCTGGGACGACTCCCAGGAGTCTCCTGAAAAATGCACTCGTGAACCGAAAAGGCAAAACAGTTAATTCAGTGACAGCCCGCCGCCATCGTTCCGATCACGAAGTTCACGCCACAAACAACCGCGGATAGATGTAAAAGCATTCAACACAAAATTCGCAGCTCACAGTGACGCGCCACGCCCTCACTCTGTAATAGGGCGACAGAACATACACTTCCACTCCAACATGAGGAAAATATGAATGCAAACAGTAGCCGCAAGCGTAAACACCACAGAGGCCTTAACGGTTCATTTGCCTATCCGCCATGTTTTGGACCGGGAGTTCTCACACACTTAGACCTAGAAGTTTTCCGGAAAACTGTTATGGGAGGGAAGTTCCGCTTTTTTTTTTTTTTTACAGGTGCGAAGGATTTATTTTTCTGTTCGCTGGGCCGGGAGAAGGTCAGTACAAAGGATTTACCTGTGTCGGCTAAGCAATGGTCAAAACCTCGATTGACAAAGAACACTGATTCCCATAGAATGTGTATGCTTGTGTGTGACAGGGTAAGAGAGAGAGAGAGAGAGATAGAGAGAGAGAGAGAGAGAGAGAGAGAGAGAGAGAGAGAGAGAGAGAGAGAGAGAGAGATCGCACGAACATATACAAATGAACAGTTAAGAGAGCGATACACTGCTCTCTTCTAGATAAAATACTTTTTAAGCAAGTTTTGGTTTATGGTAAATAATTCAGTACTAACTACCATGTCAGACATATTGTCGTATATTGTGCAGACCTACTGTTCTTTACAGATTCTGCATGCGGTGAAATTTAAATTCTATTGTATTCTTATTTTCAAGTAGTATACTTTAGATATGTTGTCCATCAGTAAATATGTAATGTTATAGCAGATATACCCATTTCTTGTGTTCTACAAGTTAAAAAACAAAACAAAGATCTTTGAAAATGTTGATACTTTCACGAATTCCTGATTCGATATGTTGGTTATGGTTATACGTTTTTGCTTAGAGATTATTGTATTGTGTTTCATGTCTACAGAGAAATGACGTTTTACCTCTGTGGGTTATAGTGTGATGCTATTTTAGTTCACAGTGGGTAGTGACGTCGAAGTGCATGTCAATTTATACCAAACACCGCTTCATTAGGTAGTGACCTGGTGTCCCAGGTCAGTGCCCATTGAGGCGGTGTTTGGTTAGGAGGATCGGCTGACCGAGTGGCTAGAACGCCGGACTCTCATTCGGGAGACCCGGGTTCAATCCCTCGGTAAGGTGTGGGAATTTATATCTGTCGGAGGCAAAAAGAAATTTCTAAGCTGCACAGTTCGCGGCGACTGCACTAGCCAGGCGGCCTTTAATTCCTCAGGCTCACAGACCCCTCTGCCATATTGGCAGTAAATGACAGTTATTTTAGATAATGGATGTTTATGTAATTATACTCTTGTAATTATACAATATTCATATTTTAGGAGACGTGATAGCTAGGACACTTACCTACCGACCCGGTCATCTTGTGTTGGAGTACCCAATGAGGCGGTGTTTGGTATAAATTGACATGCACTCCCAGGTCAGTACCTACTGAGGCGGTGTTTGGTATAAATTGACATGCACTCCCAGGTCACTACCCACTGAGGCGGTGTTTGGTATAAATTGACATGCACTCCCAGGTCACTACCCATTGAGGCGGTGTTTGGTATAAATTGACTTGCACTCCCATGGCGACCAAGCTTAGAATTGGTCATGGGAAGTAAAGGCTGCCACTGTATCATGGACCTGACTGGTCGAGAACCGTCTGGTCTGTAGAAACATGGGTCTAGCACCATATGTCTAATGTATTCACAAGTTGTATAAAAGGCACCCATACCTCAAATATTCCCATATCACACACACACACACACACACACACACACACACACACACACACACAGACACACACACACACAATTTATGGATTTATGGGTCGCACTGTTGTAAAAAGTATTGGTAAAATTCCTGTGAACTAATGACTTCACCTGGCATATATGTCCACGGGCAACACTGCACGTCAAGCAAAGATAACAATCTACAATGAAGATCTGAGAATGAGGCAAACTGAACATGTTGACTCCACATTCTGCAACAATGAAGATCTGAGAATGAGGCAAACTGAACATGTTGACTCCACATTCTGCAACAATGAAGATCTGAGAATGAGGCAAACTGAACATGTTGACTCCACATTCTGCAACAATGAAGATCTGAGAATGAGGCAAACTGAACATGTTGACTCCACATTCTGCAACAATGAAGATCTGAGAATGAGGCAAACTGAACATGTTGACTCCACATTCTGCAACAATGAAGATCTGAGAATGAGGCAAACTTAAAATGTTGACTCCACATTCTGCAACAATGAAGATCTGAGAATGAGGCAAACTGAACATGTTGACTCCACATTCTGCAACAATGAAGATCTAAGAATGAGGCAAACTGAACATGTTGACTCCACATTCTGCAACAATGAAGATCTGAGAATGAGGCAAACTGAACATGTTGACTCCACATTCTGCAACAATGAAGATCTGAGAATGAGGCAAACTGAACATGTTGACTCCACATTCTGCAACAATGAAGATCTAAGAATGAGGCAAACTGAACATGTTGACTCCACATTCTGCAACAATGAAGATCTGAGAATGAGGCAAACTGAACATGTTGACTCCACATTCTGCAACAATGAAGATCTGAGAATGAGGCAAACTGAACATGTTGACCCCACATTCTGCAACAATGGCCACTGCTCAACACAAGTTACAAGCAGACGGGTCATAGCAGAGGTTAAACCATATTAACTAATTCAGTGACAAAAGATAATATATCGCCAAATGTGGCCTCCAATTTGGATAGAAGGACGATATATCGCCATTATAGGGTCATCGTGTTATTTGTTTTGTTCCGTGGTCTCTTGCGCAATTTCAGAGCTCAGTGAATGGGAATTTATATTATAATACTTGTTCATGTGGCTGTGTACTATGTTTGGTCCAATCCTACTTTTTGCTTGGCACTGAATCAGTCAAGAACCCACGAAACAGCCTCAGCAAACAAATCAAACTAACATTGTTTTTTTTGGCAACAAGCATCTTTCCTGTGGCAGCATACGGATGTGAGCCATGCACCATCTCCTAACCACTGCATAGAAAAATTGGAGCTGAAATGTTACAGCACAATTCTTTAAATATTGGGGACCATGAAGAAGAATACCGACAGTCCACACGATCTGAACCTCCAGGACAACTCATAAAGATTATCATGTCTCGGAAACTGAAATACAGGTAGGCCCCGGTTAACGTCGGGGTTATGTTCTTGGAAAACGCGACGTTAAGTGAAACGACGTATATCGAAACACTATTTCCCATAGAATTAAATGAAATACAGTGTATTGTGTACTACAGTAATGTTTATTTTGACGATTGTTGATATTTATTGGCTAAACAGGTGGGTTGGAGGGCGAGCGGCCGAGTTATTGGGACTTAGATGCATTAAATTATGCCTCTCCATCTGAGCATGAAACTTTAACCTCTTCCTGCTTCTTTTCCTGGCTCTTCTTTGCTTGAACAAAAAATGTGTCCAATGCCTGCTGCACAGTAACCACTCTCCTGAGTATCAGCACTCGCCGCATCACCAGGTTGTCTGAATGCTGTGCAGGCGTGAACGCTTCTTAAAGCGCTCAAGCCTACCACGACTCACTCCAAAACTATCATCGGCACTACTAGTACTGCTCTCGCCCGCTTTCTTAGGTACATCTTTATAGAGAGACTTTGCTTTCTCTTGGATAACCATCTTGCTCACAGGCATATTCCGTTGGTTCTGGTCTTCAATCCAGATGGCCAATTGTGCTTCCATGTTCTCCAGAAGAATACTTCTGGTACGAGTGATCTTGGAAGCACTCAAAGGGGTTACGTTGTTAGCACCCTCTTTGATTTTGTCAGCACCTGTATGAATTGTCCTTACCGTCGTTGGAGGTAAACCATGAACTTTACCGATATCAAAAGCCCGATCGCCAGCCTCAAAACGACGTTATGGCGAAACGTAGCGACGTAAAGTGAAGTTATCCTCTATGCGACAATGACGTTATAGCGAAACGACGTATACCGAGGCGATGTATAGCGGGGCTTGCCTGTACTAAGGCCGTATTAAACGTGGCGGTTGCTTGGGAAGGATGGTGATGGAAGGCATGGAACCTGGAAGAAAGGGGTGGGGGGTCGACAAGCACGAACATGGACACTGGACATTGGTCAGTGATGATGATTGTGTCGATTATACAATCATGTCTTTTAGACAATTTTATCTCATACGAATGTGGTATCCATCTTTATTGCTACAATTGGTGCAGGTCGTACTCTCTGAGTTTCCCCCCTCCCCTCACACACACACATACACACATGTTCGCGCGCACGCTAAATGTGGATGTCACAGTCTCTCAGCTGTTGAACACAAACACGCGCGGGCGCGCACGCACATACACACACAGCCCGTTCTTGGGTTTCATATATCGATACTCCCATGGACTGTCAATCGTTTACATGGTAGGTATCAACTTCACACCTCTCCTTCCTGAGTGATGCACACATTATAGTAGAAGGTAAGAATGAACCAAATTAGAAAATACAGTTCAGTGCCTTCTGAGGATTCCATGTGATGCTGCTGTTCTCCACCTACATTTTGAGAATTGTCTTTGTTAGGTACTGCCCGTATCATGTGTATTTCTTCGACTAATTCTTTGTTTCTTTTTCTTTTCGGTGCCCCCAGTCAGCACACCACACACGGCATGGTTTTCCACCGTGTACTATTCCTTGTGGAATTTTGCTTGATTACCGAGGCTCCCAAGTTTATCCATCTAAAACTGGTACCAGAAATTATCTACGAAGTAAATACCGCCGGTGGTATATTTACCACATCATTAATCGAGTCGAGATTGATCCAAACATTTGAGAGCAGCACCATATACCAAGTAAATCTCATGGCACGAAAACGATACCGCGACGCTCACCTGAATCACTAATTCCTGAATAATAGTGTGCATACATTTTTGTAGATATGTTACAAAAGTTACTCGCATGTCCTTTACAGGACGTCGCTGTCAACCCTAGCAATTTTTGGCTGTTTGTGATTTCTTGGCAAGTTGACGTTCAGTAGTTTGCCATTGCTTCCTCAATGACCGGCACCCATACTTTGCATGGAAACCAACGCAAGACGGTCTGCTTGTAATTCGCCCGCAGCTGTATTTCGAACGTGGTATGCGAGATTACGAATTACGTGCGTAACCGCTTCGCCACAATGTACTTATGAATGTATATAGTTTCCACGGACGAAAGTCCCGATACTGGAAAGTGTATACGGAAATAGAAATATTATCAGGCTAACAATATTTACAGTGCTTGATATATGATATGGGACATGATCCTCTAAACTCTGCACAACATTCCTTATCTCCAGCTGATTTATTTAGCCTACATGTAAAGAGTCAAGATCACTCTATATCTTACTTACGGTAAGACATGATGTCGATAACATTTCCCTATGTTCCCACTGCTTTAATAATTCTGCCACCCACCCACCCACACTCAACCACCCACCCACACTCAACCACCCACCCTTCCACACAGACAGACAGATAGGCATTTACTATGACAAGAGAGCCCTCAAAAGAGAAAATAACCCGTAATTTTCATCATTTATTATATATAAATGGAGCTATTCATTATACATGTCAGAAAATACAACAATCAATACAGGACAATTACAAGATTATTTATATAGTCAGCTCTATCTAATTATCTATCTCGTGGCTGTGCCACTGTATCATACATTGTCCTCAGTATTGTATCCGTTCTTAATTATAATTATTGGGCCTCTTCTGCTGGCCTATTTATAATCTGTGGAAGCAAACTGGGTACACCCTGGTTGGTCTCCCATCCAGTTCTTGGATCTCGGTAGCATTCAGTCAGTGTAGACTATGTTCATGAGTGGTCTGTTTTTTTCCTCTCCCGTTTAGATTTATTATGGCTCACTGCTTTTCTGACCGATTTACTTAGACTAAAGGATATGTGATATCTGTCCTGGAAGAGTGGAGAAAATGTGCAGGAAGTTGCTGTGGAATAGTATTTGGTCTCACTATCTCAGCTGCCTCACTCAGTTAAGTGGCTACAGCATTCAGTCAAGCTGCTACTACTAGTACTACATTCACAAAGTCAGGTCTGGATCTATCTGAGTATGACCACTACGTGAAATTTCAGCATCAATCATAAATCTAAAGATACCATCAATGTGAACATCAGAACTGAAATGCTCTAATACTTTTCAAGAAAATCACAAAGAAATTACATAAAAGAATTGTGATCCTAGGAAAATAAACAATGGAGGGTAAAGAGTCTAGGTGCTCTAAAATAGTTTAGAGCACCAAGACTCTTTACCCTCCATTGTGGGTTTACAACATGTTTTGACTGACGCAGGCGGTCATGCTTCTCCCAATCATGACTTCCTCTTTCAGATGTTTTTATTAAATTGTCATAGCATGTTAGTTTCTTTCACAACATTCACATTACTGATGTTGGATGTCTAAGGAGTTGTCAACAGGAAAGAAGAAAAAGAAGAAGACGAGGAAGAAGAAGAAGAAGAAGAAGAAGAAGAAGAAGAAGAAGAGGAGGAGGAGGAGGAGTAAGAGGAAGAAGAAGAAGAAGAAGAAGAAGAAGAGGAAGAAGAAGAAGAAGAAGAAGAAGAAGAAGAAGAAGAAGTGGTTGTGGAGGAGGCGTAGTAAGAGGAAGAGAAGAAGAAGATGAAGAAGAAGAAGAAGAAGAAGAAGAAGAAGAAGAAGAAGAAGAAGAAGAAGAAGAAGAAGAAGAAGAAGTGGTGGAGGAGGCGTAGTAAGAGGAAGAAGAAGAGAAAACAGCAACAGAAGAAGAAGAAGAAGAAGAAGAAGAAGAAGAAGAAGAAGAAGAAGAAGAAGAAGAAGAAGAAGAAGAAGAAGAAGAAGAAGAAGAAGAAGTGGTGGAGGAGGCGTCGTAAGAAGAAGAAGAAGAAGAAGAAGAAGAAGAAGAAGAAGAAGAAGAAGAAGAAGAAGAAGAAGTACCCTGGACACAAACTGAGTTAAATCTCTGCATTGGCCTTGACCCCACAATAAAGAGTGCATGCTGATTTATATACATCAACTACTCCGTGGGGAAACCGATGACAAGTCCTTTGAGATACCAGTCGCCAACAGCTGGAGTCAGGAGCTCTCAGCCATGGTGGTATAAATGATTCTAGTCCATCATAAAATAAGCATCATCATGCTGTGCCATGCTGATAAGAATGTACGATTATAGTTCTCAGTCTAACTAATACGATTAACCAGTAAACAACAATGAACCTATAGACCTAGCCTGCACCATGCGACGAAAGTCAGGATAAGAAATGTATGTCTGGTCTTTCAAGCTCTTCCGGCGATACCAGCAATATTTCTTAAATATAGTTTTCATTTCTTATTCCACATGTTTAGGCTTAGCCGAAGTAGGGTAACTTAAGAAAGTGTGAGATGTAAAATCCTTGAAGATACGGATGACCAATTTCTTTTACTAGCAATGTTTCATTGACCTTACAAAGAGAAGCCAACCAAGCACATGTTTATGCGGCTCATTGAACCAGAACAGATGCGACCTTTTTATTCAGCGTATTGTAGGTAGCAGAAGCAAGGCTGTAACGCACTGACGTTGACACCAAATGCAAGGCTGTAATGTACTGAAGCTGACACCAGAAGCAAGGCTTAACGCACTGAATTTGACACCAGAAGCAAGACTGTAATGCACTGAATTTGACACCAGAAGCAAGACTGTAATGCATCGAATTTGACACCAGAAGCAAGACTGTAATGCATCGAATTTGACACCAGAAGCAAGACTGTAATGCACCGAATTTGACACCAGAAGCAAGACTGTAATGCACTGAATTTGACACCAGAAGCAAGACTGTAACGTACTGAATTTGACACCAGAAGCAAGACTGTAACGTACTGAATTTGACACCAGAAGCAAGACTGTAATGTACTGAAGTTGACATCAGAAGCAAGACTGTAACGTACTGAAGTTGGCCCTGATAAATATCGGTACGGTATCGGTGTATGATGTTGGTCCTACCGAGGGAAAGGTGACTGGCAGATATGCGCACATAGCTTCGTATTGTGAAATTACTGCAATCAGTTATGAACACAAGCCTTGAAGCTGGCATACTCTTTGGATAAGAGACAGAACAAAGGCACCTGAGAGTGTTGACCCTCGTGAGTCACCCCATTCCCCTTTCGAGAATGTATTGACCTTGGAATTACAAAGATAATTTGCTCAATTTACTTTCTGACTGCACAGTAGGATTGTTTCAACATCGTTTAGACAATCTGTGAGACTTTATGTTGAGACATTGTTAACAGTAACTCCGCTAATACTTAAGGTGATCGGCCATATAACTGCACTGGATCTTAACTACTAAGTTTAGCCTCACATAAGAAGTAAGTAAAGTAAAATTCTTTGACTAAGGTGCATTGGTGATCTGGTGCTGGACGCACTCCAGGAGTGATGTGGTCAATATGGCACGGCCGCATTTACTTCACTGGACATTTCCTGGTACTCATTTTAGGCTATGTCGACCTGGTAGCTCCGGTTAATTTTTAAAACCCTCATCGATTCGGATTCGAACTAATTACTACTCAACCCATCGACCGGAAAGCGTCTTACCACTTCTCTATCACGACTCCTGCACCCATTTCTAAGTCAGTCACACAAAGTCATAATATCTAAGGCATTAATGATTGTGATATAAGATATCACGCCATCTTTATTTTACTATGCTTAAAATAGGTTTACATTGTTGTAGCTAAATAAAAATGCTGGCTATACACAAAGTTGAACTTTGCTCTGTTATTCTTCGTTATATAAGTATGTAAACAGCGTGTATAAATATATAACATATTATACGAAGGGCGTTCAGAAAGTGATAAAGCCCCACATCGTTTTCCCCAGGAGCTGTTTATTCAAACAGCATGAAATTTAAACACAGTATGCACGGATATGTCATGTAATCATCGGTATTATTCAACATAATCCCTATCAACGTGTACGGCTTTATGCCAGCGTGAAACAAGTGCATGTATTCCTTGCCCGTATCAGATTTTTCCTTAATCATGTAGCCATTTCTTCGCTGTATGAACCATTCCTGCATCATATTCAAACCTTGTCCTACAGAGAGCATCTTTAAGTGGACCACACAGATTAAAATCAGAGGGTGCCAAATCGGTTGATTGTCTCTCCTCCTGGCATAACATCCACAAGAATCACACTTTCAATACATCAACAAACAGGGAAAACACACACACACGCACACACACACGCGCGCACACACACACACATACACACACACACACACGCACACACACACAGTGATTATGACCTTTCCAGCTGAAGGAGTTGTCTTGAATTGTTTTCTTCATGGTGATTGCGGATGATGCCACTCCATTAACTGTCTTTTTGTCGCACGTTGAAAATGATGTGCACAGGTTTCCTTACATGTAACAATCTTAGCCAAAACGTTCTCTCCATCAGCATTGAAACACTCCAACAAATCAGAAGAAATTACTTTCCTTTGCAATCGGTGGTCATTTGCGAGACTTCGAGGAACTCATCTTACTCAAACCTTAGACAATCTAAGAGTTTTCATTACTGCATTTGCACTACCATTGCTGACTGACAGCCGTAAGGCTGCTTGTTGAGTAGTGATTCGCCTATCAGTAAGAATTTCTTTCAGTGCATTTCAACATTTCTGAATAAGCAGCTCCGTATCTCCATTTCTGATTCCTTGATTCTCTGAACTCAGCGACTGACTATACTCCTGTCGACTGCAAAACGTCCATACACAGCACATAGATGCTTTTAAATGTTCGCAACAGTTTCCTTCTCTGCAACAAGAAATTCTATCACAATTCGCAGGTTGATAAAATGCTCTAGATCAGGGGTGGGCAAACTACGGCCCGCCAAGTGATTTTATGCGGCCCGCGAGGGCATTTAGAAATAAAAATTTTTAATTAGTTTTTAAGTTATTTCGTTGCATTTTACAGAATTTCATGTACCGTTATGATGAGTGTCAATAACAAACGTAAGATTGAAGATGAATGCCATGTTTTTAATGATGAATGGACAAATAAGTACTGTTTTATAAACGTTGGTAGCAAATCAGTTTACTTGTTGTGTCGTGAGTCAGTGGCTGTCTTCAAGGAGTACAATTTAAAAAGACATTATCAAACAAAATATTCCGATTTCGGATACAATTTAACGACCAAAGAGAAGGAGAGGAAATGCTTTGATTTGGTGAAATATTTGGAGAAACAGCAAACTGTTTTCACTAAACAGTCTTCAATTCAAGATGCAGCAACTGAAGCTAGTCTTGTCCTGTCACTCAGAATTGTAAATCAGAACAAGCCATTTTCTGATGGCGAGTTCATCAAGGAATGTTTGCTAGATGCAGCAAACATTATGTGTCCAGAACAAACAAAAAAAACAAACAGATTTGACAACATAACTTTATCAAGGAGAACTGTGGTCAGACGTTTTGACAAGATCAGTGACAATTCGATGCATAAACCTCAAGTTGTAAGTAAACAATTGTTGTGGTACTCTCTTGCATTGGATGAGAATACCGATGTACACGATACTGCCCAATTATTGATATTTATACGTGGAATAAACACTTCTTTCAAACTCACTGAAGAGTTACTGATTGTTGAGTCACTCAAAGACACAACCACAGGCCATGATATATTCAATGCTGTTACTAACTGTGTTGAAAGAACTGGGTTGGTTTGGAACAATATGGCAAGTGTTAAAACTTACAGAGCTCGTTCTTTGATTGGAAAAAATGAAGGTCTGGTAAAGTTGATAAGTGATAAGATTAAAGCAGAATATCCAGACCACACATTATTACCACTTCACTGTGATATTCATCAAGAAAGTCTGTGTAAAACTGTTTTGAATATCAAGCATGTTATTGACCCAGTTGTCAGTGTCATCAACCTCATCAGATCAAGAAAACTTAATCACAGACAGTTCAAGTCATTACTTGACGATTTGGAAACAGAACATTCCGATGTCCTGAACCACACCAATGTTCGATGGCTGAGTCTCGGCAAGGTGTTGAGGCGAGTGTGGGAACTCAGAGAATAAATAGTGATGTTCCTAGAGATGAAGGGCATTGCATGTGACTTTAATACTAACATTGTCAATAAAGAGTGGCAGTTTGACATTATGTTTGCCATTGAAATTATGGAAAAGCTAAATGAACTGAATGTCAAGCTTCAGGGTAATGGTGTGTTTGCATATGAATTGTATGTATATGTAAAATCATTGCAGGCAAAACTCTCACTGTTCTCCAGACAAGCAAGTGAAAAAAATATTTTTTCACTTCCCTT
The DNA here is from genome assembly GCA_963921405.1 of Cepaea hortensis. Taxonomy (NCBI): domain Eukaryota; kingdom Metazoa; phylum Mollusca; class Gastropoda; order Stylommatophora; family Helicidae; genus Cepaea; species Cepaea hortensis. Next base: position 72,904,081 of record OY992883.1, on the reverse strand, counting down.
TGCTGAAACAAGAAACCATTTCTGGTGAAATGACTGAAAAGTACAATTCCCAATTAGATGCATTGATTGAAGAATTTGGATGGAGATTCCAAGATTTCAAGAAATTAGAGCCATAGTTCAATATTCTCAGTTCACCTTTTAATGCAGAGGCTGATACAGCTGCAGAGGACATACAGTTGGAGCTGCTTGACTTACAAGCAGATCATGACCTGAAAGAGAAATTCAAGACAGATGGTTTGATGGATTTCTATGGATCTTTATCACAAGAATCATTTCCCAACTTGAAAAACTTTGCAGCTAAACTTTTATCATTATTTGGATCAACATACATTTGCGAATAAGCATTCTCTTGCTTGAAGATCAACAAATCTAAGAATAGGTCTTTATTGTCGGACTGCAACTTGCATGCTGTCATGCGAATTTCAACAAGTAAACTTGCTCCAGATTTCAAGAATATTGTCAAAAATTGCAAGCAGTTACATAATCTCATTAGAAATCAACAACTGTAGTGACAATATAGTCGCTATGTGTCTAAATTAAAGCCATTGATAGATAATAAAGAATATTTGTTATAATAACAAGTCGTAAAATCGTGTTAACAAATTAGTAAAAGTTTTTGTCCATATTGTCAAATATAATGTATAAGTGTGTAAGTAAAATAAAATTGCAATAATTATTTATTTATACAGCTTAATAACCTATAAATAATTAATAATTATTTATTGTGATAGGTTGCTGTAAACAAAATGGATATATATATATATATATATATATATATATATATATATATATGCGGCCCGCCAATAGCTTTACATTTGTCAATGCGGCCCGCCACACGAAAAGTTTGCCCACCCCTGCTCTAGTTCAATACACTAATATATGGCGCGGAAGCCTGAACAACAAACAAGCAATTAGAAAGTCGAATAGAGGCGCTGGAGATGTGGATATACAGAAGAATATGCCGTATTTCATGGAAACAAAAACAATCAAATATATAGATTCTAGAAAAACGGAATGAAAAGAGAGTTGATGAAAGAAATAAAAAAGAGGCAAGTGAAATATTTCGGCAACGTTAAAAGGCATACCACTCTTATAAGAAATATATTAATGGGTGTCGTGTGTAAAGAATGAATGTCGTAGTAGTTATTTGTTCTTCTTTACCACTTTAGTGTCGTCCCTGGAGTGAGGGGAATCGACACCCACATTTTTTTAAATTCAATATCTCTATCCTGGAGATATCCAGTAGACTCCGTCCACAACACTCCCTCAATCTGAAGACACCTTCTTCTCATTCTTACTCACTCCTGGATCATGCCCCCTCTCATTCTTCCCCAACATAACATACGTGACAACTCTAGCTTCAACAAATAAAACAAGAAATTTATTAAAGCAAAGAGTATATGTAGGAGAAGTGTGTGTGTGTGTGTGTGTGTGTGTGTGTGTGTGTGTGTGTGTGTGTGTGTAAGGTGTAGAATGTGTGACGTGTACTCTAAAGTGTCTATAGACTCAGATCAGTGTTCAGGAGTATAGTCATTCTCATCACTGTGCTGAGAACACACTAGCACCAGGTATTCCAGACAAGCAGCCTCACCAAGGTGATGCTCCTCTGGTCACGTGAAGACTTCCTCCGTTGTCTCTTGAACCACTAGGATGCTTGGACATCCATGACAAACACTGTCTAATGAGAGTCTTCAATCCGCTCAACACTATGAATTTCCTCTGTTATTTAAATGATTGTTAATCAGAGAATTCTAAGACTATTGTCACTGTTACTGGGGAAATCTTAATGTATCTAGTGTCACTGGTTTTAAAGATTCCCCATAATAACACCACACTCTGACTGTTCTAGGTATCAGTATAAAGTTGTATGATTGTTCCTAGTATCAGTAGTGTATATCTACAATGTTCTGACTGTTCAGTGATACACTTATCACTTGCTAAAACATAAATCTCATCAGCATGTCCTACTCAGCAGAAGCCAGGTTCCTGCAAACCAACTTGGGTATAAGCCCAATGTAGCGGCCTCTCAGCAACTTCTGTCTTCAAATTCTGAGCCATCATCTTCTAAAATGTGTTAGCTTCACTGTTGAAAATCATAGCACACATACGTGGACCTGTAAATGGAACCATATGCCTATTCCAGTTGCTAATCGAAACTATGCAATCACTGACTGGATCTATGTCCGCGGATAACTATCACCACTTAGACATTATAGTCTCTCTCATGTAACACAACTCGGAATAATGCACCGATCTTAACACTTCAGAATTTTTGGCCGACTCACTCCACTTGTTTACCGCAACTGGGTTTTATATCAGTGCTTGAGTGACGTCACCAAAAAGTCTAGACGCCAATCAGTCCAGAGTCTGGTTTTGTTCTCCTGTTCTAGACTAACTGGAGTCAATCTGCGGTTAAATTTGCTTTCATTTGGGGAAATTCTTTGTCCCGTACATCAATAGTTCAACCTGAGAATTCCCCCCATCACAGAATCCATCCCGACTTGCATTCAGACATTTCGTCTCCACTTCAAAGGCTACTACCGCCGTGGCAGACGTTTGGCGTTGTTATTCGTTTTCTCGAACAACCCACATCATAACAAAATCGCCGACTGTGTAGACATTTTGACGCGACGTATTTTTCTCCGTCTGTACGACATCAAAGGGTTGCTTGTTTTTGCCGACTAATGTCGGGTCTTGGTTGTCATTGATCGAACATCAAGTTTATTTCGCGACAATGGGTAATGTTGAAGGCAAGCGAGCAAGAGGTAGGCATCGATACAAGTGGGAAGATAAAATCAAGAGATGAATAAAGAGCAATCTGACAGAATATACTGTCAGGGCGGGAGGCAGACAATATTGGAGATCCAATGCAGCCAACCTCATAGTGGAGACCGTACCTTATTGATTGATTATAATCAACCCCACCCAACCTTTGTTGACTGCTCGTAATTTACTAGCTAATTTCAGTAGTTTACCATTGCTTTCTGAACAAGAAGTCAAAAGTTTAAACGCGCTTAACTCATAATAACTCTCCTTCGGGAGACCCGGGTTCGATCCCTCGGTAAGGTGTGGGATTTTTTTTTGTCGGGGGCAAAAAGAAAATCCTAACCTGCACAGTTGGCGGCGACTGCACTAGCCAGGCGGCCTTAATTCCTCAGGCTCAAATACCCCTCTGCCATACACCGCAAGGTACTATATTGGCAGTAAATGACGTGTACCAACGCGGCGAGAACCGCTACCGATTCTCGCGCAGGTTACGTTACTCACGAGAATATACGGGATTACGGAGAAATACGTAAATCCCTAGGCCATGGAGACCGGCGTGAGAGTCCTTACACTGTTAAAATGTGAAGGTAGGCTAGTTTCCGGGCTGTATAGCAACCATATTGTTTTTATACGGGCACTGGCACTGGCTTAGTTGGTGGACCCCAGACTGTCGGCCCTTGTTGGTCAAGTATCTCCGAATCTGCATCGAAGCGAATGTTTAAAAATGGCCTGGGCTCCCTGGTTGACGCAGCCAAAAACGGGTACCAGAAAATGAATAAGTGGTTTGATTTGGTTTCAGTTGAGCAAAGCTTTCACTGCACGCAGATATCTCCTGAAGTGTTTCAGTCTCTTTCCGTAGAAAACACAGGGAGACTCTCATCACAGTGAACGAGCCCCAAACCCCCCACGAGGACCCACATGTGTGTACAGCAGAATCACACTTGCTAGAGCTATTCTTTTCCGAAGGTATTTTGTTGTTGTTGATTGTTGTAATTTTAACTGATTAAGTGCTATGGGGCCGGCTCCATGGCCGAGGAGTTAGTAGCTTTCTCCGCTAACCCCGAATATTCTCGTCACGTGACGCGACGAGAATTAGCAGTGGTTCGAATCGCAAAAGTGACTTATGAGAGTATGGAGCCGGTCGCTCAGAAAGTCGTGGCGTGCTGATGAGCGTAATCTAGCCTAGGAATCAACATACAGCTGAAAGATGCTGGTGTTGACCTCAATATCCTGAAACAGGATGGAAACGCGAAAAAAAAAAAAATTGCTATGGGATGATAGATCGTCTTATTCAAACTTCCCGTAATTGCCATGAGCTTATAAATCAAACTATAGTTATTAAGTCATAACTGTGACGCACAGCTACGTCCCATATCCCGCTATCCATTCGTGTTCGGTGCAAACCTAGTGTTTGTTTGGCACTGAATCTTTCTAATAATATGTGGCGGTGGCCTATTCGGTCTGCTCTGTTTGATGTCCATCTACTCGGGGATTCTTAACGAGAATTTACACGGAGACACCTCATACAGGTTGCTTGAAGAGCTAGGGCCGACTGATTTCATGGCACTGTGAGGCTGCGTCTACTAAGGTGCCACCAAGCAAACTCTTACATCTCTAGCACCAGTTTAGACAAGTTACAGCGGATTATTGTTTAAAAACTAAAGTGAGCAGGAGCTTTGATATCCTAGGAAATGTATGGAAGTCAGAGGAAGTTAACATTATTATCAAACTTGGAATGTTTAACTTCAATGTTGCATCGGTACTACTGTATGGGTCAGAAACATGGAGAAGACTACAGGAATTACACATAAACTACAAACTTTCACCAACTGGTGCCTGCTCAGAATCTTATATATAAATTAGGATGTGCGTATCTCTGTATGTATGTCTGTCTGTATGTATGTCCTTTATACGCTCGCGAACGGCCCATCCGATTGAGATGAAATTTTCTACACGTCTTCCTTTCATTCCAGAGCAGCCAACTGTCGTATTTTTTTTTCTTCTTCCTCCTCCTCCCTCCTCCCTCCTCCCCCTCCCAAAATACGTACGTCCAGGAAATGGTCTTCTACATAGACACTTCTCTCTGAGGTCCGCGATAACATATTAACCTGGTGGGATGGCAATCAATCCCTCCCTCCTCCTCTCTCCTCCTCTTCCCTCCCCTCCTCCTTCCTCCTCCTCCCTCTTCCTCCCTCCTCCTCCTCCTCCTGCGTTCTCATCCTCCCTCCTCCTCCACCTCCCTTTCCTTCCTCCCCTCCTCATTCTCCCTCCTTCCTCTCCCTCCTTCCTCCTCCTCCTTCCTTCTTCTCCCTCTGCCTCCTCCTTCTCCTCCTCACTCCTCCTTCTCCTCCTCCCTCCTTCTCCATTCTTCTCCTCCTCTCCCCTCTTCCTCCTCCTACCCTCTTCCTCCTCCTGCCTCCTCGTCCCTCCTCCTCCTCCTACCTCCTCCCTCTTAATTCTCCATCCTACTACCTCCTCCCTCCTCCTCCCTTCTCCTCCTCCTCTCCCCTCCTCCTCCTACCCTCTTCCTCTTCCCCTCCTCCCTCTCCCTCCTCTTCCTCCTCTTCCTCCTCCCTCTTCCTCCTCCTCCTCCTTCTTCCTCCTCCCTCTCCCTCCTCCCTCTTCCTGCTCCCTCTTCCTCCCTCCTCCTCCTTCCTCCTTCTCCCTCTGCCTCCTCCCTCCTCCTCCTTCTTCCTTCTCCTCCCTCCTCCTCCCTTTTCCTCCCTCCTCCTCCTCCCTCTACCTCCTCACTCCTCCTCCTCCCTCCTCCTCCCTCTCCCTCCTCCTTCCTCCTCCTCCCTCTTCCCTCCTCCTCCCTCTACCTCCTCTTCCCTCCTCCTCCTCCCCCTCCTCCTCCCTCCTCCTCCTCCCTCCTCCTCCCTCTACCTCCTCCTCCCTTCACATTCCTCCTCCTCCCTCTTTCTCCTCCTCCCTCTCCTCCTCCTGCTCCCTCCTCCTCCCTCATCCTCCCTCCTTCTCCTCCCTCCTCCTCCTCCCTCCTCCTCCCCCTCCTCCTCCTAATCCCTCCTCCTCCCTCCTATTCCTCCCTACTCCTCCTGTCTCCGCCCTCCTCCTCCCTCCTCCACCTCCCTCTTCCTCCTCCCTCCTCCATTTAACCAAGACAGACAGACAGTCAGACAGATAGTCGGGAACGGGATCTTATATGACTACTTATATGATTTAAATGAGATGCTCTCCACCATGGGCTGGACTGGGTCAGACAGACAGACAGATAGATAGATAGACAGACAGACAGACAGTCGGGAACGGGAACTTATATGACTACTTATATGAATTAAATGACATGCTCCCCATCAGGGTCTGGGCGAAGACGGGCTGGGTCAGACAGACAGACAGACAGACAGTCAGACAGACAGATAGTCGGTAACGGGAACGAGAACTTATATGACTACTTATATGATTTAAATGAGATGCTCTCCACCATGGGCTGGACTGGGTCAGACAGACAGACAGATAGATAGATAGACAGACAGACAGACAGTCGGGAACGGGAACTTATATGACTACTTATATGAATTAAATGAGATGCTCCCCACCAGGGTCTGGGCGAAGCCGGGCAGGGTCAGCTAGTAGTCTATAAATGAAATGGTACAACAGAATCACCAACGTAGAGCTCACGAGGAGAACAATACAAACATCGATGAACGAAAAAGTGAAGAAAAGACACTGGCGCTAGATAGGATACACACTAAAACAACCTGAGAACGACATCACAAGACATTCTATTGTTTGGAACCCATAAAGCAAACGAAATGACGTGGGACTTAAAGACACACGGAGAAGAGAATTACAGATAAAGATGAATAATATTGGGAAGTCTTGGAGGGAGCAGCAGAAGATAGCAAAAGATAGGATGGCGTGGCGCAGTTTGGTTGGGGTGTCTATGTCCCGTAGACAATAAAGGGAAGAAGAAGAAGAAGAAGAAGAAGAAGAAGAAGAAGAAGAAGAAGAAGAAGAAGAAGAAGAATCGCAAAACGCCAATAGCACCAGTATAGAACAGTTAAAGAGATCTTGATTTCGCAACACCATAGTCCCACGAGCGGTGTCAAGTAAACACTGTCTTTTCCAAACTGTATACGGAGGTGGAAGTACAGCCGCCTACATGGAAATCAGAGATATGTTTGTGATGGAAAGACGGCGAGGAAGGAAACTGGTCACCAAGCTTTACAATTCAGTGATATAGTACAGGGTGTATTTTTAATGACTGTTTAGTGTTTGAAAATATTGCCGGTCCAAGTTTTGTATTTACCTATTATGTTGCATGAACTGTACAGAAAGTGTATTCAAAACTTGGACCGGAAATATTTTAAACACTGCACATTCATTAAAAATACACCCTATTTTTGCGAAAATCTACCTCCACCAGGCTCCTCAGCGACAGTGTCTACCACGTGGTTTCTTTCCTTGACCTTGTACTCCAAATACCAGCAACCTAGACAAACACAGCCACTCTGCCAGCACCAATAACATAAGCCGGATCTGACACTGCGTTTTGAATCTTCCCCCACCCCCTGGCAATTTATACTGTAACTCATTGTGTACTCTCTCCCAGACAACTGTTACTGTAATACATTGTGTACTCTCTCCCAGACAACTGTTACTGTAATACATTGTGTACTCTCTCCCAGACAACTGTTACTGTAATACATTGTGTACTCTCTCCCAGAAAACTGTTACTGTAACACACTGTGTACTCTCACTCCCAGACAACTGTTACTGTAGCTCATTGTGTACTCTCTCCAAGACATTTGTTACTATAACTCATTGTTTACATATCAGTTCATGGTCTATTTGTTTCTGCTGGCATGGTAAACTTTTCTGAACTGCTTCTGTCTTATCCGGATATTATATTAACTCATTCAACTTAAATGTCTAGATTTAACTCTTTCTCTCCTCTAGTGTTATCATTAAAACTCCATTAGACACAGGAGTGTAATACTTTAAAGCAACAACTGCGTGTGAAAGAAAGAGTTAATGTGATAACTACCGGGAACAGAAGGAAATAGACGAAATGACAACTACCAGGTACAGAAGAAAGTTAGTTAGTCGACAGATCATCCTCATTGCACATCGAACCATTCAGTCTATAAATGCTCGGATCCCCTCCTCAGCAAATCCCAAAGCGTGTAGCGGCTAACGACACCAGTTCTGTGTTGGTTTATCAATCTTCTTTGGCTTCTTGCGTAGTGTTCTTGTTTGGCCACCCCTCTTTTAATTTGTTGTTCTTGCAGTCTGGCCATGGTTGTAGATTCACAGTCATCACTTGGTTTACGCAAAAGTCTTACTTCTCGTAGAGCATTCAGAATGTCAGCCTGGTCCATGGCGCGTCCGCCCTCCACCGTAGCCTCACCTGCGAGCTTGTCAGCCCGCTCATTTCCTTGTACTCCCGCATGCCCTGGCACGAAGATGAAACTAATCTTTACCAGCCGAGACCGCTCCAGAGACAGCAACCATTCTCTTCGGATCCACCCCACCTCTATCCTCTTGATTATGCTCATTGAGTCGCTAAGGAAACATGCCCTAGTGAATGTCTGTGTCTCGAGCCATGCTATTGCTTTACTTACTGCCATGACTTCCATAGTCAGGCTACTTGTGGTCTCAGCGAAAGCACCAGAGTCCTTCACAATTCTCCCTCCATCCAGAGCCGTAAAGGCCCATGAGCTTCTCACATGTCGGACGACCGACCCATCCGAGTAGATGACAGCATTACCGTCTAGCGAATTCTCGAAAATCAACGCTTGTACTTCATCCTCCACAGCAGCCGGATTTTCTTGTCTCCAGGTTCTATCTAGTTGGATGCAAACTGAAAAGGATGTGCAGAAATCTGTTGGCCACTCCTCGCCAGCTTCTAAGTCCTCAAGTGAACACACCTGTTGAAGAATGTCTTCGGCTTGACCCATCCACGACCGTCCTCTTTTTAACCTGCTGCCCTTCACCTTCATAATTTCACTATGCAGTGGATGTTGTGTGTTTGCGTTAACTCAGAGGTAGGCGCGTGCTCTGCAAACTTGTATTCTGTCTTCAATGGAAAATCAAGAAGATAGCGCATTGCTGTATCTCTTGTGCATCCAAGAATAATGCGCAAAGCATTCTGTATCCTTTCAATCCTTTCTATCTGCTTACGGCTGAGAGTCAGGATTGCCATCGCGTACTCAAAAACAGACATGACCAGCCCCTCGTACAGAAGACATAGATGGCGCTGCTCACAGTATTCTGCCGCCATCACCCGCATCGCAGCCAAACCCCCGCTTGGCTTTTGTTATCATATGGTCTATGTGCACATTATAAGCAAGGCTTCGATCAAACCGTATCCCCAGGTAATTCATTGCCTGCGTTCGTTCCACCGTCTCTGAACACAGCTTTACAGTTGGTGTTGGAGTGTTGACAATATGATTATTCAACGAGAACCAAGTCACTGTTGCCTTTGTTGGGTTGACCATTGCCCCAGCTTCATCACACCAAGTACTTATGCGACTGAGTTCGGTTTGTAGTTCCGCAGCAACCTGATCTCTATCCTTACCCTGACGATACACTAAAACATCATCGGCATATGACAATGTCCTACCAGGTCCAGTGTTCTGCTCACTGGTGATTCTCACTGTGTAGGCGTTGAACAGTACCGGAGATAATGGTGATCCCTGTGGTAGGCCAGGATATATTGTTGTTGGTTCCAAAGTCCAACTCTCACATCTAAAAACTACTTTCCGTTGGAAGAGGCCTGCAGCGATCCAACTAAGGAGGAATGGACTTATTTTGAGTTCAAGAAGCTGAAGAATTAAAAAATCCAATGGTATTCTGTTGTACGCGTCCTCAAGGTCAATCGCTGCAGTAAAGGTTTCAATGCCTTAGTGGAAACCTTCATAGACATCATGGGCAAAAACTGCTACATTCGTCCAGGTTTCTCTTTTTGGACGGTACTCACCCAGGGTAGGTGGGAAAACCCCTTGTCTCTCTAGCTGGCTTGATATTTTCCTGGCAATTAACTTCTCCAGCAGCTTGCCTATTGTATTCTGCATGGTTATAACTCGCTATCCCTGAATTTTTGTGTGGTCTTTTCCAGGCTTCGGCAAGTGAATCAGATAGCTGTGTAACCACTTCTCCTTGATGCTAGCACTCTCTATACAGTTGTTGTACATTGTGACATGGTGAATCAGTCATCCACATTCCCAGTCCACCACATCTTTAACAATGCTTTTAATCTTGAACGAAGACCATCCTGATAGCGGAGATATTAATAGAATCGAACCTTCTAGAGCCTGGAAGGGAAGGGAAAAGGCGCATGCCCGTCTTTTGATTGGCTAACACTTGGGAGGTAACGCTATCTACTAGGCCAAATTCAAAATCTGGTAGTTGAAGATAGGATTCCACCCGGAGCAGTCACTATCTGTGATGTGGTGCGCCCTAAGATATATAATATTGTTCTCTGGACAACAGGTACCACTTTAAAACATATTTAAATGTTGTGGGTATGCCTAGTGAGCGAAGGAGAAGAATATAAGAGTATTTTTATGAGAAAATGTGAAAGTAAAATCAGAACTTCATTGTGAAAGTATTCCGAATGTTGCTTCTTCAGCCTGTCAGGTCTCCCACGCTGTATATTCTAATTGTCTACCATTTGCCTGCTGTGACTGTTTGCGTGTGCTTGATGACTGTAAATAACGCTCAATGCATATTCGCAAACCTTTGTGCATTCTAGATTCTCATATGAATGCCTATCGCCCCCTCTTGATCAAACGGTAGTAATTCTCTTGTGAATCTACGTCTGTGATCAGAATGTGTGGTGTAACATGTAACATTTCCCTTGTAAATGCTGAGGATGTTTGAGTGAGTGAGTTGGTGTTTTTATAAGTAACCTCTCATATTAGTAGAAGAAAAAGACGTTTGGTGTGTTCGAACCCGTGTCTTAGTTGGCGGAATATATTGTATGGCTCATGCAAATTTACAGGGAAAAACATGTTTTCCATATGTGCTTTGTTACATATGTGAACAATTGCTTATGCAATTTTGCTTCTTTTACATGCTGTAGTAGATATGGCTATTACTCAGTGGGGAAAGAGCACATGATGATGGTGATGATATGACGTACTTGTGAGCCGAGTCTAGTCTGAAAGGGGTGAGGTCTGGCATTGCTGTGTGAGTGTGTATGGAATAGGACATCCATGTAACAGAGTACCACCCATTGGTCTGGTCACTGTGTGTTTGCATTTGTTACATTGTATTACATATTGCATATTGCAGTTGTAAATTATACCTATCTTCCATCTGCCTCACCATGCCTATCTCATGTTGCTATTTCACAATGCTTGCTCATGTTGCTATTTCACAAGGCTTGTTCATGATGCTTGTCTTACAATGCCTGCTTCATAGTGCCTGCTTTACTGTGTCTGTTCCTCATTGTGCCCAGATCCACTGTGGTTAAAATATGTGAGAATCTAGACATATAAAATGCTTGCAATTGTGTATTTCTACTCCTGTCTCAGCATATGGGCTTGGTGACTACCACAAATAAAGGTGAATAATGAAAAGGTTCCACCCACAGTCCATCAGAGTGGAATCCACTCCATCACCAATAATGGGGTTTTGTTGTCTGTGTAACACCCTCCCCCTTACTCCCCATTTCCATCTGCGTATGTTATGTTTGATATAACATTGTCTTTTAACAAATATAAAACGAATGTTGTAACTTGTATATATCAACAGAGAACAGGGATAGTGGAGAGGCCCTCTTCATTATGGGGACAAATGAAAGTCCCTACTTCAAGATTACAACTCCTTTGAAAATGTGGAAACTGTAATATAAAAGTAACCACAATGTCTTCAGGAAAATACCAGCATAAATCTGCATCAATATTTGTCAAAGCTGAAAGGCACTGAAAGGGTCTCAATTTAAACCCAAACACTTGAGGGATTCTGTTATCAATGTTGCAGGAATTACCTTCAAGATTAGAAGTGGATATCCTCATCTCCACGGATTAACCTCCTGGACTCAGTTGTCTCAGACAGACATGATCAAGATGACAGCTGTGAACCTGAGACATCATTATTTCCCTGGAACTGTAGCAGCAGTACTATCCAGGAACTATTTACCCCAACTCATTAATAGTTGTGGTGTAACAAGGAGAATATAACCCCAACTTACTTGTTCATTCTATGTTTTTTTTTTTTTTTGCATATCCTTTACAGGACATAGCTGTCAACACCAGCATCTTTCAGCTGATTGTTGATTTCTTGGCAAGATTAGGCTCAGTAGTTTGCCATTGCTTTCTGAGCGGCCGGCTCACATACCCCGTAAGTTACCGATGCGATTCGAACCACTGCTGATTCTCACCGTCATCACGTTACCGACGAGAGTATACGAGATTACGGAGAAAAGTCATAACCTCTAAGCCACGAAGCCGGCTCATTCTATGTACTTGAATTAAATTCAAACTTACAAGCAGGAACCAGAATCCTATATTTTATACTCATTCAGAAAAACGTTTTGGGAGAGACAAGCGTCGTAGAATATTGCTGTATAGTGGAGTTATCTTTCTACTGAGTGGATGGTATGCAGACTATATGTATTGTTTAACCCCAGTCGCCAGCTTCTCGGCCAGTCTACTCACCATTGAGAGGCCATGATTATCTGTTCATAGACTGTTCACAGGAGGGATTAGACTTACATGGGAACCTTCATGGGAAAGCTGCAACCTGGGACCTTCCCAACACCACTTCAGGTGATAACAGGATGTTTACGGACCAGAATAGCAGTGTGTCCCTATGTCTGCCCCATGTTAGAAAGTCCACCAGTGTTTTACTCTAAGTGACAGTTGAAAGGATAATTCATGATGTACTTGAGTTGTGGTGCAGGAGGAGTTTATATATTAGTGTGTGGTGGAGGAGAAGTAGTGGTTGGAATTTGTGGTCTGTTGGTTGGTTTTTAAAGTGTTGGAATGTGGGTTTTTTCATCATTGTTTTACACTGCATATATTTTTTGTTCGAAGTGCAAACTGTAAACAAGATGGAGCCTGGGTCCTCACTTGACCTCTGCAGTTCATTAAATAAAACCTGATTGTGTTGAGAACAGTGTTGTTACTTACATGTCTCTGGTGAATGTCTTGTACAAATGTTGTCAAGTACAATTCCTAGTGCATGTCTTGTTCAACTGTTGTTGATATCAGTGATATGTGAATGTTCTGTAGAAATGTTGTCCAGTATCTCTCATGATGTGTTTCTTGTTCAATTGTTGGTGTAAGCATTTCCATGTGAATGTATGTCCAACTTTTGTCAAGAACCTGTCATGTAGATGACTTGTTCAACAGGTGTTAAGTACAGTTATTGTTGATGTTTATGTCCACTATGGTTGAATCCTAAAGTCATAATGTCTAATGGTACAACTGACATATGTCACTTTGACACAATAAAATAAGGGGAGATCTAATGTGGCGGACTGGAAGCACACTGACAACATTATGATGAGGGAACAAATTCCTCGGTTGTACAGGGGCGATGTCAAAGAGCTGCAAATAAGCTAATAGATAAGCTAGAAGTAGAACTATGGAAATAGACTTAGACAGGATAAAGAGAACATAGCTATCTAGGAAATAGGGACAGAAGGGACAGAAGCACGAGTGAGAACTATGAATAGTTCTCCGACTGGACACACTCGTGTCCAAAAAGGGGACACTGTATGACGTGAGCTGGAGGTACCAAGAATAGAGTGGGGAAATCCGCATCACGATAAGTGTCCCTTAAACACTGGTAACTCTAACCGGTTGACAAGTCACTAACCGCGTGCTGGAACTCCGAACACGCAAACCAGCTGGCGCACGAAGAGTCAACTGCTCGTGGCTGGACACGCCACGAAGATCGTCAGACCGGGACCCGACAGCGTAGAAGACGGAATGATGTATTCGCTGTGAATCCTTTGTTGCTTAAAAGGACAGTAGCAATAGTTATGACTTAGACTTAACTTCGATAGAGATTACCATCGATATCATCTTTCACATAACATCATCACGATATACCATGATGTGTATTACCTATGTGGTTATCCGCTCGCAGAGCTAATATAAAACTAGCTCAGAATAAATTTGTATCATATTTGTATCCTTTTGTACGACGTACGAGTTATCATTTCGTATGGTACAAAAGAGGAATCCTTGTATGCCTGTCAAAGCTGAGTTGCTGACAGGCAGGATCCGATTTGGTGTCAGAAGGTGGGGCTTGAACCACCTTCAAGCACTTTACAAGACCATTTTCCCACATAAAATGTAAAATTCTACCAAAATTCTATTTGATATTTCATTCAATTTAAATTTGGAAACTAAAACTGTGATTGTGTGTAAACCTGAAATATGTATCTAAATCACCAGTTTAACGATTATTTTTGAATATTTGTTGTATTACATTAATTATATCAATGTTAATCGAATTTACACACGAACTTGTACAATGTCAAATACGTTTAGTACAAGGGAAGTAAATTAGAGTTCAGACTAAGATCATACAGCATAGCTCAGTCAGAGACAGTAGAAAGTGAAGACAAGACGACAATTGACTATTCATTTGACGATTCATCTCACGATTCATTTGACGATTCATTCATACAATCATACCATTCATATCATTAATATCATTCATATTATTCACATCACATTTGTAATTTGCCGATCATAAGAACTGTAATATTTAAAATGATTACAACCCTGTATTTTGTAACACATGCATGTACTAATTGTTTCTGTTCTACGAAACAGAGACATCAATCGTACGAACAAGCCTATTTAGTCTGTGTGTGCAGGACAGCGGTGTAACATCCCGAGGGGCCGTAATTTCATCTGATTAGATGAGTATTTTTTCACTATTTTGATAATCACAATTAACAAACGCATCTTACTTTTCAGTGAGTGATTGTGAATGTGTGACACTTGTTAATTGTAAAATTATTTATATACCAGTTGTGTAAGAACATAAAGCCATACAATGTCAACACTAAGTGAATGTATCCAAGCTGGCAAAGAACTAGGCCATAGCAGGGAGAAATTAGAAAAATGGGCAGAACAGAAATACAAAGAAGAAATAGAAAGAAAAGCTGCAGTAGAGAGAGAGAGAGAGATGAACGAGCACTTGAAAGACAGCATCAGAAAGAGATGAGAGAATTAGAGGAAGCTACCAAGAAAAAACAAATAGAAGTAGACTCACAAACAAAGTTAAGAATGAAAGAAATGGAAGTTGACTCACACATTCAGATAGCCTCCACTAAACAGAAGAGTCAGGAAGAGCAGAATAAATTTTCTAAATATAAAGGGATCATCAAACCCTTCAGTCAAGGGGATTCCATTTCAGCCTGGACCGAGAATATCGAGTTCCAGCTCAAATTTCAGGAAATTCCGTTGGAAGATTGGGCCATGATTTATATGAGAAATCTCTCTGGGGAGCCCTTAAAAGTTATTGAGTCTATACCAACAGAATTAAGAAACAACTACCAATATATTCATGACAGAATTTTGCAGCATTTTCTACTCGATGCTCCTGGATATCAGATCCAGTACTCACAAATTAAACCAAAACCGAACGAAACATTCATAGATTATGTATCTAATGTTCAAAGTGTATTCAGTAAATGGCTTAAGGCAGCGAAAGTAGGGAAGAGTTTTGACAAGTTACAAGACTTAATGATTATTGAGAAAGTGATATCCACAGTTCCAACTCTCTTTGCTAAGTTCCTTCAACAAGCAGACATTGAATCTCTAGAACAGTTGGAGAAACGTGGTTCGGCTTATTTCTCTTCGAACCGAGATATATTTAAGTCATCTATACATGATTCTGAAATTACAGCGTTTGCTAAGAACCAACCAAACAGATCTTTCAACCAGAAATCTTACCAGAAGAAAGATAAACCATACCAAAGGCCACCCCAATGTGTGTACTGCCATTTATATCATCAGCAATTTTCGATGTGTGATAAAAATCCATCATACCCTGCACATCTTGAAATGATGATCAAAAAGCAGGAAAACAAAAGGATTGCATACAAGCGTGCAGTTAAATGTTTTTTTTTTGTTCTTCGTATGGACATTATAGTTCTAAGTGTTTGGGCAGACACAGAATGAAAGCCAGCAACGCTGTGCTCATTGATACATCTTCCGATAGTGGCAGTGAAACGGTGTGCGAGAATGAAAATGTATTACCATTCAATGAGTGTGAAAGTGTGGCGGTTGTTACTGATATTTTAAACTTCGATAGATGTGATACTTGTCACCAGTTTCATACGGACGGTAAACTCAAATGTGGTCACATTGTACCATTTTCTAATGAAGATGCAAATTCAGCTTTAGTCTCCAGAGGCAATTTAAAGTTCCACGATGCACTGGTCAATGAATATCCATGCCAATGTTTACTTGATAGTGGGAGTACTTTAATCGGGGTAAGGAAAGAACTAGTTAACCCAGAGGATTATACGGGCGAATTTGTTAAATGCCGCACTTTTTCTGGTAATATTGAGAAATACCCGCTGGCAAAAGTCCGTTTAAACACCCCGTTCCTTTCCGGCACATTTAAGTGCGCGATTTTACAAAACCCCTGTACTGACCTCATTTTAGGGTGCCTACCAGGGTTAAGACACTGCACTGATGACGAAATATTAGCCTGGAAACAAACTAACACGGCTAATGCAGTAACTAGGTCAGAGACCCAAACACATCAGAATGACCTACAAGATGAGATGTTACAGTTATTAACACCTAGCGGTACTATTGACAATACCACCCGACAAGAGTTTATCGAGGCACAACGCGCCGATCCAACCATTGCACCTTATTTTAAATTATTAAGTGAGAAGGCCAAATTAACCAAAAATGCCTCTTGGTATTTCAAACTCCACAATGGAATTCTCATGCGATATTACACCACCAATAACCATGAAATTCAGCAGACGGTGCTACCTTGAAAACATCAACAAAACGTGTTAAAAATTGCACACGATTCACCGTTTGCTGGACATTTGGCTTATGACAAAACTGGAGCCAGAATTTTAGCACATTTCTATTGGCCTAAGTTTTGTTTCGATATCAAATCTTTTTGTCGGTCATGTACCATTTGCCAACATTTAGTGAGAAAGGGAAAGCATGTAACAGCTGAGGTCCAACTTTCAACATTGGCCTCTAGACCGTTTGAAAGTGTAGCGGTGGATATTGTTGGACCCATGAATCAGGTGTCGAACAAAGGAAACCGGTTCATACTAACCCTCGTGGATCTCTGTACGAGGTGGGTCGAGGCGGTAGCCCTAAAATATATCACCTTCAAAGATGTAGCCAATGTATTTTTACATCTGTTTTCTAGATTCGGATTTCCTCGAACCATTCTATCGGATCGAGGAACTCAGTTTATATCGGCTGCTACGCAAGCCATTACAAAACTATTAGGAATTAAACAAAATTTCACAACTGCCTACCACCCTGCCAGCAATGGAATCATAGAAAAGATTAACGGGGACCTAAAACACATGCTGGCAAAGGTAACAGCAGAGAACCCAGCTGATTGTGATACTCTATTACCAACGGTGCTGTTTGCCTATCGAGAAATTCCGCACTCAAGTACGGGTTTCTCGCCATTTGAGTTAGTGTGTGGGGCGAACCCTCGTAGACCCCTAACGATTTACCATCAGTTAATCACTAGTACAGTAGATAGTCCAACCCCAGTAACACCGTGCGAGATGGTAACAGAGATGCGCGATAAAATTATGAAGGCGTGTGTAATAGCCAAATCATCTTTGGAGAGAAAAGGCCAGATCTACCGCTATTATGCCAATAAGGGTGCCAAAACCCTACACCTTGAACCCAATCAAGAGGTACTACTTTTACTACCAGATAAACGTAACCTATTAATAACTTCATGGCAAGGGCCATTCAAAGTGGTACGAAAGATATCAGATGTCGATTATGAAATATCGATAAACCAAAAATTAAAGATATTTCATATCAACATGCTGAAGCCTTACTTCTCACGACAAGAACCGATGAAAGACTAACAGAATGCACCTACACCAAGCAACCCGACGACAGACGTACATAACGCAACTACACTAGTTATGGCGACAGAAGACGACGACAGCGCAGAAACACCTAGTCAGGAAACAGAACACACAGGTAGTACAACCACAGTACTCAATTAGATAGACGACGATGACATGGAACTACCAGTCCCGACAGTAGACACGACTGGGACACTTGATAGTATACGGATAGAACCGAAACACAGACGAGCAAAGACGACAAATAATAGATCTAGTAACTGAATACAGAGACATTTTTTCCGACATTCCAGGTAGGACTGACAGGATCGAACACTCCATTATTCTGACTGATAACACCCCTATCAAATGCCGACCTTATTCCATCCCGTTAAGTTACAGGGAAAATCTCGACAAGGAACTCCTAAATCTTGAGTCGAGTGGAATAATCCAAAAGTCGCAGTCAGAATACTCTTTTCCTATCGTCCTTGTGAAGAAAAAGGACCCTACAATTCGCCTCTTTGTCGATTATCGCAAGTTAAATAATGTTACCAAAGTCGACGCAGAGCCAATCCCATCATGTGAGGATATGATTCTTAATATGTCAACCTCTCGAATTTTTTCTAAACTTGACCTAACTAAGGGATACTGGCAAGTCCCAATGCATCCACTTTCGATCCATCTAACTGCATTCTCAACACCTTTAGGTCTTTATGAGTGGCGATTCCTTCCTTTTGGCCTTCGTAATGCTCCAGCCACTTTTGTCCGACTCACCAGAGACCTTCTTCATGGAGTAACGAATACTGAAACTTACATTGACGATATTTGTGTTCATAATGCAGACTGGACATCACACTTACAGAAACTGCGACACGTCTTCGATAGATTGAGATTAATCGGTCTTACTGTAAAGCCAACCAAAGTTGAGTTGGGGTTGGAAGAAATTGATTTCCTTGGCCATACGATCACCAGAGGCCAACTTAAGACAGATGATAAAATTGTCACCAAAATTTTGAACTTAACTATGCCAACGACCAAGAAGCAGGTCAGAAGCTTGCTTGGTCTAGTGAATTACTACAACAAGTTTATACCCAATTTAGCTGAGATCACCAGTGTTTTTTCTAATGTTTTGAAAGCATCTGTGAAATTAAATGTACAAGATGCAGAGTTAATTGATGCATTATCAAAATTAAAACGTATGTTCAGCGTTGTACCAATCTTGCGCTTGCCTAATCCCAATCTTACGTATTTTCTCTGTACAGACGCAAGTGCTATATCCATCGCTGGCGTTTTAGGCCAGTTCCATGAGGGAATCTTTCACCCAATCATGTATGTAAGCCGCAAAATTACCCGTGCTGAATCGAGGTATTCAGTCTCTGAGTTAGAGGCTTTAAGCGTCATCTATTGTATCCATAAGCTTCATAGATTCTTAGCGGGTACTCATTTTGTCATTGAAACTGACAATTCACCGCTTACAGTGATGCAGTCTGGAGTCCACCGTAATAACAGGATCTACAGATGGTCTTTGATCCTGCAAAATTATTCGTTCACTATAAAGCATATAAAGGGGAACATGAACTTGCTGGCAGACACACTTAGCAGACCTTCTCAGATCGAGATATCTGAGGTACGAGAAGAAAGCGATCCGACATCACCAAAGTCATTGACACTGTAAATAAATAGTGCCCTATATGGTGAATACAGACACTGTAGTGCTCTTACCATATTGAATCGCCTGAACTTGCTTACTATTAACTGTGTCAGTACGAGTGAAAGTGAACAGACACATTATGAGATGTCTACGCCACCACGATATATGCAACCCATGAGTAGAACGATATTTCAACGTTACCCAGGATGAGAGCGTAGATATCAGACTTTGTCTCGATGAACTCTATTTTTCAACGAGATTTAACAGAGGACGCTACTCCGACAACACACCTGGATGTAATTAGTTAATTTAGATAGAGTTAAAATGTATGTGATATGTATAATAACATGTTTTTATAACAGTTGCATATAACATCGTATTTTTGTAGTTACAATAGAATGTAGAACCATCCATATAACCTTATTAATAACATTTAATAGTTAAAATTCAGTTAGAAACTCATTTAGTTTAACCCTTACATCATACTTTTCAACGTAGGAAACATAACTTTAGTTTATCATCAGTTAAACACATTTTGTTAGAGATTTAGTTAATTAAAACATTACTTAGAAATTAATTCCATCATTTAGAAATTTATACCATCCTATGTACTAACACACAATAAGGTAACTAACACACTTTCCCCCATTTTGATCATTTAGTTAGATTAGTTCCCTTAGTTAGTGTAGCACAGTACACCAACTTATAATAGATTAGCTATATCAATCATTACCCACAGGATTGGTAGCAAACAATCCTCTTAATTATGTATAATTTTGTACAGAAATGACGAGTGTAGAAATAGAGCACAGTCATTTGGCTTGAAAACCTGTTTAAATTCAGCCAACTATTTATTGTAAATATATATTGTTCATCCATTTTTTTTCTACAACCATATTTTAATGACAGAACAGGTATTTTAAAACCTCTGTGGAATGAAAGAGGAATGAAAGATGTATGGATGAGAGTGAGAGAATGAAATAAATACAGAGCAGTGAGACATGTGGCGGGATTTTTTATCGCGAGGTTTTGTAATTCGCCCGTGTCAATGGGTGTAAGACAATGTGTTGTTCAATTTTTTATCTGTGTAGTTGCCATACTTAGATGATAGAGATAGGAAACATATTTTGAGCATCCTAAATCGGGAGAGTAGTCATAAAGCAGCCTTACACACTCGTTTGTGACTACAATAAACCGCTTTACGGCGCTCGAAAGTGTACATACACGTAAATTATAGACACATACACATATTGGTAAGTTAAATACACATTAGTTTAATACAAACACGCAACCAACCAGGAAAACTAACACATAGAGATGCATACACCAGTACTTGCAAAGGGATATAACTACTATAAACAGGGGACACAACAAAATCTCGAGAACCTAAGTGTAACACTGAAATATTTCTTCACAAGCGGAAGCTAAAAAGGTGAACATTAGCACATAAAGCATGTATACTAGTTGGAGTAAATATTATATGGGAGCATGAATATTATTCATGTATTGTACTCGTAACAGGGGCAATTTGTATGAGTTGTCAGTTATATTGACAATTTGAGGACAGGTCTAAAAGACATTGGTTCCGGATCACACAACTCCCAAGAAGTATAATGTTAGTATGAGCACGGACTCTAGCCAACTGTACTAGTGTGGTGTGGTAATCAATTAGCCAAGTGAAGTAGTACAACAGTGTGACGAGGGAAAGGAGAGATCTTGTCATATACCCAGAACAGAGTTAGACAACTCATGCAGCCTTTGACAAAATTAGACAGCCATAATTTTTTGTTGAGATTACTACTTGTGTTACACCCACAACTTAAAAGTTTGTAACACAACACAGAGGGAGGGAGAGCCTGTCAAAGAGCTGCAAATAAGCTAATAGATAAGATAGAAGTAGAACTATGGAAATAGACCTAGACAGGATAAATAGAACATAGCTATCTAGGAAATAGGGACAGAAGGGACAGAAGCACGAGTGAGAACTATGAATAGTTCTCCGACTGGACACACTCGTGTCCAAAAAGGGGACACTGTATGACGTGAGCTAGGGTACCCAGAATAGAGTGGGGAAACTCGCATCACGAGAAGTGTTCCTTAAACACTGGTAACTCTAACCGGTTGACAAGTCACTAACCGCGTGCTGGAACTCCGAGCACGCAAACCAGCTGGCGCACGAAGGGTCAATTGCTCGTGGCTGGACACGCCACGAAGATCGTCAGACCGGGACCCGACAGCGTAGAAGACGGACTGATGTATTCGCTGTGAATCCTTTGTTGCTTAAAAAGACAGTAGCAATAGTTATGACTTAGACTTAACTTCGATAGAGATTACCATCGATATCATCTTTCACATAACATCGTCACGATATACCAAGATGTGTATTACCTATGTGGTTATCCGCTCGCAGAGCTAATGTACAACTAGCTCAGAATAAATTTGTATCATATTTGTATCCTTTTGTACGACGTACGAGTTATCATTTCGTGTGGTACAAAAGAGGAATCCTTGTATGCCTGTCAAAGCTGAGTTGCTGACAGGCGAATAGTCCAGATCTCCTTATGGCCTTGAGGGGACCTTTTCCTTCTTTTATAAATTTTCTGTGTAGATACTTGGGCTTAGATCTAGGAATCTCACAGTGGGGGTTCTGAGCCAGGAAAACAAGTTCCTCTAAAGGGCTAAGCGGGAATGATTTATCTATCTCATTTTAGATGCCTCTAGACAAAAACTTGCCAAATCATACTTTTTATCTTGTCTATCTATTATACAAGATACATTTACAGAGACCACTTCTAATTGGGTCCTCTGTCTTCTTCTAACATCTACATACATGTCTGCTAGTTTCTCTAGCTCGTTGTCGGTACACCTATTGATGTCGTCGTATCTTATACCATCAGGCTCTGGAGCTCTATTTTTTATCGTCGAAGCACAGCCTTGATTTATTTCACTGCCACTGTGTCTTCATCCGAAATGTTCTGGGCCTTGCACCTGTCTGAGGTGACCTCCTTGGCGAGATTTCGGCCTCCCGTGTCTGTCTTGTTGATCTGTTCTAGATAGCATTCAAAGAGGGCTTTGCCCTTGTCCTCGTCAGTTCTCTGCCAGATGAGGTCAGCACCTTGGAAGTCAGAAATGCTCTTATTCTTGACAACCCCCTCATGCTTATATGTAGTCGCCAGAACAATTTCAGTGACTTGTCTGTGCTTACTCTTTGACACACCTCTGCCCATTTTTCGCTTTTAACCACCTTGACCAGTTTTTTGAAATAGCTTACTTTTGTGTGCATCTCTCTTTCTAAGTGCATGCAGGGACAAAGATGGCCAGTTCTGTTCTTCTTGGCATTTTGCCATCTCCTTACAGCCTCGTTAGATTGACTGCCGCCCGCTAGGAGAATACACGCTGTTCCGCCATGTTGAAAAACCGAAAACCACAGAAACCACACACGCTGCGAAAAATTCACTCAAGGATTGCTTCGCTCCGTGCACGTAACTCCGTAGAATCGGTGCAGATCTTGAGTAGAAACTCCTCGTTTTACATCCTGGCACACAAATTACACGCAAGAGATGAATAAATCCATCTCCCACGCGAAAAAGTTAACGTTCACAAAACAACACGATCGTCCGTCGCCATCTTGAAACAGGAAGTAATCAGATAATAAAATTTATGACAACTACCAGGGACAGTAGTAAATATACTATATGACAACTACCAGGGACAGAAGAAAATAAACTATGTTACACCTACCAGGGACAGAAGAACACAGACTACTAAAATAGACAACAAAAAGGTAAGGAATCAACGATGTAATATGACATCTAACATGTAGCATAAGATCTACCGTGACAATTACCAAGGATAGAAAGAATGTAACTGACTGTCACAGAGACATGTGTTGATTGTAACAGTACTAACACTCTGAAGGAGAATGAGCTAAAGAAATAATTGTCACACAGTGGATCAAAGTAGCAAGTTACGAGGGACTTCAAATGAAAACCTTAAAGTGTGTGTGTGCACGCGCGCGCGATTGTGTGTGTGTGTGTGTGTGTGTGTGTGTGTGTGTGTGCGCGCGCGCGTGTGTGTGTCAATATATTCTGATAAAGCAGAAAACAAATGTAGAATGTGTCGATGTAGTCATCAGTGCGTTCAACGCAAGTCTTCCAGCGCCGGTAAAGTGT
This sequence comes from Cepaea hortensis, assembly GCA_963921405.1. Classification (NCBI taxonomy): domain Eukaryota; kingdom Metazoa; phylum Mollusca; class Gastropoda; order Stylommatophora; family Helicidae; genus Cepaea; species Cepaea hortensis. The sequence continues at coordinate 72,880,479 of OY992883.1, read as the reverse complement.
TTGGATTCCTGTAGAACACAACTATCTTGGTCTCGTGTGTAACCACTCATGCACCACCTGCAGTACCCCTTCATGGGACAGACCAGTTTTGAAACTTCCTATTCCACTCATACACTTGCTGGACTGACAGACATGCATCGCCATACTGGACCTTCATTCGCCCATGAATGTCTATAGGTTTCACTCCTACACTGATAAAAGAAAATGTCTAACACAACGCTGCTCCCCTTTGGTGTATGTTGAAAATGGGACGGCCATCTTTAATCTGCTCCTAAGACGTCATCGTGTTCGTCTGCACCGTGATATAACGTGCTAAACATCCTTGATATCCTTAAAAACAACAATGACAGGCTACAAGACAATGACATGGATATTGTAATTTCTATCACACTTTTAAGGTTTTCATTTGAAGCCCCCCTCCCCCTCCCCCCACACCCCCCAATCAAGATATGAATTAATGTACGTGGGTTAGTTAATAAGTAAGTCACAAATGGTTGTAGAAAAATAACTAAATATGATAACAACCTGAAACCAGTTTATTTTTATACATACATTGTCCCTTTATTTCTTAAAATTATTTCCACCAACATTGATGCACTTATCCCATCGTTTTATCAGTCCTCCCAAACCGGCTGCATAGAACTGCGCGCTCTGTTTTCTTAACCACGCTTTCACGTCACATTCAACTTCGGCGTCATTCGCGAAATGTCCTCCGCCAAGGTGTGTTGTCAGTGTTTATGTTGACAAATGTTTGTCCCGTAAAGCGGTGCATAGCTGGGTAGAAAAAGTTACGAGGGCGAGTCAATAAGTAAGTCACACAGTTCTGTGGGATGGCCCGTAAATGAAAACAAAGCACGCAGTTCTATGCAGCCGGTTTGTGAGGACTGATAAAACGATGGGATAAGTACATCAATGTTGGTGGAAATTATGTTGAGAAATAAAGGGACAATGTATGTATAAAAATAAACTGGTTTCAAGTTGTTATCATGTGTAGTTATTTTTCTACAGCCATTTGTGACTTACTTATTACCTTACCCTTGTAATTACTTCGCTGAGTATTTAACTATTTAATGTAACAGCGTACTGGTACTAAACGAGTTAACAGGATATATGTAACAATGAGACGGGGGAGTCATGCGTATATCCTGTTTAACTTGGCAAGCACAACATCTCACACCCTAAAACGTACCCCAGTATTCCCATACATTCAGCGATAGCGATTCGCTTCATTTCACATCACGTGACACCTTTGAAAGTTGCACGTTTGAAGAAACTGAAGACGTCCATGCTGTGTTACGGTCGTTTCCGAAGGCCTGCTATTTACGGACTCGATTTTAACTGGGTTTTATTTTCAATTTCATCGTTTCCAGCAAGGATATTAACTGTTTTATTGGTATCCAACAGTAAGTACTTGATTATTTGTGTAATAATTACGGCGTTTGTTTATTGATTTGATATGTTGATATTTCATTTGTTTACATGTGAGATGAATGTTGTTATTGATATTAGCATTATTACGTTTATCCCCCACTATGTGACAACCGGTTTGCAAATCAGAATACGCTTATTCTGACCTCTAGTAAGGCAAATTATTGTTATCTGTCACAGACGAAATACACATGTTGGCCTCTGCACAGCGTGGCGACCTCTCTAGTTCTAGGGCTGTTGACCTTTTTGTTACTGTTACTGTGTGGTCTCCTGTTCAGACAGTGATATGGGTTCAATCTTCAGCAGAGGCAAGATTATTTTTCCAACCAGTAGGGCTCTCATAAAAATGGGTAGTGGACAATTTTCAGAATTGGAAAGAAATGGAGACGAAGAAGCGAACTGCTCACGCCCTCCCTCCACATATCATCGCCTAGAATATGTGAAGGCATAGCAGTCAGTAGCATAACTGCCATAACACGACATACGTTAACGGCAGTTCACTTCAGTATCTCATATCTACTTTGGGCTTTAAAAACAAAAGTTAGTTGCATGTCCTTTACAGGACGTAGCAGTCAACCGCAGCATTTATTTTTTGCTGTTCGTGATTCCTGGGCAAGTTTACGTTCAGTAGTTTACCATTGATTTCTCAGCGACCGGCATCCATACCATTTCATAAAAAAAAACCAACACAGCTGTGTTTCTAACGTGGGTATACGGGATTACGAACTGCGTCCTTAACTCCTTCGACACGGTTGGGTTTATATAAACTAATTTACCTTTTTTATGTTTTTGCCCAAATCAACACAGGTACGAATGTTGATAGATACAGTTTTGATGGGAGAGAGTAGTAGTATTAGTGGTAGTGTAGTACCAGAAGCACTACACTAATAATACAGTTAGTAGTAATATAAATAGTAGTAGTATTGCTAATAGAAGTAACAGTTGAAGTGTAGCACTAGAATTAGTAGTGGTAGTACTATAAATAGCAGTAGTGTTACTTACTACTAGTAGTCGATGTACTAATACTAATAGTAGTAGTAGTCGCAGTGGTAGTATTAGAAATAGTAGTAGTGTTATTAGTGGTAGACGTACTACTAGTAGTACTAGAAGTAATATAGTAGTTCTCGAAATAGTAGTCGTCGTATTATTATTAGTATAATTAGCAGCAGTAGCAGCGTAATGCCGGCTCCCTGGTTTAGTGGTTACACGACTTTCTCCGTAATCTCGCAGACTCTCGTGAGTAACGTGACGTGCGCGAGAATTGGTAGCGGTTCTCTCCGCGTCGGTAATTTACGGGGTATGTGAGCCTGTCGCCCACAATGCAATGGCAAACTACTGTGCGCAGTCTTGCTAAGAAATCAAAATCAACTGAGAGATGCTGATGTCCCGTAAAGGATATGCGAAAAAAACAGCAGGAATGACTTGACTGACATGTGGGATTCTACCTACTTGCACATTACAACAGTGTATCACCATGCTAATCATGGACTTGCCATCCGTACTATCAGTACAGCTGAAAGTTGCTGGTGTTGACAGCGATGTCCTGTAAAGGATATGCAAAAAAAAAAATAAATCAGTATTGTTGAGTGTTTGCACTTTGAATTTCTTATGTTTTGATCGATGGGCTTATTGCTACGTCATCGTAAAGTCGCCCACATATTTCACAGATCCGTAACTGAAACACGGCGTGGATGTTATTGGCCTGGTAACGACACGGTAGCGTGTTGGCTGTTTATTAACCTTACCACGAACCAGCGCCCCAAGTCTGAACTTTAACCCGTCTGTTGTCATGGGCGTGTCACAAACACCCAACCCGGATACGCTTCCAGCTTTATAGCTCCGCCTTTCAAAACCAGTTTTCGTTTAATAATAAACAGGATTTCTTAAGATATTAAATGATTTCGTTTAGTAGTCGTAGTAGACATCATCAGGTGCCCTGCCAACTGGCGTAGGCGTGCATGTCTCTCCGCTGATTATATTGGATGGACAGACGGTAGTGTGGAATAGCCCAGCAGAGTTGAATCACATCACCAAGGACTCAAATAGGTGAAGGGACATGAACGCATATTCATATATTGTGCCATCGGCAGGACGCATGCTATATAACTACTACTACTACTACTACTACTACTACTACTACTACTACTACTACTACTACTACTACTACTACTACACGAATATCACTTCATTAGTTCATTAAAAAAAATTCCATTAATCCTACCCCGTTCAAGCCCAAAAGAGAAGTTATAATTAGGGTCAATCCCAGCGTTAGACTAATCACGTGACCGAATCAGCAGCATTTCGGATATTCACATGAAAGGGTTTGTCCTCCATAGGGATAATGATGTCGCATTTGTTCACAAGTTTGCAGTGGCGAAGGGATTACGAATTCCGCATACCGAGTTCGAAACACAGCTGCGGGCGATTTGGAAGCATACACTGGTATGAGTGCCGGTCGTTCAGAAACAATGGCAAACTACTGAACGTAAACTTGCCCAGGAATCACAAATAGCCAAGAAATGCTGGGTTGACTGCGACGTCCTGTACAGGATATGCAACTAGTTTAGCTTAATACTCGACGGGCTTTATTAGAACATGAACCGTGGTGCACACACATGAGTGCGCGCGCGTCTCACGTACACACATATGTACACAACTCACACACATGCGCCGCTCCCTGCCAACTGGCGTAGTCGATGATGCCTCTCCAAAGATGTCGGTCCTTGGTGTTGTACCTCAGTTCGGTTGACGAGATGCCCCATGCCACTAGCCCGGCCCATCCTGTTGACACCTGAGCCAGATACAGGATCAGGACAGGCCCGCCACGTGTTGTTTACTTGTCTGTCGGTTACTTTATTCTGTACACAAGGAAGTCCGTGTTCTTTGCACGTCGCTGCCGTCAACCGCCGGTTGATGTAGATCCTTCACTTTCCTCTCCTCACTAGTTCGCCATTCCTTTTTAAAAGCGTGATCGGGAGGGGGAGGGGGGGGGTGTTATTGCGCTTGTGCTTCAATATCCTTGCGCAGACGGCGGGTTAGTGGGTTCGTTCCGTCTGTGGTTAGAGAAGTAACAGACGCAGGCTTAGTTGCACTTTTATGTTGAATTCTCGTTCAGAAAGCAAAGGCAGACTTAACAAGTCGCTTCAAAGTCGAGAGGGTCGACTTCATTGCATCGGGTTTTTATCCCATATGGCTCAGTCTCTTTCCGCAGGGTGGCCTGCCAAAAGCGTCATCCATACAAAGCACGGAACTCCATAGCTCCAGCGATGACCCCCAGGAGTCTCTGAGAAAAATGCACTCGTGAATCGAAAGACGTAGCCCGGAATCGAACCCACAACTTTCGAAGCGCAAGACAGACGGTTTGACTATTTCACCACGGAGAAACAACTGAATGTGAAACTGCCTAGAAAATCAACCTGGGGTCGATCGCAACGTCCTGCAGAGAAGCTCAATTTTGTTGACACAAGGAAGTAGACAGCACCGGGGGGGGGGGGGGGAACCTCTGGCCACCAAAGTAAATGTATATTTACATGTCGGTTGTCAGTCAGAGAAGGCGAAGAGAAGAGAAGTAGATGTATGCCGTCGTTGTCATTGTCGTTGTCAAAGCGCCTTGACTGGAGTCGTTCACTCTTCTACGAGTGAAGAACCGCGGTCTGATGATGACGGCACAACCCTATACCGGGAGGCAAGCAGCACATTTATTCCGAGTATGCCCTTGAGCTCTACAAACGCTGAGTGCAACATTTAAGTACTGATTGTCTACCATCGTCGTGGAGACTTGCCTTGTTCTCTGACAGTCCCAGGAGTCGCCGCCGTGTAGTGGCTAGCATGCTTACCGGCTCGAAGGTCATGTGTTCAAATTCCCATCTAGGCGGGGTTTCTAAAAGTATGACCTGGGCTCCCGGTTCGATCCGGTATAAAACGGGTACCAGAAAATGTTCTGGGACGTAAAGGCGATCGGAGTGATATCAACACCACCCATGGCGTTCTGGTTGATGTTTAACAATATGGGACTCAATAGGCTCATGGCGTGGACAAGGCTCCGTTACGTTACTGCTTGCTGGTCAGTTGGACTAAAATGTTGTCTTCCAGTTCTTGACTTGTGGACGTAAATTACAAGTATCTCAGAAGTCGGCATGGATTCGCCTAAAGGCGGGGGACACTGGTAATAGGAAAGCTAATCCATACGCAAACACCAGGCCAGTGCACTCTTCAGTAGTATCACGTGTATGGACTACCCTTCGGTTTTAAGAAACGGGCGATTAAAAAAACAAACAAACCAACTAGTGGTCTCTTTCCGTTCAAAGTTTTACCTTTTTCCGGTACCCCTTCACCGTTCAACCTCAACAGGGAAGTTATAATTAGGGTACACCCAAGCCTCAGATTCATAATCCTTTGATCGAATTCGCCACATTTCGGATATTAATCTGAAAGGCATATAGGGATAATGACATGGCATTTTGTTAAAGTTTCAATTCCATTCGATTTCACCATTACCCCTACCCCGTTCAACCTCAAGGAGAAGTCATAGTAGGGTCCATCACCGGCTCAGAATGATAGTCCTGTGACTAGTCAGCCACCAAAGGCAGCTGAATATGATTTTACCCTCACAGTCTTATCAATCCGAAGGTGATTGTTGTCCACATGGGGTAAGCGGGAACCGCGGTCCCACATTCGCACACACAGACTCTCTCTCTCTCTCTCTCACTCTCTCTCTCTCTCTCTCTCTCTCTCTCTCTCTCTCTCTCTCTCTCTCTCTCTCTCCTTCCTCTGGTTAGCCAGACAACTCTGTCTGCATAGGATGGTCCGCGGGGAGGTAAGGCGAGATCTTGGTCAGTATGAGCCTGACACATCAACCACTCTGTCTCCTTATTACGTACATCAGAGGTCACACAAGACAGCAGTCGGCGCGGGGAGGGGTGGAGGCCCAGTGTCTATGTGTAGTTCATGAAATATCTGGTACCAGTGGCGTATCTAAGGGTGTGTGTGTGGGGGGGGGAGGTGGGGGGGGGGGGAGGGGGAAGCAAGAGGACCAACTGCAGCCAATGTGATCTATTTTTGAAGTGGACCCGAAATCATCTGTGGGATAAGATAAAAGTAATTCTAGGCGTTCATGCGTAAAGCTCTCTCTCTCTCTCTCTCTCTCTCTCTCTCTCTCTCTCTCTCTCTCCTCCCTCCCTCCCCCTCTCTCTCCCCCTAACTTTAGAACTTGGCTACGCCTCTGTCGGGAGCGGGTCCCGTTGAGGGTGGTCACTTGTATATAAGAACTCTCAGGATCGTATATCACCATCCTAGGGTATTGTAACTGGACTGCTAGATTTTTCGGAGAAGGGCGAAAAAACGAAAGAAATCGCCCTGCATTTAAAAGGACCTTTGTATACGCCCTAAGGAATATTTAGACTAAGATGAGATATATTTTTTGTATAGACCCATCGGTACTCGGTGGGCGACATGATCAGTGTCACACCAGGCGCCTTTACTTCCCAGGACAATTCTTGGTACTCAGTTAAAGGTAATTTACAATCTGAAAAACGTAGGCGGAACTGCCCAGTTGCTTGGTTGGGTGTTGGTTGGTTAGTTGCTTGTGAATCCCATGGAATACTGATGCCTTATCGTTCAAGTCACCCGAGACCTAAAATATGCTTGCATCTATTGGAGTGTGGTTTATGTGGAGACCTTTCTCACGATCTGCTGCACAAGTACTATCTCCGGGGAATTGTTGCAGAGTCTCCTTTCCCTCTCCGAGTTCAGAAACAAGGAAGTTTCTGGGAAGACCAGTACTGGAACTATTTTCGAGGCGGCCTTAATTCCTCAGGCTCAAGACCCCCCTGCCTTCACGACAAGGTACTATGAGTGGCACCTTGCAGTCTTGACAGACCAAAGTATGTGAGTTGGAATGTGGCCAATATTCCATCACAATGCCTGGGCAGAGCTTCAGAGAAACATGTGGTGCCCAAACGACATGTTCCCTCTTTCGGCCTAATGTTGTGTTTTCCAGAGGAGTGGGTAACCAATACGTCTGGCACAAGGTAGGCTGCAGACGCTGGCGGCACAGAGTCAAACCTCCGAGACCTCGCCACCACGAGCAGGTGGCGAGTGATGGCCAGACCCTGGAACCCAAGGGACCCGGCTTAGAGGCGTTCAGCCAAGCCCCACAGGTGAGGGCCTCATACGCGCCCGGACCATAAGGACGCGCACATTTGTCAACCACAAACGCATCACGAATACTTTCCCACTAGTGGTGGTGCTTCGGTTAATGCAATGGGTTGCCAGCATAGCGAGCCAGAGTTCGCTCCGAAGTAATGTAAAGAGAGTTTCCCAGCTGTTACTTGTAATTCTGTGTTCGTCGTGTATGTATGTGTGCGCGCGCGAATGTGTATATGTGCGCGGCGCGCGTATGTGTATGTGCCTGCCTTTTTTATGTAATACATATAATGCACTTGCGTTGTGTCTGTTAATATCGGAGCTGTGATTTTTTTTTTTTAGCTTTTCGGTCGACACATCAACATTTTCCTCAATTTGTTGACCGGCTTAGCCTTCCCTGTAGGTAAAAGACATTCCACTGTCTCAAAGTGGTCACGCCATCCGCACCAGTTCCACCAACAGGGAATACACCTCACCAAGTTCTTCCAGAACAGCCGTATGCATACCGCTTAGCCATCAAGGGAAGGCATGGACAGCAAACAGCCCCCCCCCCCCCCCAATAACCCAAGAAGGCTTTCATTAATGCAGAGATGATAGATGACTCGCCCGTGAAATAGCCACCTCCTCCTCGTGGCTGGTTAGCGTTATTCAGCCAGACCACGACACCATTTGCAAGTGGCCAGTTCAAATATGTTTTTACCTATGCCGTTCCATATTCCTGTTGTTTCGCCTTCCTATGTTGGAAACGTCTCGATTGGTAATTGCACCACATCGCACCTCGGCGAGCTACAGATTAGGTAAAGTAGGAGGTCTCCCTTGGCGAGCTGCACATTAGGTAAACCCGTGGGTCTCCCTCAGTGAGCTGCACATTATTACACAGTGTTATGAAGCTAGGTCAGATATTACTGAGCTACCGTATGGCAGTAGACGGTACTACATGCTTTCTGTTAGCGCCGAATGTAGGGCGGCGGTGACCAAACCCGACACCCCACATTGTGCCACCGGCTTCGGGCGGAAGAGCACAATTGGGAGGGTGCAAGCCTCATCCTGGTGCGAGGAAATGCAACCTTAAGACACAATGTTATGGCAGGGCAGACCAGGCCCTAAGCCTTGGTTGGCAGCTGGTCTAGGATCGACGCTTCGATAGGCGGACCGTTAGAGCATTGCTTTGCTGATCCGGCAGCTTCTGCAGCTTGTCTTGTTCCAGATGTATTGGTGTTACCATTCCTCTGGAGTGAACTAGACAGGCCGAGAGAGCGATCATGCTGCATGGGCAACACATGATCTCTATATTTTAGCCCAGGCTTTGTGCTACGGAGAGGTATAACTCCATTCCTGGTCTCGGAATCCCGAGCGCGCGAGACGTAAGATGGTGCATGATGGTGGAAATGACCATTCGTTCACATGCATCTACTGTGAACGAACATTTACAGCGCAAATTGGCCTTATTAGTCACATTCGCTACCGCCATGGGTTGTAGTTAGTATGCCTTTTTGAAACACAATGTAACAAACTATCGTCTGTCAAGACAGCAAAAATGACTGGCTACACATTAGGTACAGTAGGGGAATTCCGTCGCTGAGCTACATAAAAGTCAATCGAGCTACACATTAGGTAAAGTAAGTGACCTCCCCCGACGAGTAACACAGGTCAAGTAGGTGACCTTTCTCTGCTAGCTACAAAGTAGGAAGTAGGTCAAGTATGCGGTCCCAACAAGATAAGAAATACTGAGGTACCCCTGAACATTTCATTATTGAGCGTGACAAGTCACAGGTGTACAGCCATGCAACAAGTCCGGGCCGACAGTTTTTATAGTCTGTGTGGCCTAGGGGTTAACGCCTTTCTCCGTAATCCCGTATATTCTCGCGAGTAACGTAATCTGCGCGAGAATCGGTAGCGGTTCTTGCCGCGTTGGTAACTTACGGGGTATGTGAGCCGGTCGCTCAGAAAGCAATGGCAAACTCTGAGCGTAATCTTGCCTAGTACACCAACAGCAGCTGAAAAATGCTGATGTTGACTCCAACGGGATACGGAAAAAAAGATGTGTTTGTTCTCTTTACCCTCAATATCACAACACGATGTTGGCTGCTGGCAAGCTTCCAAAACCGCACCACGAAAGTAAATATTTGAAATGAGGTCAACTGCATCTAGTATCAACCTGCTATTCCACTGCGTGTTTCAGCTGTAGTTCTTACACACCAGCGTTACTTGTGGAGTTTAAGAGTGCCTTTACTTGTATTGATAACAAGTAGTGGTCACGTGTGATGTTTATTCTAGTACTCAGATATAGGCGAGGTGAGGTAGCGTAGTGGCTAGACGCTCGCTGTCGGCTTGGTGATCATGGGTTCGAGTCCACATCTGGGTGCAATGTTAATATTGATCTGACCTTCCCGGTCAGTCCAGCCTAAAATAGGTACAAGGAAATATATTTGGGAAGTAGCGGCGGTCGGCCTGGCAATGAACGCGTCACTGATCGCGGGCCGATTTTTTTGTGTGTGCATATCCTTTTCACAGGACATCGCTGTCAACACCAGCATTTTACTGCTGTTGTTGATGTCTTGGCAAATTTATGTTCCGTAGTTTGCCATTATATCGCTGCATGGACAGCACATGGTCTCTATATTTTAGCCCAGGCTTTGTGCTATAGAGAGGCAATAACTCCATCCCTGGTCTTACACCGAGCGTGTGAGACGTAAGATGGTACATGATGGTGGAAATGACCACGTGTTCACATGCACCCACTATGGACGAACATTTACAGCACGAATTGGCCTTATCAGCAGGGCCGGATTAAGCCATCTTGGTGCCCTAGGCACAAACCCACATGGGTGCCCCCTACTGCCCCGGGCCCCCGATCCTCCACTGACTGCTGGTATGTTCGATATTATGCAAAAAACTAACAAAGAAAAACAGTTGTGAAATGTAAACACATATGATAGCACTACTATCACTCATATAAAACCTACAATAAGGTATTTCTGTATTAAAATTAATTAGTTAATTAATTTTGTAATAATAGTAGACAAAAATACTGTAACTATTTTGCTAGATAAGAAAGTCAGAGAGAGCACACATTTACATTTTAAAGTTCTTTTTTCTAGATTTACGTCTGGCAAAGTTTTTGAGTACATCATCAAAGTTAATTTTGCGCAACAAGTCTGCCTCAATCATCAGCAAAGATAAGGAATCAAGCCTTTCTTGTTTCATTGTCGATCTACTTGGATTTTTTGTACGTTTCAACTGAGAAAAAGAGTGCTCAGTTGAACAGTTCGTAACCATTAATGTTAAAAATATGCGCAAGGCGATTTCTACATTTGGAAAAGCACACCCGATGTTGTCTCTATTACTTTGTAGAGTTCTGCATGACTGAACGTGTTGTTGTCAGATTTTGATGCACGAAACTTGTGGCGAATATATGAGTGGAACTGTTGTAGTTCAGTATATAAATTATTGTTCAGATCTTCAGGATAAGCATTTATTAGTCCTTCACAACACTGAGATGTTTGTGGTACATCGACCAAACAAGAAAATCTAACTGCTAGATCATTATATACCTGTCCTCGTCTACTCATCTCTGTCTCAAGTTTGTCAACAATGGTGTAGAAAGCAGATATACGAAATTTGTCTCTGGCATTCTGAGATACCTAAGGGGCATCACCATCAATGACCACTGTCTTTCGTTTACGATTACGGGTCAAAGTTGACTTATAATCCACACCTGGTGTTATTTCTTTTGCAGCTTCTTCAAATCTTTCAAATTCTTTCCTAGATTCATGCAAGTGATCTGCTAGTGAAGAATACAAATCAGCACACGTTTTCAAGTTCACGTGCTCATTTTGTAGAGCTTGACTTAGGACTATGTGAATTAGCACTATTCACAATTGTTTTCACTAGCAGACCAAAACGGAAGTGAATTTGTCTCTGCGCATTAGTGCGTTTCGCAGCACAAATATATCCCAGAAAAGTCAAAAAATAGCACACAAAAACCTCGAAGAAAAATAGCACAAAAAAAAACTGGTTGGGGGGTATTTTACCCCCGGGTTGTGGGACCAAGGTTAAATAATGTGCGATTCAATATTACATTTGCGATTTGCTTATGCCATGCAATTACGCTACCGGGACAATATACACATTTTTCTTGAGGACTTGTGGTGCCCCCCAAATGCTTGGTGCCCTAGGCACGTGCCTTGTTTGCCTAATGGTTAATCCATCCCTGCTTATCAGTCACATTCGCTACCGCCATGGGTAATAGTTATTATGCCTTTTTGAAGCACAAACTATCGTCTGTCAAGACGGCAAGGTGCCAATGATGAGTTTGCCATTGCTTTCTGAACGACCGGCTCCCATACCAATTCGTTAAAATCCAGCGCAATGCGGTCTGCTGTCAAATCGCGCGCAGCTGTCTTTTGAACGCGGGAAAGCGGGATTACAAACCGCGCCCATAACACCTTCGCCAAGGAGACCGGCTCGGGCCGATTGGTCTATAAAAATCTTGGTATAGAACATATGCTCAATACATCTTAATACATGTAAAAGTATCCTTTACTTCATCATCATCATGTGCCATGCCCGTAAGCGTGGACGGTCATGTTTCGCCATCTCACACGATCACTAGAGTCGTGGATCAGCTCTATGTTCTTGTGTCGACCATACCATGTGGTCAAGTATCCAGAAATTTACTTCTCTGCCTTCCCTTTTTACTTTCCCCCTCAGTCTTACTAGTTGTCACTAAGTTCTCCAATTTATTTCTCATAACGTGCCCGACAAACGTGACTGTCAACGTCTAATTTCTCTAACCAGTTTACAATTTTCATTAACTTCTTGTAGGATTTGGTCGTTGGCTTTTCTGTCTGTCCATGGTATTCTTTGCATTTTCCCTAAAAACCACATTTCCACTGCCGTTAGATGTTTTTCAGTTTGTCTGCTTATCATCCAAGTTTCACATCCATACAAAAGTAGAGATTCTATCTAGCACTTCAACACTCTTTTTCTTCTTGCAATTAACATCTTTTATATTGGTCAGTATGTTTTCCATTTTGCAAAAGGCTACCTTTACTTACTTATTCACATAACGGGAAGCCATATTCGTCTACCCGCCCGTGGCCATGTATCTGAATTCCCATGGAGACAGAAATAAAAAATAGAACATTGACCCGAGCTGCCAGGTCGAGCCAGGCTACAGCTGGTACCAACAATGACATGGGAAGTAAAGACGGTAGGCGTGGTGTTGACAACACATCACCTATCGAATGCTGGCCGGTCTGTACACAGTGTGGGGCCAATACCATTTACCCAGTAAACCTCAAGGACAGGAAAAGGGTCCTACAATGACTCACATATATAATGGTCACATACCTGCGTGTCTCTACAGTGATGTTTGCTGTCAGTGACTCACATATATAACTGTCACGTACCTGCGTGTCTCTACAGTGATGTTTGCTGTCAGTGACTCACATATAGACCACACACAGTGTCAATGACTCACATATATAACGGTCACATACCTGCGTGTCTCTACAGTGATGTTTGCTGTCAGTGACTCACATATATAACGGTCACATACCTGCGTGTCTCTACAGTGATGTTTGCTGTCAGTGACTCACATATAGAACTGTCACGCACCTGCGTGTCTCTACAGTGATGTTTGCTGTCAGTGACTCACATATACTGATATAGAACTAAGAGTTTAGGAACCGACATCACAGCATTCGGGACATTCCCACAAGCGCTCCGTCCCCATCCTCAGCAGCCAGCGAAAAGTTCCAACACTAATAGTTCCAGTAGCAATCTGATTATATGTCCGTCTCGCCTTTCCTCTGAGCGTCGATCGTCGGCCAGATCCCCTCGTCACACCTCGCTGTCTCATTCTTACCAGACTATGGTGATCCATTTGCTCCTCCGAGGTGTACACGTACTCCCACAAGGCCGTAACCACGTCTGTCTTGTCATGCATCAATACTCCACCAAGTTTTGCCGAGCCAGCCAATATGTCCGCCTGTTCATTCCCCAGCACACCGGCATGCCCCGGAGAAAAGATCCAGGTGATGCTTGCTACCCGTGACTTCCGAAGCGAAGCAAGCCACTCTGCACGAAGCTTACCTGTTCTCACCCTCCTCAGCATGCTTTCTGAGTCAGTTACAACCACAATGTGTGTATATGTCGTGTTCTCTATTCAGCGGAAACACCACCTCCACTCTTATGCTAGATGTTGTGTCATCATACGCCAGGCTCTCCTGCACCAAACGCCGACCATTAGCTTTTGCTAAGAACCCCCAGGCACTTCTCCTATCTCTCAACACCGACCCATCCTTGTAGATAATCACATCACCCGGGCGAGAATTATCCTGAATTAGTTGCCGAATTTCCACTTCCCTGCTGGCCACTCCCTGCACTCCCGGCTCAATGTGATTATAACTCTGCACAAGTCTGACTGCTCTGCTGGCACTCTGACCCACTCCCCTCCTTGTTTACGATTGTAAGCTTTCAGGTCTTGCACATAATCATGAATTCTCTCACCATCATGTGTTAACAGATACTGTCTTGTCATTTCACAGATTGTAAAGGCATGATTGGAAGCTTTCAGGCTGTACACATAGCCATGAATTCTCTCCCCATTACGTGAAGCTGAATATGGTCAGAATGTCCGAATCACTAAGCAGTGCCTATCCAAGCAGCACTGACCAGTACTTCAACACCAGCAGCCCTTCTAATGTGACGTCAGCAGAAGGTGGCGGTGACAATGATACCAGCATAGCCACCTCGTATATAGCAGCCTCAACTTCTCATGATCAGGGTAAGTGAAGGGTGTACCCCGGGAGAACACCTGAGACTCAACCTGGTACAACAGTACAGTATATCTGAGACACACACACACACACACACACGTGTACTACAGCATAATATATTTGACACACACACACACACATGTGCTACAGCATCATATCTGTGACACACACATACACACATGTACTACAGCATAATATCTGTCACACACACACACACACACATGTGCTACAGTGCAACATCTGTGACACACATGCACCACACATACACAAGTACTACAGTGCAACATCTGTGACACACACACATCACACACAGACACATGTACTACAATACATCTGTCAATACACACACACACACATGGTAGATGGTGGAGCACAGATGTGTGTAATCAAATGGCCACTGGAACTATAAGTATCTCTACTATTCAACTTTTTCTGAGGGAGAAGAACTGCGTATGGTTATATTCAGAGTGCTGTAATGTCATGTCAGACAGTTCAGGTTCATGTTTGTCCAAGTGTGCCTCTGTTTGTAATGTCTTTAATGTTGTTTGAATACATTTCCATCTCAGGATCACATCTATCTGGAACTGTGGTGGCACTTACACTGCTACTAGTGGCAATCTGTGCTGCCGTTATATTTGGTTTCGTGTATCTCAAACGGAAAAGGTAACTTTTTATATTGTTCCTTTTGTATACTATATTGTTTGTTTGTAAATGTTCATATATATACATATGCAGAACAAAGAAAACCTTTGACCTACGCTCTCTCCATTTGAGTACAAATTCTATGGAGATGCCAACAAGCTGAAGTTACCTGCTGTTTCCTTTGGATTTATTTATATGGATGTCTGACGATGTATGAGGAAGAAGTATCCTTGGTTGTAGAGGCACATATGACATTAAGTACTGGTAGTACCTGCTCTGTGATGAAGGCATTACAGAAGCAGTCCATAATCCTGCATTCAAAACACATGTGCAGGCGATTTGGCAGCAGACCACCTTGCATTGGTTTTTTATGAAAATGGTATGAGTGCAGGTCGTTCAGAAAGCATTGGCAAACTACTGAATGTAAACTTGCCAAGAGATCACAAACAGGCAAGAAATGCTGGAGTTGACTGCTACGTCCTGTAAAGGATATACAACTAATTTTTATCTGGTAGTATTGCTTATTGAGCATTATTTATTGCATTTGCTGACAATAAAGGGAAAACAAAGTTTAGGGAGATAACTAACACAATTAGTGACAAAAATTGAGATATTTTTGTCTTGTCTGCTCTCTCTCTAATAAAGATCAATCAATCAATCAATCTCTGTCTGTTTTCTCTCTCTCTTTCTCTCATATATACACATCCACTCACTCTCTCTTTGTCTTTCTCTCTCTTTCTGTCTTGTCTGCCTGTCTGTCTTGTCTCTCTCTCTCTCTGTTTCTCTCATACACACACATACACTCACTTTCTCTCTTTCTATCTATCTCTTTTACTCTTTTATGCATTAATTTTTAGGAAAGGAAGGAAATCCAATGGCAAATACATTGGGTGTCATGTACTAGACTTGTACACATACTAAGTTAACAAAAGGAAAGCTAGTTGGATGGTGTATGTACTGTTGAGATGTGGAATGTTAGGTCTTCACATACTTTCAGCCATGGCAGAATTAGGTAGCCAGTTCTCTCTTTCTGTATTTCCTTCCCAGAAATTCTGAAAATTTCCCCATACCATGTTATGAGACTGGGTCACCCCCAGAGCTGTACTGGTTGGGAAATAAACAGAATCCCGCCACTGTTGGAGATTGAACATATACCAGGTCATGACATAATGAAGTGGAATGAGTAGCTATCATCCTCACCATCTTTCCAATCTAGGTAGTGTCCATAAAATTATGAACATTATTCCTATTTTTCAAGTGTGGGTGAACCTCAATCATGCTGCAACTAGAACACAATCCTGTCATTACTGGGGACTGAACCAAAACCACTTTAGTGGTGAGTAGTTTACTATGGGAGCCATGGTAGTGAAGTGACCAGCACACTTGCCTGCTGGCCCAGTGGTCATGGTGGTTCAGTGACCAGCACACTCGCCTGCTGGCCCAGTGGTCATGGTAGTGAAGTGACCAGCACACTCGCCTGCTGGCCCAGTGGTCATGGTAGTGAAGTGACCAGCACACTCACCTGCTGGCCCAGTGGTCATGATAGTGAAGTGACCAGCACACTCACCTGCTGGCCCAGTGGTCATGGTGGTGCAGTGACCAGCACACTCACCTGCTGGCCCAGTGGTCATGGTGGTGCAGTGACCAGCACACTCACCTGCTGGCCCAGTGGTCATGGTGGTGCAGTGACCAGCACATTCGTCTGCTGGCCAAGTGGTCATGGTGGTGCAGTCACCAGCACACTCACCTGCTGGCCCAGTGGTCATGGTGGTGCAGTGACCAGCACACTCACCTGCTGGCCCAGTGGTTATGGTGGTGCAGTGACCAGCACATTCGTCTGCTGGCCCAGTGGTCATGGTGGTGCAGTGACCAGCACATTCATCTGCTGGCCCAGTGGTCATGGTGGTGCAGTGACCAGCACATTCGTCTGCTGGCCCAGTGGTCATGGTGGTGCAGTGACCAGCACATTCGTCTGCTGGCCCAGTGGTCATGGTGGTGAAGTGACCAGCACACTCGCCTGCTGGTCCAGTGGTCATGGTGGTGCAGTGACCAGCACATTTGTCTGCTGGCTCAGTGGTCATGGTACTCATCTGCTGGCCCAGTGGTCATGGTGGTGCAGTGACCAGCACATTCATCTGCTGGCCCAGTGGTCATGGTGGTGCAGTGACCAGCACATTCGTCTGCTGGCCCAGTGGTCATGGTGGTGCAGTGACCAGCACATTCATCTGCTGGCCCAGTGGTCATGGTGGTGAAGTGACCAGCACACTCGCCTGCTGGCCCAGTGGTCATGGTGGTGCAGTGACCAGCACATTCGTCTGCTGGCCCAGTGGTCATGGTGGTGCAGTGACCAGCACATTCGTCTGCTGGCCCAGTGGTCATGGTACTCGCCTGCTGGCCCAGTGGTCATGGTGGTGCAGTGACCAGCACACTCACCTGCTGGCCCAGTGGTCATGGTGGTGCAGTGACCAGCACATTCGTCTGCTGGCCCAGTGGTCATGGTACTCGCCTGCTGACCCAGTGGTCATGGTGGTGCAGTGACCAGCACATTCGTCTGCTGGCCCAGTGGTCATGGTACTCGCCTGCTGGCCCAGTGGTCATGGTGGTGCAGTGACCAGCACACTCACCTGCTGGCCCAGTGGTCATGGTGGTGCAGAGACCAGCACATTCGTCTGCTGGCCCAGTGGTCATGGTACTCGCCTGCTGACCCAGTGGTCATGGTGGTGCAGTGACCAGTACATTCGTCTGCTGGCCCAGTGGTCATGGTGGTGCAGTGACCAGCACACTCACCTGCTGGCCCAGTGGTCATGGTACTCGCCTGCTGGCCCAGTGGTCATGGTTTTTAAAACTCAAGCACAGTTCATACACATGCTACTACTACTAGTGCACTGAGCTGATATTTACATGTGGATTAGCTTTCATTTCCCTATTACGTGTCCCTCGCCACCAGGAAAACCCACTCAGACTTCATATCTATTTGTCATTTACGCCCACAAGTCAAGGATGAGAAATCAACATTGTAGTCCAACTGTCCCGTGTAGGGGTTGATCCCGCTACCTCGGGATCACCACACCAAGAAAATTGTCTTGGGCTGCCAGGTCGACCCAGTCTACAGTGTGTACCAGGACATGTCTTGGACTATCAGGTCGACCCAGCCTACAATGTGTACCAGGACATGTCTTGGGCTGCCAGCTCAACCCAACCTACAGTGTGTACCAGGACATGTCTTGGGCTGCCAGGTCGACCCAGCCTACAGTGTGTACCAGGACATGTCTTGGACTATCAGGTCGACCCAGCCTACAATGTGTACCAGGACATGTCTTGGACTATCAGGTCGACCCAGCCTACAATGTGTACCAGGACATGTCTTGGACTGCCAGGTCGACCCAGCCTACAATGTGTACCAGGACATGTCTTGGACTATCAGGTCGACCCAGCCTACAATGTGTACCAGGACATGTCTTGGGCTGCCAGGTCGACCCAGCCTACAATGTGTACCAGGACATGTCTTGGGAAGTAAAGGCAGCAGGTGTGACATTGACTAAATCATCTTTGAGTGTTGACTGACATATGCAAATATGGAGCTAGCACCATATATCCTATATGCCTCAAAGCGTGTAAATGGGGTCCTTTACTTTACTTTAAAGTTCACTTAGTTTTAAGTTCACTTACTTTAAAGTTCACTTAGTTTAAAGTTTACTTACTTTAAAGTTCACGTACTTTAAAGTTCACTTACTTTAAAGTTCACTTAGTTTTATGTTCACTTACTTTAAAGTTCGCTTACTTTAAAGTTCACTTACTTTAAAGTTCACTTACTTTAAAGTTCACTTACTTTTAAGTTCACTTACTTTAAAGTTCACTTAGTTTTAAGTTCACTTACTTTTAAGTTCACTTACTTTTAAGTTCACTTAGTTTTAAGTTCACTTACTTTTAAG
Organism: Cepaea hortensis; assembly: GCA_963921405.1. Taxonomy (NCBI): domain Eukaryota; kingdom Metazoa; phylum Mollusca; class Gastropoda; order Stylommatophora; family Helicidae; genus Cepaea; species Cepaea hortensis. The sequence continues at coordinate 72,861,548 of OY992883.1, read as the reverse complement.
TTCACTTACTTTAAAGTTCACTTAGTTTTAAGTTCACTTACTTTTAAGTTCACTTACTTTTAAAGATCACTCACTCACTTTTAAGTTCACTAACAACTAGTGCACCATGACTCCTTATACCCATATACATGAAAATAAACATGCATTTGCATGATTTCAGGAAACTTCCCACCACTTTGACATGTTGGAAATCCATAACACGATCCCGAAAATCTTCAGTCTCTGGCAGCAGAAGAGCTCTAGCAGAAATGGATGACATGGAGACCACAGCCAAATCACGACAGCCTTGCGACAACACAGACGACATGTTCACTATTGAGGACTTTGACGACAATGCCGACCCTCAGGAGGGAAGACAAGAATATTTCTACGATGAAGTGTTTGGTCAGTCTCAGTTTGAAGATGAGACCACAAATAATGCCATGAGAAACTTGTACAGTGATAACAGCTCACTAACCCAGGAAGAAATGCTGAACATCGACAATGAAATTCAGGGGGCTTACATACATGATTTTATTCCAGACTCTGACAATAAACGCTTTGCCTGAAAATATTGACACGTTGTGATCTGAATGTGATAAATAATGTTTTATCAGTCAAACTGTTTATAAGCAGAAACTGAAACATCAATACCACCCATTTATACTGCTGTACACCAATGATAAAACTAGTTTACTTTGACCAGAAATAACTTTTTCCTTTCAGTGGATATAAGTGGATATAATATAGCAATCATTGATTTGAACTTTGGGATTAAATCTCCCATTCATTTTCATGAGCACTAAAAGATACCTCCCATATTTTCATGTGCACTAAAAGTTACCTCCCATATTTTCATGTGAACTAAAGAAAATATCTCCTACATTTCCATGTAAGCCTCAGGTTGACTGTGAGATACATATGTAAAATAAGACGGTACTCTTATCTCTGTACAGCCTGTCTAAATCTTATGTTACAATAATGTATCTCAGTGTAAACTTCACATGAAATGTATTATTTTGTGTAAATTAGAACTATATATATATATATATATATATATATATATATATATATATATATATATATATATATATATATATATATATATATATATATATATAATATGGTGTTTGTAAAGTCTCACTACACTTTGTATGTAGGTCACATTTGAAAAGTGAAGTACATGATGTCATAAAAAATGTGCTAAATAATTAATTAAATTAGATACAATAGTCACTACTATGGTCTAATGCTGTTTTGGGGAAGCTGCAAAGTACCAATGAAGTATTCATTACAACTTGTTGGAAATGTCCACCAGACGACTGCCAATCACTGAATATTGCTTCGCGATGGACTATAGAGCACATTTTTTAATGACGTCTCATCTCATCATGTTCCTCTTGTACCTTGCGGTGTTGAGGTGAAGTATAAACATTGTGAGAGTGCCCGATTATGGGCTTCATGTATCGATATTCCTATGGCCTCTGCTATTCCCCCTGTCCAATGTTTACGTGATTGGCCTCTTCCTCTGTTTCCATCTGGTCTGTACATCATTGCTTGTTGTGGTGTGCTGTTGAATGGTAACCTTCTTGTATGTGGCCAAACCATTTGACTTGCTGCTTTCTAATAAAATCTAGTGTAGCTGTAACCCCCACTTTAGTCCTGATTTCTTCATTTCTGATCTTATCTCTTCTTGATATGTTGAGTATTCTTCTCAGGAATCTCATTTCTGTTGTTGTGATTTTCTTTTCTCTTTTTCTGTCATTGTCCAGGTTTGGCATTGGTAGCATAGAGTTGGTAGGAAGATTGTGATGTAAAGTGCTTTCTTAGTAGTTATTGATACATGTTTGTTCTTTAGTGACGTCATGTACTTGATTTTTTAAATTTGTTCTACAGCCAAAGTGTAGTGAGACTGTAAACACCCTATATATAAGTGTTGTGGGATTGTTGTTGTTTGTGTACTGGCACAATTCTATTTCTCTTTTTTCTGCTATTAATTCCTTCATTGGAAAAAAAACAAACTTACTCCAAGCTGTCGTATTGTTTACTATCTCATGGAGCTCTGTTCATGTCCTCCTCATGTTATTCATTTGTCTCTAATTTTCTTCTCCATGTGTTTTTGGGCCTCCCTCTATGTTGTTTGCTCAGTGGGTTATAAACAAAGGACTTTCGACTTAAACTATTCTCAGGTTTTGTCAATATGTGTCCTTTCCAACATCTGCGTCTTTTCTTTATATTTTGATTACCAGTGTTTGCAGTTGAATTCCGTCTTGTTGTTGGAGATGTTGATTGATTACTGGAGATGTTGACTGGTTGCAGGATATGTTGACTGGTTGCTTGAGATGTTGACTGGTTGCTGGAGATGTTGATTGGTTACCGGAGATGTTGACTGGTTGCTGGAGATGTTGATTGGTTGTTGGAGATGTTGACTGGTTGCAGGAGATGTTGACTTGTTGCTGAAGATGTTGAATGATTGCTGGAGATGTTGATTGGTTACCAGAGATGTTGATTGGTTACCAGAGATGTTGATTGGTTGTTGGAGATGTTGACTGGTTGCAGGAGATGTTGACTTGTTACTGAAGATGTTGAATGATTGCTGGAGATGTTGATTGGTTGCTGGAGATGTTGACTGGTTGCTGGAGATGTTGATATTTTGCTTCTTTAACTACAACTGACATCATTGCACTCAGAACAAACCTATATGTCCTCTGTCTCCATGATCGTTCCTGCAGCATATTTGATTATAAATGTATCTATGTCATTCCCACACATGATCATGATGTTGCAAGTCTTTGCAGAACGTTGCTCTCGTCATGGCGCACTGAAAAATATTCCTGATGTGTTGCCATTTTTCTTGCCTCATATATTTTAACTCCAAAGGCCTTTAAGGCTGCCATATTTAGTTTCATGGTGGGCATAATGTGGTTGTTCCCCATACCTTTCAGATCCACATGTCTTTCATCTATGTCCTTAGCAATTTTTTAAGTTTCCAGTGTAGGTTGGTAGCCTGCTTTGTTTTACTCTCACTAACAGCAGAGAGCACCCTAGCGGCATCCACTTATCCTGGTGATTACTTGGATCCCAGATTTGCACTTGCCACATTGTGGTGTGTTTCTCACCCTTTACCACATTGGGGTGCAGTTAGGATTTTCTCTTCCACGAGTTATTAAACCACAGCTGTCACCAGTTATGCCAAACGGTGCATGAATTCATCAGTGCTCATGACAGCCAGCAGCAGCATGTCATTTGTGACTCATCTTATTTGTCCTTTGTCCATCCTGTCTCCTCACAATTGGTGCTTTTGAGACCAAACATATTGGGTTCCTAAATAACTTAGATACCTTCATGATCTGAACAGTAGAGCTACTAAAGTTCTTGCAGATATGATATGCCTATCTCATGTAGCCTTTTATATTTCATAATCACAGATGATGTAATTCTTTACATCATTGTCTAAGAGTAAAACATAACAAGCAATCTTAGCTATGCTGATGATATTGTGGTACTGCCAGAAAGTAAACAGAATTTACAAGACCTTGTGGTGCAAGTAAATAGGCACAGTGCAAATATAATAATTAACAATGAAACGGGAAGTCACTACCAAATTAAGTACACAGGGAAAAACTAGAACACGTACAAATTTCTCCTATCTTGGACATGTAAATAACAGAGGATGGTAGAAGTGAAATAGAGATTTGAAAAAAAAATAGAATAATAAGGTGTGAATAATAAGATTTCCAACAACATGAATAACATATTTACACCTAAAATGATCAAATTCAGAGGTTCTAGAGAGGTGGCAATGAAAAGTGAGTTAATATAAACAAAATATATAAAAGATAGGGGCTGCAGTAGCAAACTAGATAATGTGCTTGTTTACGTAGAGAGTCATTCGGACTCAATCCCCAGCACTGATAGGATCTGTTTTCCCAACAGTGTGGCTCTGGGGTCAACTCTGCCTCATAAAATGTGTACTGGATAATTTTTAAGATGGAATGGCAGTGAAGAAAGGAAACTGGCCATCTTACCTTATTACATTGTGATCTAGAGAATGTGAAGGTGCAACCCTTCACATTCCAGTCTCCTATAGATTACACGAGAGGAATCTCAAAGTTGAGTCAAGAACTGACATCACAGCACTCAGGACTTTTCCCCCATATACCCTCCATCCTCATCTTCAACAGCCAGTGAATAGTCTCCATACTAATGGTACCAGTTGCAGACTAATTATGTGTCCATGTGATCTTTTCTTGGAGTACTGAGTGTTGGCCAGATCCTGGAGTCACTTCCTGCCACACCAATCTCTCCATGCTATAAATATATCTGTTCTTCAACATCCATGCTATAAATATATCTGTTCTTCAACATCCAGGCTATAAATATATCTGTTCTTCAACATCCAGGCTATAAATATATCTGTTCTTCAACACTGTACACGTGATCCCAAAAAGGCCATGACCACATCTGCCTTAACATGCACCAGTACCCCACCCAACCATGCAGGTGCACCCAGTCTATACCCCACCCAACCATACAGGCCCACCCAGTCTATACCCCACCCAACCATATAGGCCCACCCAGTCTATACTCCACCCAGTCTATACCCCACCAAACCATGCAGTCCGACCCAGTCTATACTCCACCCAACCATACAGGCCCACCCAGTCTATACCCCACCAAACCATGCAGTCCCACCCAGTCTATACCCCACCCAACCATGCAGGCCCACCCAGTCTATACCCCACCCAACCATACAGGCCCACACAGTCTATACCCCACCCAGTCTATACCCCACCCAACCATGCAGGCCCACCCAGTCTATACCCCACCCAACCATGCAGGCCCACACAGTCTATACCCCACCCAGTCTATACCCCACCCAACCATGCAGGCCCACCCAGTCTATACCCCACCCAACCATGCAGGCCCACCCAGTCTATACCCCACACAGTCTATACTCCACCCAGTCTATACCCCACCAAACCATGCAGTCCGACCCAGTCTATACTCCACCCAACCATACAGGCCCACCCAGTCTATACCCCACCAAACCATGCAGTCCCACCCAGTCTATACCCCACCCAACCATGCAGGCCCACCCAGTCTATACCCCACCCAACCATACAGTCTTTACCCCACCCAGTCTATACCCCACCCAACCATGCAGGCCCACCCAGTCTATACCCCACCCAACCATACAGGCCCACACAGTCTATACCCCACCCAGTCTATACCCCACCAAACCATGCAGGCCCACCCAGTCTATACCCCACCCAACCATGCAGGCCCACACAGTCTATACCCCACCCAACCATGCAGGCCCACCCAGTCTATACCCCACGCAATGATGCAGGCGCACCCAGTCTATACCCCACCCAACCATACAGGCCCACCCAGTCTATACCCCACCCAACGATGCAGGCCCACCCAGTCTATACCCCACCCAACCATACAGGCCCACCCAGTCTACCCCACCCAACCATGCAGGCCCACCCAGTCTATACCCCACCCAACCATACAGGCCCACCCAGTCTATACCCCACTCAACCATGCAGGCCCACCCAATCTATACCCCACCCAAAGATACAGGCCCACCCAGTCTATACCCCACCCAACCATGCAGGCCCACCCAGTCTATACCCCACCCAACCATACAGGCCCACCCAGTCTATACCCTACCCAACCATGCAGGCCCACCCAGTCTATACCCCACCCAACCATACAGGCCCACCCAGTCTATACCCCACCCAGTCTATACCCCACCAAACCATGCAGTCCCACCCAGTCTATACCCCACCCAACCATGCAGGCCCACCCAACCATACAGGCCCACCCAGTCTATACCCCACTCAACCATGCAGGCCCACCCAATCTATACCCCACCCAACGATACAGGCCCACCCAGTCTATACCCCACCCAACCATGCAGGCCCACCCAATCTATACCCCACCCAACGATACAGGCCCACCCAGTCTATACCCCACCCAACCATGCAGGCCCACCCAGTCTATACCCCACCCAACCATACAGGCCCACCCAGTCTATACCCCACCCAACCATGCAGGCCCACCCAGTCTATACCCCACCCAACCATGCACGCCCACCCAGTCTATACCCCACCCAATGATGCAGGTGCACCCAGTCTATACCCCACCCAATGATACAGGCCCACCCAGTCTATACCCCACCCAACCATGCAGGCCCACACAGTCTATACCCCACCCAACCATGGAGGCCCACCCAGTCTATTCCCCACCCAGTCTATACCCCACCCAACCATACAGGCCCACCCAGTCTATACCCCACCCAACCATGCAGGCCCTCCCAATCTATACCCCACCCAACCATACAGGCCCACCCAGTCTATACCCCACCCAACCATACAGGCCCACCCAACCATACAGGCCCACCCAACCATACAGGCCCACCCAACCATACAGGCCCACCCAGTCTATACTCCACCCAGTCTATACCCCACCCAACCATGCAGGCCCACCCAGTCTGTACCCCACCCAGTCTATACTCCACCAAGTCTATACCCCACCCAACCATACAGGCCCACCCAGTCTATACTCCACCCAGTCTATACCCCACACCCAACCATACAGGCCCACCAAGTCTATACCCCACCCAACCATGCAGGCCCACCCTGTCTATACCCCACCCAACCATGCAGGCCCACCCAGTCTATACCCCACCCAACCATACAGGCCCACCCAATCTATACCCCACCCAGTCTATACCCCACCCAACCATGCAGGCCCACCCAGTCTATACCCCACCCAACGATGCAGGCCCACCCAGTCTATACCCCACCCAACCATACAGGCCCACCCAATCTATACCCCACCCAACCATGCAGGCCCACCCAGTCTATACCCCACCCAATCTATACCCCACCCAACCATGCAGGCCCACACAGTCTATACCCCACCCATTGTATACCCCACCCAACGATGCAGGCCCACACAGTATATCCACCTGCTCATTTCCCACCACACCAGCATGTCCTGGGTAAAAGATCCAATAGATGTTCCCTATATTTGATTTTTTAATTGAAGCATATAACTCTGTACAAGGCTTGCCTGTCTTCTCAGCATGCTCTGTGAGTCTGTCAAAACATCTCACAACAGCGGGCTTGCAGTCCGTACCACTGGTCTGGATCCAAATGTGTGTATACTAGAATCACGCATGCCATAAATATTTATTTGTGAGTGGCTTTTCTCATTTTAAAAGTTCGGTTGGCTCTTTTCAATTTCCAACTGCTGAGGAACAGACATCCTCCAAGTTGTTTGCCCTTGTCCAAAAAGGCTATAAGTCCAGTCCACTACCCCAGGACCTGGAAAGAAGAAGGGGATTTTTGGTGGGGTGTGGGGGTATATTATCTTTTTATTATTTTGTAACAACCTCAAGTCCATACCATGAATTGAACCAAGTCTGCTTGAGTCTGAAACAAACGTTGTGATCCAATCCACTCTCTTCCACTAATGTTATATATGTAAAATGTGCGGACAGTTCTAACTTTGTTACTAGACTTCTATTCTGACATACAGAGGTTTGAAAACACATTTTCTGTAATAACAATTAGGCAATTGGCTTGATCTGAGAAGATATTGTACACTTCTAGACATCTTGAAACCATTTTAATGTATACATTCCATGGTCTGACTTTCATAACTCTCTTCCTTCCTTCCTTCCTTCCTGTCCACTATGCCCAACTTCTGTTTTCAGTTCAAAAAGTTAATCACCTTTACAGACAAGTACGATTCCTTCAGTTTTCTTTGTATTGTCATCTGTTCACTATCTCTTTGGTGCTGTTTTTACTCCACTGTTTCTTGCCATCTGCCAAGATGTTTTAAATTTTAGCCTCTCTGACCAATCACTATTCTTTTAATATTCTTTTAATCATGCCAGTTTGGCTTGTGATATCGTCATTTCCATTTCTCTCAGAGATTTCACATTGTGTTCAATTGCTTAATCAAGGATTCAGTCAGTGAATCAATCATGGTGATCACAAATACATTAATGTCATGAGTGAGATGATAAATAGTAACTTTGTTCAACTTTAAGTTTCAAGACTTGAACTTCAAGTATGTCCCAGCAACAAGATGTGCTACACAAGTTATATGTTATCTTTAAGATTTAATTCAGCTTGCACTGATATTTAGGGACAGCAACTGATTCTCTAAGGAAAGTATGAAATTGAAGCCTATAGCTGTTTTGTAGCTTCTGACTGCCACAAAGTCTTGTTTTCAGATTATATGCCAATTAATTTTGACCATTATCATCGTTTAATGGGCGCATTGGCGTACTTCGGAAGTTGCGCTGACAATAGCATGTGGACGGTCAGACTAGCCACTCACTATGGCAGGGAAAGACTTGTCCACCCATTCCTCCATGCATTCTGGCCTACAAAATGTGATGGTTCCAGCACATCATAGATGCATTGTACAACTAGCACATCACAGATATATGTTACTACTAGCACATCACAGATATATGTTACACATCACAGATACATTTTACTACTAGCACATCACAGATATATGTTACTACTAGCACATCACAGATACATTTTACTACTAGCACATCACAGATATATGTTACTACTAGCACATCACAGATATATGTTACTACTAGCACATCACAGATATATGTTACTACTAACACATCACAGATACATTGTACAACTAGCACATCACAGATATATGTTACTACTAGCACATCACAGATACATTTTACTACTAGCACATCACAGATATATGTTACTACTAGCACATCACAGATACATTGCACAACTAGCACATCACAGATACATTTTACTACTAGCACATCACAGATGCATTGCAGGTCCTTGTTTGGGACTTGTGTGTTTTTTCTTAATATTAGCAATGTTTGCAATTCATTCCATTATTATTTTTATCTGTTTCCAAGAAGGTTTGATTCAATTTTGACTACACAGTGTTTTGGTTGTCCTTACTGTTCTGATTACTTCATCATCCTGGTTGGATTTGGGGTCTGGATTCTACATAGTGAACCAGTTGGTCACATGCCAGCTCTTGTTATTTTTGTCTCGTGTAACAGGTTTGGTATGTTATGGTGTTATAATTGTCAGCCTCTTTGTTGTAATCCAGCAAGTCATTGATATTTCTGTCTACTTTCAAGCGATAATCTGAACCATCATCTTTTCTCTTTTTACGATGAGATTATTATAATTGATGCGTGTGAATATTTCAGTGTTTGCGTGCATCAAGGTATATGTGCCTTATAATGTGTTTCTGTTTATGTGAACAGTAGGATATTTGTATATAATAATGTCTTCTTGTCTATGTAAATCAAAATATATATGAATATAATGTCTCCTCATCTGTGTGAACCAAAAGATATGTGGATATAATAATGTCTTCTCATCTGTGTGAACCAAAACATATGTGAATATAATAATGTCTCCCTTCCTGTGTCGACCACGAGATATATGAACATGATAGTATCTTCTCATCTGGTGAACCAAGAGATAAATGAATATAATGTCTTCAAATCTGGTAAACCAGGAGTTATGTGAATATAATGTCTTCTCATCTGTATGAACCAAGAAATATTTCAACATATTAATGTCTTCTTGTCTGTGTGAAAATGTTCACACATACATGTAATCATATCCATTTGCCTATGTTGATTAAAGGCACACCTGAAGTTATGTCTTTCTCGTGTCTCTTACCTGTGGTACTCTCTCATGATTATTCTTTGCTTCTTTCTTACACTCCAGTAGAATTTGTTTTGTTTGTTTTTGTGCTCACTCACTTTAAACTCAAGCGTAGTCTATAAACACTACTTCTAATAGCACTGGATTGAATTTTGTGTGTGTGGATTAGATTTCCATATTACCAGTGTCCTCGCCATCAGATGAACCCATTCCGACTTCAGAGGTACTCAAGTAGATAATTCTTATGTTTGTAGAGTAAAATTATATGTACATTTCACCCTGTACTCTTTCTACTATCAAGCAATAATCTGAACAATCATCTTTTCTCTCTTTAGAATCAGGTTATAATTGATGCATATGAGTATTACAGTGTTTGCATGAATCAAGGTATGTGTACCTAATCATGTTTTTCTGTGTGTGAGAACAATAGGATATTTGTATATAATAATATCTCCTTGTCTGTGTAAATCAAGAGATATGTGAATATAATAATGTCTTTTCATATGTGTGAATCAAGAGATATGTGAATATAATAATGTCTTCTCATCTGTGTGAACCAAGAGATATGTGAATATAATAATGCCTTCCTGTTAGTGTTTACCAAAAGGTATGTGAATATCATAATGTCTTCTCATCTGTGTGAACCAAAAGATATGTGAGTATCATGTCTTCTCATCTGTGTGAACCAAGAGGTATATGTGAATATAATATTGCCTTCCTGTTTATGTGAACCAAGAGATATATGAATACAATAATGTCTCCTTGTCTGTGTGAACCAAGAGATATATGAAGTTAAAAAGTACTGTATGGAATATGAGTTCAAGTCAAAATAGACGAGAAGGAATTCATATAGTGAGCTGAAGTTAAAAACAACAAATGGAGCATACTGAGTTAAAGTCATAACATAAAAGAGTAGATTGACATGGTGTGTTAAAATTAAAAACACTGTATGGGACGTACCAAAATTAGGAGGGTACTAATAAGAGAGTTGCTGTTTGTGGATGATGCTGCAATTACGACCAACTCTGAGGAAGAATTACAAACATCTACTATCTGCATTCTGCAATGCTTGTTCTGAATTTAGTTTAACAATTAACAAAAAGAAGACACAGATTATGTCACAATGTGGACATGGGGTTCCATCAATCTTTATTGACGACGCCGAACTGGAGATAGTAGACCATTTTACATATCTAGGATTAGAGGTAAATAGCAAATTATCCCTAGATCAGAAAATCAACATCAAGATTGGTAAGGCAGCAACAACAATGAACATGTTAGCAAAACGAGTCTGGGAGAACAGGAAGCTTACTGCCAAAACAAAAGTCCTTGTCTACCAAGCCTGTGTCCTTAGTACTCTTCTTTATGGCAGTGAAACATGGACAACTTACTCACACCAAGAGAAACGTTTAAACAGCTTTCATATGCGGTGTCTATGAAGAATACTTGGTATCAAGTGGCAAGACAAAATCACAAATAATGAAGTATTGGAAAGATCAGATTGTGTGACGGTGTGTTCCATGCTCAGTCTTCATAGACTTAGATGGATAGGACATGTTTGGAGGATGGATGATAGTAGAATACCAAAGGACATCTTTTTTAGTAAATTACAGATGGGTAGGAGATCTCAGTGTCGGCCTCTATTATGATACAAAGATGTGTGTAAGCGTGACATGGTTGATACAGGCATTGATAATGCACATTGGTAGCAAGTTGCTGCTGAACGTGTTGCATGGAGGGCAACTATCAGGAATGGAATAAAGACAAAGGAGAAAATGATTGCAGATAAAGCACACACAGAGCGTGAGAGATGTAAGATGGTGCATGATGGTGGTAATGACCATGTTTTCACATGCATCCACTGTGGACAAACATTTGTAGCATGAATTGGCCTTATCAGCTGCACTCGCCACCGACATGGCTCGTAGTTATTAAGCCTTTTTGAAGCACAATGTACCAAACTATCGTCTGTCAAGAAGGGAAGGTGCCAATGTATGTAGTGTTCTCAGTCGATTGAAACAATCACCCACCTTCTCTTCAGTTGCACTGCTCTTTGAAACATCAGGGAAAGCTGCTACCACCATCAGCAACAGTTAGTCTCCTGTAAGGTGTTCTGAACAGCAGCAGAAGACCTGCTCCTTCATAATAATGACACTAGTGTGCCAAGAGTGTTAGTTTATTGTAGTCCATATCAAACCTGAATATCATGATGTGCTGTTATTGCTGGTTGATATTGTTGTTGTTTGATCTGACAATTTTATCCACGTTTACTTGAGACAGTTTTTGTAAAGATTATCTTATGCAATGTTTCACAGATGATGATTTGTACAAATAAATATTGGTACACTTTTTATATCAAATTTCCAAGTGTCTGCAAGTGTCAATAGAGTGGCATGAAAAAGTTTGAAATGATGTCTGTGTGTCGAATTTAGCAGAAGTTTGGAAAATGTTTAATGTTTACATTAATCCCCCTGTAACAGTTAGTTAGTTAGTTAGTCGACAGATCATCCTCATTGCACATCGAACCATTCAGTCCATAAGTGCTCGGATCCCCTCCTCAGCAAATCCCGCAACGTGTAGCGGCTAACGACGCCAGTTCTGTGTTGGTTTATAAATCTTCTTTGGCTTCCTGCGTAGTGTTCTTGTTTGGCCACCCCTCTTTTAATTTGCTGCTCTCGCAGTCTGGCCATTGTTGTAGATTCACAGTCATCACTTGGTTCTCGCAAAAGTCTTACTTCTCGTAGAGCATTCAGAATGTCGGCCTGGTCCATGGGGCGTCCGCCCTCCACAGTAGCCTCACCTGCGAGCTTGGCAGCCCGCTCATTTCCTTGTACTCCCGCATGCCCTGGCACGAAGATGAAACTAATCTTTGCCAGTCGAGACCGCTCCAAAGGCAGCAACCACTGTAACACATTTGTCCCAGTGAACCTTGCAAATTGTGTTCACGAGTAAAACCCTGGAGATAGAAAAGCAAACTAAATTAATTATAATATGTCTGGAAACAGATTTGAAAAGAACGTTACACTTGCCAAAACCTACCCAGGGACAGATTTGAGATATCAACTCGGATCACAATCCTGTGTTATAGAAATTTAAAAAAAAAATAAAATAAAAAATAGGAACAAAGACATCAAGGCAGTCTCAAATAGATTTATCGGTACCGAAACAATCAGATGTCAGTCAACTGTATCTGTATTAGTTGTTAGTTAGTCCTTCCTCTTGAGCCTAAGGAGGCGCATAGGGCAGAAGTCATGGATCTCCTTGTCCGGCGGTTCGCTGCTACTTGTTGTAGATCCAGGATGTTCACTTGGCCGTTGAATGAGCCTTCTCTGATGATGGTTCTACGCAGGGTCTCTCTTGGTCTTCCCCGTTTTCTTTTCCCTACTGGTGACCATAAGAGGGCTTGGTTGGGGAGACTGTCTTGTACATTCTGAGTACATGGCTGATGTAGTTCCAACGGCGTTTTCTTATAAAATTGGATACAATGTCTTGCTTAGTCTCTTGTCTTATTTGCGTATTGGATCTGAAATCTGTCCAGTGGAGGTTCAGAATTCTTCTAAGACATTTGTTCTCAAAATTGTCTAATTTCTTATCTAAAGCTACCGTTGATTTCCAACTCTCACACCCATACGTTAGCACTGGAATCCCACAAGAGTTGAAGATTTTAAGTTTCGTATATTTGCTGAGTGTCTTTGACTTCCAGATGTTTGACAGTTTAATGAAGGCACCAGATGCCAGTGCAATTCTAGAGAATATTTCTGGCGCTGAGTCCCCTGTAGATGTCATTTTGCTTCCTAAGTATGTAAAGCTGTTGACTTTTTCAAGAACATGGTTGTTTAATTTGGTGTCGTCTGAACTGTTGGTAAGATCAATAGTTTTTGTTTTTGCAGTATTAATTTGGAGACCAATTTGTCCTGAAACATTTTGGAGATAGTTTATTTTCTCTTGGGCATCTGGGTGTGTTGAACTTAAAAGCACTATGTCGTCGGCAAAGTCCAGGTCTTCTAGAATTTTGTCAACCCAATGGATACCCCTATTTGTGTTGCTTGTGCATTTGCGCATGACCCAATCGATAGCTATTCCAAAGAGCATTGGTGACAAGACACAACCCTGTTTCACTCCCGTTTCCATTGAGAACCAGTCAGCAATCTGTATTACAAGTAAACAATAAATATGACAGACTAATAATTAATCACATGGAACAATATCAATATGAAAATCCGGAGAGAAAAATTAGTACAAAGTGACAGCATTTATAAACTAGTATACACACAGCAAATAACTTACCAGTGAAAGTTGTCCGAGTGGCTAAGAATGCCGGGTTCTCCTTCGGGAGACCCGAGTTCGAATCCTCAGTAAGGCGTGGATTTTTTTCTGTCAGGGGCAAAAAGAACATGCTAACCTGCACAATTCACGGTGACTGCACTAGCCATGCGGCCTTAATTCCTCAGGCTCAATTACCCCCCCCCCCCCCACTTTCCTCCAGCCCTACATGGCAAGTTACTATAGGCAATCGTTGACAGTGTTTAAATGACAGACAGATGAAATCATGAACACAATGATAGAAAAGAAAACTGAAAGCTATCAACACTCCAATATCAATGTGTATTGCTGCTAAAGAAACATGGATTCAGACAAGATATAAGAAAAAAACATCTAGAAATAAAACACCGCACAAAAGAAGTATGAAAATATACGAAACATAACAAAACAAGCAAAGTCATATAAGGGGAAATCGCTGTATCGGAACTATTGATAGAGAAATTATAGTTAATTTTGATATGATAAAAATATAGACAGAATACACAGAAGACTTATTTGGAGACAACAGAGGTAGCAAACCAAATTATATAAAACTCATGATGGACCAAGCATATTACGGGCTGAAATAGAAAAGACTATACAAATTATGAAACAGAGAAAGGCTGCAGGTCCTGACAAGATAACATTTATATCCAGCTTTGGCCCTAATATTGTCAGAGAATGTTGTAATGTCGTATATAATGTTGGATACATTTCCAAAGACTTCAAAAAATTAAAATTTTGGGTACATTGCCCAAGAAATCAAAAGCTGTTGATTGTCAAGATTACAGAACTATTAGTTTAATGAACCATACAACTAAGGTACTCCTCAAGATCAGGGCAAACAAAACTTACAAAAGATACTCCTCAAAACAGCGGCACAAGAGAAGTCATAACTTGTTGAAGAGAGTTGGTTTAAATAATATATAAAAGGTACCAAAAAAAAAAAAAAAAAGAAGAAAAATAATAATGAATCTTTTATAAACTACAAGAAGATAGAGGTTGTTGCCACCACTAGGAATTACTAAATACCACAATGTGGTATACAGGTAATTGGTAATATTCTTAAACAAGTGAATCTCTACAACTATCTCGAAACAGTCATATATAACATCTGATGGAGATGTTGATGGGGATGGATTCTTGAAAAGAATAGAACAAGAATCGATGTGGTAAAAGTAGCCTTTTTCAAAATGGAAAACATACTAACCAATAAAAAAGCTGTCAGTTGCAATGAGAAAAAGATGGACATGAAACGTGCACTCTGAGCAGACAAGCTGAAAAACATCTAATGTCAGTGGAAACGTGGTTTCTGAGGAAAATACAAAAAATACCATGAGAAAAACAGAATGACACACAGAAAAACGAATGAGCAAGTCCTACAAGAAACAAATGAAAACCGTGAACTGATTAGAGAAATTAGACGTAGACAGTCAAAGATTTTTTGATCACGTTATGAGAAGAAATAAATTAGAGAACTTGGTGACAACTGACAAGATCGATGGGAAGAGATCAAGGGGAGGACAGAGAAGTAAATACCTAAATGGCTTGGCTACATATGGTCGAGAAAAGAACACTGATCTGATCCACGACTCTGGTGATCGAGTGAAATGGCAAAACATGACCGCCCACGCTTACCGGCATGGCACATGATGATGATAATATGTTCGCCCATGTCCTAATATGTATGTATATGTTCGCCCATGTCCTAATATGTATGTATATGTGTTCGCCCATGTCCTAACATATATGTATGTATATGTTCGTTCATATCCTAATATGTATGTATATGTTCGTCCATATCCTAATATGTATGTATATGTTATTCCATGTCCTAATATGTATGTATATGTTATTCCATGTCCTAATATGTATGTATATGTTATTCCATGTCCTAATATGTATGTATATGTTATTCCATGTCCTAATATGTATGTATATGTTATTCCATGTCCTAATATGTATGTATATGTTATTCCATGCTCTAATACAGTGTTTCCCAACCTTTTTTGTACCGTGCCCCACTTAAGCCTTTCTAAAATTCATATTGCCCCCCTCACCCCCTCAACATATACATTATTTTTAATATTCAAAAATTGAAATGTTCACTAAAGAAACTTGAATGATAGGTTTTAGGAAGAAATCACTAGGTAATTATTGAGCAAACACAGTAAGTAAATTTTCAAAACGTATAATGGAGAACTGAAATTCAAGTACAAAATAATTTTAATGAAAGATTTTTCTATATTATTTTAATTATTAGTAATTATTTATTATTTAAATTTAGTGAGATCCTTGCGCTTGATGCTTGCTGCAAAGAGATCTTATGTCAGGTTCCAATTTAGTTAACTTCAGTCTCAAGTCTCCCCGTTTTGTTATATTCAGCCGATTTCTTCCATTTTCGAATTGCCCCCCTTAACAGTCAAATTGCCCCCCTGTGGGGCGTGGGCCCCACGTTGGGAAACACTGCTCTAATATGTATGTATATGTTCGTCCATGTCCTAATATGTATGTATATGTTATTCCATGTCCTAATATGTATGTATATGTCCTTCCATGTCCTAATATGTATGTATATGTTATTCCATGCCCTAATATGTACGAGGGCGAGTCAATAAGTAAGTCACACTGTTCTGTGGGATGACAGGTAAATGTAGTTGGTGTTTTCTACAGGTGTCATTAGGTGACAGCAACATTGAACTTTATATTCCCGTTCGTCAGGTGGTACTAGGTGTCTCATGCGCAGCGCATAAACGAAATGGCGACTGTACTTACGGAGTGTACAACCAAAGAGCAACGTGCTGTTGTGTGTTTTTTGTGGGCAAAAGGGCTGCCTGCAAAGGACATTCATAAGAACATGCTTTCTGTTTATGCTGACAAATGTTTGTCCCGTAAAGCGGTGCATAGCTGGGTAGAAAAATTTTCTCAAGGACGCGAATGACGCTGAAGTTGAACGTGAAGTGAAAACCTGGTGTAGAAAACAGAGCACGCAGTTCTATGCGGCCGGTTTGGGAGGACTGATAAAACGATGGGATAAGTGCATCAATGTTGGTGGAAATTATGTTGAGGAATAAAGGGACATTGTATGTATAAAAATAAACTGATTTCAAGTTGATATCATATTTAGTTATTTTTCTACAGCAATTTGTGACTTACTTATTGACTTCTCCGTGTATGTATATGTTCGTCCATGTTCTAATATGCATGTATGTGAAAAGGGTCCATTAGTTTACTTTACTGTGTTGCTTTATGGGATTATGACTTCTTTTGTAACTGTTAACATTTGTGGAAGTCAAAAGAATTTACATTTAGCACAAAACTACACTTAACACCAAATGTGGAATACTCAATATAACCGTTAAATCAGTACTGCTGTATTGATCAGAAAAACGGAGAAGCACTAAAACGATCACACGTAAAATGTAAACATTCAGGAACTGGTGCCTGTAAAAAACAGCACTAAAACTGTATGACAGAAACACCCCTGTGTGGGACATGGTAGGAACTAGACAAATGTTGTTTGTCCATCAAGAATGATGATGACCATTCACTTCATCCAGTGGGATTGAAATTATGGAATCATGAGTTCTAAGATGGGCGATAAGGCCTATTTTGGCTCGAAATGTTCTTTGACAATGTGGGCAAAGAATGCTTGACGTTCCAGGAGGAGGATCTCCTGCAGAGGTTTTTCTGTCCATCCTTTTCTTCACAGCTCTTGCAGTCCTGTTTGCTTTACAAGTGACTGCACCCTTATGTAATAATGTACGCCACAAATTACGGTCTTTAGCAGCAGTCTTCCAGGTGTCAAGATGAATTCCAAAAGCTTTCAGTGAGATTGTCAGTGTCTTTAAAGTGTTTCCTCTGGCCACCTTGGGAGCGTTTACCACAACGCAACTCGCCGTGAACAATTTGTTTGGGAGCCTGTGATCTGGCATACGAGTTAAGTGACCAGCCCAGTGAATCTGATTTTTCATTAGTAGAGTGTGGATACTGGGCATGGGCGCTCTTTCTAGACCTTTAGTGTCTGGGATCTTGTCTTGCCATTTAATCTTCAATAGCTTCCCAAGGCAGACTGTGTGGAAGTGGTTTAATTTCCTAGCGTGCCACTGATAAACAGTCCATGTTTCACAAGCATATAGAAGTGAGGATAATACAACTGCTTTATAGACTTTCAGCTTTGTTTGGAGGCTTATTCCATTTCTGTCCCATACATTCTTGTCTTGTACAGTCTGCCAAAGGCCGCACGGGCCTTGGAGATTCTTGCATTCACTTCGTCATCAATTGTGGCAGCTTGTGACACAGTGCTGCCAAGATAGGTGAATTTGTCCACAACACTTAGTCTATGACTGTTCACCTTGATATTCGACAGGGTGTGATTATTCACTGGAGCTGGCTGGTATATAACTACAGTCATCTCCAAGTTGATATTGAGCCCAAAGTTGGCATAGGCATATGAGAAAGCTGAAACATTGTGTTGCATGTCTGCCTCTGAGTTGGCATATAGAACGCATTCATCAGCAAACAGCAGTTCTCTGACGGTGTCGCACTATTTGGACACACTTTTGTGGACAGTCATATTTCGCCATATTCTTCCACAGTCCTTCTCCACTGACTGTATCAAAAGCCTTGGTAAGGTTAATGAAAGTGAAGAACATTTCAGAGTTCTGTTCCTGACATTTCTCTCGCAGCTGCCTTGCAGAGAAAATCATGTCAACAGTTCATCGTTCTTTTCTGAAGCCACATTGACTCTCAGGAAGAAGACCTTGATCGAGATGGGCCGTGAGGCGATTGAGAAGAATTCTGGCGAGTATCTTCCCTGCGATTGAGAGCAAGGAGATGCCTCTGTGGTTGTCACGGGATTGGTGGTTTCCTTTACGTTTGTAAAGGTGGACTATTGACGCGTCCTTGAAATCTTGTGGCGTGGTCTCACCCATATGTTTGTTTTGCTTGGTGAAGCTGCTCTATTAGGACCACCTGCCTTGTATATCTCTGCTGGGATGGAGTCAGGACCAGGCGCCTTTCCTCTGGGAAGTTGCTGGGTGGCTTTGTTTTGTTCCACTATGGTTGGCAGGTCATCAAGTGTATCATTGGTAGGAACTTGAGGAAGGCAGTTGATGGTTTCATCATCGAAGAAAGAAGCTGCATTTAATATGTTGCTGAAATGCTCTGCCCAGCGTTGAAGGATTTCTTTCTTATCAGTGACCAATGTACCCCCATCTCACTGAGGAGGAGAACTATGTCTGATGATGGAGGACCGTTGACCGCTTTCAGTGAGTCGTAGAAGTTTTTCATATCATGTCTGTCAGCAAAGCCTTGAATTTCATCAGCTTTGTTGCTCACCCAGGAGTCCCGCATGTGCCGAAGTTTCTGCTGCACTACTCTCCAAATGTTATTGAAGGTATCTTTTTTTTTTTTTAACGTTGACTTCGGGTCATTCAAATGTGCCTTGAGGAGAAGATGTTTCTTGGCCAGCAGTTGGTTGATGTCTTCAGAATTTTCATCAAACCAGTTTTTATGCTGGGTGGTGGGGGCTGAACCCAGGGTTTCCAAAGCAGTGTTGTAAATTATGTCCTTTAAGGCTCTCCACTCTGTTTCCGCATCCTGTTTAGCTGCAGCATTTGGCTTGAAGCGGTCTTCCAGCATGTTTTCAAACGACAGCTGTACTTATTTGCTGTTTAGGCGGGTGACATTTAGATTTTTTTTGGGGGGGGGGGGGCATCTTTACCCCTTGAGGATGCCGTGATGGTTTGATTTGTATGTTTATTTTCGAGATAATGCGACGATGGTCTATCCAACATTCGGCACCACACATGGATTTTGTCATTCGAACGTTTTGTCTGTCACTCTTCCTGACGATGACATAGTCAATGAGGTACCAGTGTTTCGAGCGAGGGTGCATCAATGATGTTCATTTTCTCGTGGGAAGACGGAAAATTGTGTTGATGATCAGGAGATCGTGTTCGGCACAAGTCTGAAGGAGGAGGAGCTGATTGCTGTTACAATTTCCGACTCCATGCTTTCCAATGATGCCACTCCAACAGGCGGTGTCCTTGCTACTATGGCATTGAAGTCCCCAAGGAGTATAAGTTTGCCTCCTTTGGGAACAGATATTAATACGTTGTGCAAGTCCTCATAGAACTTGTTCTTGACGTCATCTTTATTTGTCATGGTTGGTGCGTAGACATTCACGATGGTTGCTTGCTTCTTTCCTTTCAGTAGGGATAACTTAATAGTCATAAGCCTGTCATTTATAGCCTTCGGAAATTCAGCTAGTTTGCCAACAACTTAATGGCACCTCCCACACCGGATTGGATTCTTTCCTCGCTTTTCCTTCCACTACAGAAATATGTGTAGCCGGCACCTACTTCACAAATTTGGCCTTCTTCTGCAAGTCGTGTCTCGCTCAAGGCAACAGCCTGAAGGATTTATCTAGTTATTTTACTTTATGTTGTGTGAATTCTGCAGTATTTAGCTGACGAGATACAGCGAAATATGCCAGGCAATAAATCGTGCAATCTATCGTTTGTGTCTTCGTTATTCAAATTCACTACGGGAAAGCATTGTTTTGGGGTTCTTGTCTCTGTGGTAATCATAGTCCTCGTCAGTAAGTTTAAGGTTGGGACTGGTAGGCTTCATTTTACTATATTTCTGCTGTTTGCCGCCACCCCCTGCACGACGACTTTCAGCCTGTAACACTGAAATCCGTCAACATGTGTGTCAGTATACAAGCAGCGGTTCTCACCCTGTATGACAGTACACAAATGTAGCGTGGGCACGGCACACTGGAGGGATGGGTCTACAAATAATGGTTCATAACAATGAATAAATTGACCAGAAGCAGTTTCCTGCTGCGGGTCCTTCATGTGACAGCGCATCACATTTTATAGGCATGGGATCTTAGAGGAATAGATGGCCAATCTTTCCTTCACTTTGGCAAACGACGAGCCCAGACGTCATATCGGCGTCCGACAGTGCTCATAATATTACCAAAGTAGTTCGCTTTCAATTCCGCTAGCGCGACCTCCGATAATATTGGTTGCCGGGGATGAAAGGTCATGATCATTTCAAATAGATTATGAAATGTTTAAGGAGGCCCACTTCATTAGGGAGCCACAGGACATAGGTCAGCTAAAGGGAGACCTGACAACCTGACCAGTCCGCCACGGCACACGTCGTGTTGTGATGACCGCACATATACCACCTGCCTTTACAGTGGCAAAGGAGTTACGAACGCAGTTCGTAATCCCGCATACCGCATTCGAAACACAGGTGAGGGTGATTTGGAAGCAGACCGCGCTGCGCTGATTTTTAAACAATGGTATTAGTGCCGGTAGTTCAGACAACAATTGCAAACTATTGAAAGTACACTTGCCAAGACCTGCTGAGGTTGACTGCAACGTCCTGTAAAGGATACGTGACTTACCTTTATTTTTAAACGACATCTCCGCTTAGGAAGGCGCCACTTTCTCCACAGATAGGTTTGCACAATGACACTAACAGACTCGGAGAGCGGCTGCTGACACCAGCAATCAAATCAATAAATTCAAGGAATGGGCCTCACCAGGACGGGGGCTGGTGTATAATATAAGGGACACAAAAAATAATGCTAGATCCACTAAACAGAACACGGATGCCATAATCGGGACAAGAAAAGAGATCAATTCTAGACTATAGAAACCGCTAGATAGAACACGGATGGCTGTGTACCCAATCCTGCGATACTGATGCTGTCCTAATGCTCTGGTTAAAGCAGTCAGTCGTCTCCTTCAGGTCTGCATCGCTCAAAGCCTTCATGTGGCCATACCTAACCCCATCAGGCCCTGGTGCCGTGTCTTTTGCCTTTTACAAAATATGTTTAACATCTTCAACCCTTATGATGTCTTTATAATGCATATTCTTCGTGGTGCCAGATAACTCCTCTCTAACTGCACCCCTGGTGTCCGCATCATTATGATTGGTCAGCTGTAAAAATCTCTGGAGAGACGCCTCCCCTTTCTCTTTGTCTGTTGTCACGCGCACACCATCATCTCTATAAATTGTTCCCACTGTCATAGGCCGATCTTTTCTTTGTATTTCTCTGTGCAGCATCCAGAATTTTCGCAGTGTTTTATCACCTCCAATCGCTTTCACCCTTGGGCAAGGTGGAGTACCCGTTTAGCCCCCCGATCAGGGTTACGTAAAGCCATGGAAGCAGGTGGTGGATGGAGTGTGAGAGCGGCCGACAGATTGTTGTTGGTTATGGTCATGCACTCTGCGGCGATAGGCATATGATCTCATCAGTGGAGACAATGGCTATGGCCACCGACTAGTACAGTCACTGCCCAGAAGGAAAGCAATGGCAAACTACCTTCTGCAAAACTTGCCAAGAATCCATAACAACCATGAAAGAAAACATAATAAGAAAGAGATCTGGTGGCGAGACCCCCAGGCCAGGCAGATCAGATAACACTGGGGAAGAGTGGGACACAGGGACCAGTACTAGTAATCGTGATGACGGAGTTAATCCTGATTGTGTTACCAAGGAAATCCCCTGTGTCATACTAAGAAACAGAGTGAGAATAGCAACGTGGAATGTGAGAAGTCTGTATGAGGAAAAGCTTAAAGTAGTGTGTGATGAGATTGAGAGGTTAAACATTCAAAATTTAGGAATTAGTGAACATCGCTGGAGCGGCAAGGGACATTTTACAACTGAAAATGGAAGTCTTTTAATTTATACTGGTAGAGACGTCGGAGGCCAGAGTGGAGTGGCATTTTGTTTAGATAAGACAACTGCAAAAGCTTTAATGGGATATAATCCAGTTAGTGATAGAATCCTCACTATTAGACTTAAAGGCCACCCAAAAAAAAACACAACTCTTGTACAGATATATGCACCTACTTCAACAGCAGAGGAGGACGAAATTGAAGATTTTTACAACACACTGCAAGACACATTAAATAAGATTAATCATAATGATATAGCAATAATAATGGGAGATTTTAATGCAAAAGTAGGTGCAGGAAGAACTGAAAATGAGAGACACGTTTTAGGAAAATTTGGATTGGGAAATAGAAATGATGCAGGTAACAAATTAATTGAATTTTGCTCAGAAAATGAGTCCACGATAGCCAACACGCATTTTAAACAACATCCAAGAAGACTCTTCACATGGAAGTCTCCCGACATAATTACCAAAAATCAGATAGATTATATTTTAATACAAAGAAGATGGAGATCAAGCTTAACATCTGCAAAAACCCTACGAAGTGCAGACTGTGATACAGATCATCAGTTATTGGAAGCAGATCTGAAATTAAAACTCAAAAAGCTTACCTGAGGACCAAGGCCACTTCGTTTTGATCTCACAAAAATACCGGATGCATGCAACATAGAAGTTAGGAATCACTTTGGGGTCTTGATGTCTGTACAAGAGGAAATGACACCTGATGAACTGGCAGTACAAGCTAGAGATATCTTGATAATTGTAGCCAAAGATTTAGTTCCGACCAAAAAAAAGCAATTTAAGCCATGGATTACATCAGACACGTTAGAATTAATAAAACAACGAAGGGAGCTGAAAAAGAAAGGAGATGAATCCGATAACAGCAGGATGAAGTATAAATCTTTTACTCGAGAAGTAAGAAAGAACACAAGAAAGGACAAAAATCAATATATACAAGATTGCTGTACCAGAATAGAGCAATATCATAAGACTGGAAGAGATTACGAAATGTTCAAAGAAATGAAGTTATTGACAAGCAATGTTCAACCTCAATTGAATGTTATCTGTGACAAGATCGGAAATACCTTAACAGAATCTAGGCAAATTCTAGAAAGATGGCAGGAGTACTGCAGTGGAATGTATGATATGAGTGACAGTGAGGATATGAATGAGATACATGAGCCAATGACAGCAGAGACAGAACCTGAACCCTCATTAGATGAAATTGCTTGGGCTATAAAGAACCCGAAGAATGGTAAATCACCTGGATGTGATGAGATACCAGCTGAACTAATTAAAGCGGGAGGAGAAGAAAGCATGCACATCTATCATGCATTATGTAAAAAGATTTGGAAATATGGTATATGCCAAAAGATCGGAAGAGAACTATCTTCATTCCAATATCAAAAAAGGGCAACCTGAAATTATGCACCAACTATAGAACTGTTGCCCTGATCAGTCATGCAAGTAAAATTCTACTAAAAGTCATAATGGGAAGACTTCGTAAGAAAATGGAAGAAGAAATTAACGTAGTTCAAGCTGGATTTAGACAAGGAAGAGGAACAAGAGATCACGTATTCAACATGCGATTAATAATAGAGAAGTGCAGAGAATTTAATGTAAACCTATTCTCATGCTTTGTGGATTATTCAAAGGCATTTGACTGTGTACAACATCAGAAACTTTGGGAAATCATGAGGAATATGGGCTTTCCATCACATGTAGTACAACTCATAAAAATGATCTATCTAGACCAACAAGCAGCAGTCAGAATAGATGGCGAGACATCAGATTGGTTTGACATCAAACAAGGAGTCCGCCAGGGCTGCGTGCTGTCACCCTATTTGTTTAACCTGTACGCCGAAAATATAATGCTTGCTTGCTTGCTTGCTTGTGTTCGTTGGCTTGAGCTCCAACGCGAAGTCCTGTATGTCGGATGAAGGCATCCTGTTGTCCAACATCAGTGTGATGTCATACAGGACCTGAGTTTTGCGTGAGTATCCGTTGTCCCATGTCTGGCTTATTGGTGTGCAGACTGGTGGTTCCTCGCCGTACAGGCAGACACTCTCCGACTTCGGAGGAATCGGCGATCCTACTGACTTTAGCCAGGACCCCGAAGGGACCTGTTGCCCAGGACGCTCGACGAGGACGCGTCAATAGGTCTTGGCCAGTTTATAACCCGGCCCTGGTGCTTTGGAAACACCTCTGCGTCCCAAAATATAATGAGAAATGTAAGAGATGATATAAACAGGGAGCTATATGAAGCCCTAAATATCGGCGGTCATGACATACCAGAGATTCGATATGCTGATGATACAGTATTTTACTATCCACAACACAGAATGGCATTGAAAACCTAATAGCATCAACCCAATTGAATAGTGAAAATCACAACTTATATCTTAACATAGCAAAAACAAAGATAATGCATACAGACAAAACTACCATGGAGGAAGAAATATACGTTAATAGGGAAAAATTGGAGGTGGTGGAAAATTTTGAATATCTTGGGTCACTGATTACCAACAACGGTGACACAATGAAAGAAATTAAACGGCGACTATCAATTGCTCTTCAAAGACTGAAACTTCTTCTTCTTCTTCTTCTTCTTCTTCTTCTTCTTCTTCTTCTTCTTCTTCTTCTTCTTCTTCTTCTTCTTCTTCTTCTTCTTCTTCTTCTTCTTCTTCTTCTTCTTCTTCTTCTTCTTCTTCTTCTTCTTCTTCTTCTTCTTCAGCTTTCCGAGCCATTGAGGTTCTTTGCTGCAAATACAATCCGTCTCCATTCGTCTCTCTGGTGGACCTTCTCTTGCCAGTCGTTGATTCCAAGTGCTTGTAGGTCTGTACATGTATTATCTCTTCACCGTCTACCTCGGGGTCTACGGTCATTTATTTCCTGAGTGTAAGCGAGTTTTGTTTCCCTATTATCTTCCATTCTTTCTATATGCCCCAGCCATTGTAGTCTATTAGCCTTCATGATACCAGTGATTAGCGGGGACTTAAACAGATCATAAATGTCTTTGTTACTTCTTCTTTTCCACTCTCCACTTTGTGTATCCCTAATGGGTCAAAAGATGCGTCTTAAAATTTTGTTCCCAAAGGTTTGTAACAAGGCTTCGTCTCCTTTCGTTGTACTCCAGGTTTCAGAGCCATACAGCACAACTGGTCTGATCAGTGTTTTGTATATTGTGATTTTGGTGTTACGAGATAGCGCCTTTTATTTTAGTAGATGTTGTAGTGCATAGTATATCTTATTTCCAGAGTTGATTCTAGTTTGTATTTCTTCCCTTATGATGTTGGAGCAGTTGAAGATTGTACCCAGGTATTTGTATGTTTCCGTTCTTTTAATGGTCATATTATCTATTTGTATGTGGCCAGAGTTTTTAGCCATTCCGTCTCTTGAAATTACCATATATTCTGTCTTATCTTGGTTGATAACCAGCCCCATCTGTTGGGCTTTTTCCTTTAAGTGAGTCAATATTTCCAATGTCTTTTGTTCACTTTGCCCTATAATATCCATATCATCTGCATAACCAAGCAGCTTGGATGTTCCTCCAATATCACATTCCTCCTTTATCTTCCTTACAACTTTCTCTAGAGCCAGATTGAAGAGTAGCGGCGATAGTGCATCACCCTGTTTCAAGTCAGATGTTATTTGGAAGGGGTCTGATTTCCTGCCTTTATATGTTACTATATTATAAGTATCTTCCATGCATAGTCTGGTCATGTTGATTAACTTCCTTGGTATTCCAAATTCTTGCATAGCATTCCATAGACTATTCCTATGGACACTATCATAAGCCTTTTTAAAATCCACAAAAATGTTATGGAGATCACTTTTATATTCCCAATGTTTCTCGGCTATTTGTCGTAAGATAAATATCTGATCTATTGTTGATCTGTTTTGTCTAAAACCCGCCTGGTAGTCACCTAATATGTCTTCTGAATATGGTTTTAGTCTATTTAGTAATACTGCGGATAGTATCTTATAACTTGTGGACAGTAGTGATATTCCTCTATAATTTCCACATTGGAACTTGTCTCCTTTCTTAAAGATAAGTATCAATAATGACTCTTTCCAGTCATGGGGTAATTCTTCTGTCCTCCAGATTTTTATTATTAGTTCGTATAGCTTTAGCTGTAATGCATGGCCACCTGCCTTTATAAATTCAGCAGCAATTCCATCAGTCCCAGTTGCCTTATTGTTTTTAAGTCGTGTGATTACATATAGATATGTTTTGCGTATCCTTTTTCAGGACTTAGCTGTCAACAGCAGCATCTTTCAGCTGTCTGTTGATCTCTTGGCAAGATTACGCTCAGTAGTTTGCCATTGCTTTCTGAGCGGCCGGCTCAGTATCCGCAAGTCACGAGCGGGGGTCGAACCACCTCAGTTCTCGCTCCGCTGCGAGACTCTGCGTGATAAACGGGATTACAGAGAGAAAGGATTACATATAGGATTTCTTCAAATGTAGGTTCTTCAATTTGTGGTTCGCATGTTAGAACCTCTTCCTGTGGGAAAATGTTACTTGGAGCTTCACAATTTAGTAATTCAATAAAATATTCTTTCCATGTGTTGCACATTTCCTCATTGGTATTTATCATATTCCCATTTTTGTCTTTTAAACCATATGTGTTTTGTTGGTGCCCTCGTTTCATTGACTTCAGTTCTTTAAAAAATTTTCTGGATTCATTTTTCTGGTGATTAGTTTCCATATCTTTGATTATATTACTCATATATTCTCGCTTCTGCTGTCTGACTATTTTTGTAGCCTCTTTACATTCATTTCTATAATGCTCTTCCTTTTGGATGTTATTGATGTCATTTAACCATACATGTCTGGCATTCTTCTTCCTAATGACTGCTTCTTCACATTTTTGATTGAACCATCTGTTCTTTCTATGCGTGGTTAACACACCGAGACATTCTTCTGCGGTAGATTGAATTGTATTCTTGATGTTCAACCAAGTTTGGTCAACGCTTTCCTCCGAAGGGTTTTGCAGAGTTTCAAGTTTACATTTTATTTCATCTGTAAATTTCTCTTTGACTTTAATGTCTTGTAGTTTTTCTCTGTTATATGTTGGGTGTAATCTTTGTAATTTAGTTTAGAAAGCTCTCTTAAGTTTTATTTTAAATTTTGCTCCAACGAGGAAGTGGTCACTGTGGCACTCAGCTCCCCTATAACTTCTGACTTGCTGTATGTTTGATGCATTTCTGTTGTTAATTAAAATGTGATCTATTTGATTATAGGTTCTCTTGTCACATGATTTCCAAGTTTGTTTGTGTATATCCTTTCTTTGTGGTCTGGTACTGCTAATCTGCAGTCCTTTGGCTTCTGCCAGGTTGATGACTCTCCATCCATTATCATTTGAAGTTGTATGTAGGCTTTCCATACCGGCCACATTTTTATTAGTTTGTTCTCTACCTATTTTTGCATTGAAGTCTCCCAGCACAATCAGGATGTCCTGTTTGGGGGTTTCTTCTATGACATCTTCCAGATCATTATAAAAGTCTTCTTTAATATCATCTTCTTTCTCTTCAGAAGGTGCATGTACATTAATCATCGTTATATTTTTCCATTTATCTTTTATTCGTAATTTACTAATCCTGTCATTAAAAGCTTTAAAGTTTAAAACGTTCCCCCATAACTCTTTTTTGATGACAAATCCTGTTCCTAATTCATGTTTATTTTGGGTGTTTCCTCCATATATTATAATCATTCCATTTTGCCCTAAAGTACCCTCTCCTGGCCACCTTATTTCTTGAATTGCTGTTATATCCATTTGATATTCAACCAGCTCCCGGGTTAGTTCTTCAGCCGCTCCAGCTCGATATAGTGTCCGTACATTCCATGTTCCAAATCTCAAAAGTCCTTTAACGTTCCAAGGTCGTTGTCCAGATAAGTCAGTCCGATATCGAGGCTCATGTGTTTGTTTCGTAACAAAGAAAGGTTTTTACAAAGGTGGGGATGTTAACCCCACGCTCTAACCCCCAACCTGGAGGACCAGGGTGTTTCTCTTTGTCTGTTCTCTACCCTTTGACCTGTCCGGCTTGGGTGGCCCTGCTGGTAGCTACGCTACCGCCGGCATAGCTCTCAGGGTCATTGAGAAATTCAAGCCCCCCCACCACGACAAGGTGGAAACACCATCGGGGGAGAAAGACTGAAACAGCTGAATAAATTATAGAGTGGGACAGACATAACTACAAAAATTAGATTTTTAAGAGCATGCATCTTTCCCATTGCAACATACGCCTGTGAGACATGGACACTTACTAAACAAGCTGAACAGCGCATTAATGCCTTTGAATATAAATGTTATAGACGAGTTCTAAGAATATCTTGGATAAAGAAAAGAACAAATGCATCCATACTTAAAGAATTGAATATTGAAGAAGGCCGGCTATTAAAGACGATAAAACAAAGAAAATTGAAATATTTTGGTCACTTGAAACGTCACGAAAGTTTGGAGAGAACAATATTGGAAGGATATATGCCTGGGAAGAGAGGAAGAGGAAGGCCAAAGAGAAGATGGGTGCAGGATGTGGCGGATGATCTCCAGATGGGTGTATCAGACGCGGGGCATCTTGCTTATGATCGAGAGGTTTTCCGGAAGGTTGTTATGGCAGCGAGGTTCTGCAAAGGACATGCTACTGAATGAATGAATGAATGAATGAATGAATGAATGAATCTCTTTCATGAAACATTCCCATTTTGCGTTTTCGGCTTCTGCAGCACAGCGCTTGAACACCTCCACCTTCTCTTTCTTGACATTTTCGGCTGTATCCACTTCCTCTCGTGAGCTTTGGGGTGTCTTTCGCACTTTCCTTAGCTGCTTCACTACAGCTCTCTTTGCTTTCCAAGCATTGTCTACAGCTATCTCATCCATCTCCCAAAACCATTCAAGCAAGGATCATTCAAAGCTTAGCGGCTTTAGGATCATCACCCTTCAAAATACTTTGGGTAGGTTTTAGAGAAGATAGTCGCTGTCAAGCTGCAAGAGTTTTTGGAAAGGGGGAAGCTTCTTCCAAGAGGTCTGGGGAGCTACAGGTCAGGAAAAGATAGCTGGTCAAATGCAGCCACTTTCGCCTTTGACGTTTATGTGGGGTTCCAGAGTAGGCAGGAAACGATGGCAGCGGCGCTTGATCTTGAAGATGCATACAACAGAGTTAGATATGATATTTTGATGATCGCACTGTTGGAGAAGGGGGTCAATCCCTGGTTGGTGAACTGTATAGCAGCCGTTCTGTATCCTCGTCGGGTTGCTCTCCGTCTGGGTGCATGAACCTCAGAGCCGCATATGTTAACCCCGGGACTGCCACAGGGATCTGCAATCTCACCTGTGCTCTTTAACGTGTATACGAGCAATATTGCAAACCTAGAAGAATCAGGGGTTGGAAGGATACTAACATTTGCAGATGATATTCTTGCATATAGGCAGGGGAGAGATAGGTTACAAACAGCCCAGGAGCTACAGGCGACAGTAGACAAAGTGATTGACTGGTGCACTGAAATGAGTGCTGTCATCCACCCGGAAAAGGCAGCTGTTTTATGGTGCTCTCTGGACAACAGGATTGTGAGAGCTGATGTCCCAAGCCTCACGACAGATGGTAGAAACGTCAACAGAGAGAACAAACTGAAGTATCTGGGCATCACATTTGACAGGAGTCTGTCTTTCAAGGACCATGTGGAGACGGTGGTGACAAGATCTCAAAAGGGACTCAATGCACTTAAAACTACGGCTGCAATGGACACAGAGCAGAGAATGCTTTTCACACTATACCAGCACGTGACCCTCTCAGTGATTGATTATGGACTAGGACTGCTCACTGTCTCAAAGACTCAGCTGGTGAAGTTAGAGTGCATATAGATGCACCAGAGACACCCCAGTAGTGTGTATGCGTTACATCCTTGATTTTCCGACTGTTGCAGATAGGCTCAAGGTGATGTAGGCGAAGGCATACCTCAGAGTAGCTGCAGACACAGATCACCCGTTGCATGAGGCGCTGGACGCAGTTAAGGGTCAGCGACTGATAAGAGGGAAATCATGGATGTCTCAGGCGGAGGATACGATCAGACATGTGTGCACCTTGGAGAACATTAGGCGAGGAGAGAAGTGGGTCAGAGTGCCAGCGGAACAGTCAGACAGACTTGTGCAGAGTTATAATCACATTGAGCCTGGAGTGCAGGGAGTGGCCAGCAGGGGCCACGGAAGTGGAAATCCAGCAACTAATTCAGGATAATGCTCGCTCGGGTGATGTGATTATCTACACAGATGGTTCGGTGTCGAGAGGTAGCAGAAGTGCCTGGGGGTTCATAGCAAAAGCTAATGGCCGACGTTTGGTGCAGGAGAGCCTGGCATAT
This sequence comes from Cepaea hortensis, assembly GCA_963921405.1. NCBI lineage: Eukaryota > Metazoa > Mollusca > Gastropoda > Stylommatophora > Helicidae > Cepaea > Cepaea hortensis. The sequence continues at coordinate 72,830,505 of OY992883.1, read as the reverse complement.
GATACCACAACATCTTGCTTAAGAATGGAGGTGGAGGCGGTCACTGCAGCTTTCCGCTGGATCGAGAATACGATACACACACATACCGCGATTGTAACTGACTCAGAAAGCATGCTGAGGAAGGTGAGGACAGGCATGCTTCGGGCAGAGTGGCTTGCTTTGCTTCGGAGGTCACGGGTGGCAAGTATCACCTGGATCTTTTCTCTGGGCATGCCGGTGGGCTGGGGAATGAATATGTGGACAGATTGGCTGGCTCTGCAAAACTTGGTGGAGTATTGATGCATGACAAGGCAGACGTGGTTGCGGCCTTGTGGGAGCACGTGTACACTTCGGAGGAGCAAAGGGATCATCATGGTCTTGAAAGAATGAGGCAGCGAGGAGTGAGGAGGGGATCTGGCCGACGCTCGACGCTCAGAGGAAAGGCGAGTCGTACATATAATCAGATTGCTACTGGTACTATTGGTGTTGGAACTCTTCGCTGGATGCTGAGTATGGGGACAGAGCGCCTATTCCCAAATGCTGTGATGTCGGTTCCTAGATCAATCAATCAATCAGTCAATCAATCAATCAGAACACGAATGGCATAATCGGGACAAGAAAAGAGATTCGATTCTAGACTCTAGTGATCCTGTAAGGTGGCGAACCATAGCCATCAACATTGATTGGCATGACACATGTTGATGATGATGATGATTAATGTCGGTTAAATTACGCAGTACAACCTGTCTATCTGTTCTGCACAGCTCGTCCATAAACTGGAGTGGACTTGGTTAGTCGAGGGCATGACATTATCAGTCACGATGAAGTCCTAGATCCTGGATAGCGCAGAAGTACAGGAAGACAAGCCAGCTCATTACAGGAGGAGGTGGCGATATCACTGGTGCAATCCAGTGCTTCAAAAGCCGACCTATATAAGTGCTCTTGACACCACTCGCCGAGTGGGGCACACGTCTGGCTTGCCCAGGTACGTGACCTAAACATATAAGTACGTGGGTTTTTGTTATTGTTGATATTGTCCTAATGATATTATTATTATTACTATTATTATTATTATTACTAGTAGTAGTAGTAGTAGTAGTAGTAGTAGTAGTAGTAGTAGTAGTAGTAGTAGTAGTAGTAGTAGTAGTAGTAGTAGTAGTAGTAGTAGTAGTTGTTGTTGTTGTTGTAATTTGGGGGCACTTTTCTGGTTTACTCAAACACGTGACTTGAACAACCTACCTGGGGTGTTGTTGTGGTAATAATATTAATAATCGGGATACTTGTCTGACCTACCCAAACACGCGACCCTCTTGTGTTACACTCGTTAATGTTTAGACAGTTTTGACGTCTCTAATTGTGTCTCTCTTCATTCATTCATTCAGTAGCATGTCCTTTGCAGAACCTCGCTCCCATAACAACCTTCCGGAAAACTTCTCGATCACAATCAATATGTCCCGCGTCCGATACATCCATCTGGTGATCATCCGCCACATCCCACACCCATCTTCTCTTTGGCCTTCCCCTTCCACTCTTCCCTGGCATATACCCCTCCATTATAGTTCTCTCCAAACTCTCATGACGTTTCAAATGACCAAAATAGATCAATTTTCTTTGTTTTATCGTCTTTAATAGTCAACCCTATTCTATTACGTAAATCACACGCTATTTCTTTGAGTTGTCTGAAGCGTGTAAAATCAGCTGGTCAACTATGTCAACACGTGAGTGTTGCCAAAACTATACAGACGTGGCTATACCGGAAATGGGAACCGCCGTGTCCCAGTGGCTAGCACACTTGGCTACCGGTACGGTGGTCATAAGTTCAAAACTCTCATCGAGAGATGATTTTGTTTTTGTTTTTTTGTTTTGTTTAATGTGACATTTGCTTGTAAAACAGTGAAAAGTGAGGAAAGACAAAAACGCCAGGGCCAGATGTATCACAATAGGGACAAATGTTTCACAACAGGAACAAATGCATCACAACAGAGTCAAATGCACCACAACAAAGGCACACGTATGACAACAGGAACAATGATATTATGTTCGTTCAGGACTGGTATTGTGGAATAGAATAAGGTAAACATTCATTCATCATGGCCGAAATATTGACTTGGAAGACAGACATCAAAGAATGCACAAACCAAAGGTAAACTTCTGAAAAATTGTTCTCAAAGTTTTGTTTATCAAAGCAGGTGATTAGTTTACAGAAAGAAAATATTCTTTCAAAGCAGTAAACAGCCTCAACAGCTGGAAACAAACTGAGTCATCTAGTTTTAGAGTGATGGAGTAGTTGCTGATAATTAATATTGACATAGTCACAAAAATCCTTTAAAGTTTCTGTTCTGACAATGTATATAGAAAAGTAATTGAATACCTTCAAGACAATAGATTCAACGTATTAAATCTACGCCGTGTTGGATGCAGTTGTTCAGACCATGAGGGGAACATCCAACGCCTACTAATGGCTTGCTCAAGGCTTCCTTCAAATGCGAGAACACATTTCTACCTTCTCTTCTGTTAATGCCTCCAAAATTCACATTGACATTGTCACCAGCAAAAGCAACACATTTGGAGTACAAATCATGTTTTTGGAGTGTTCTCAAAATATACTGTGATATAGTTTCTGAGGTTTCATTTGGTGTGTTGTATAACTCGAGAATCTTAGTTTGGATTCCACCTGCTTTCCAGTCAAAGTACTGAACAACGATGGGAAATATCTTTCTGCGAACCGTGATTGCTAGCATCTGTCGAAAGACTGAAACATGAAATACCACTTAAAGATTTATATAATTCATCAAGAGTGTGGGTGCCAGTCCCCTGGTTTATTATTGCTTCAGTCTTTGTTTTTGCACAAGCAATATTTTTAGCAATTTCCGAATCTTAAAATAACGTGTGCATCAAACCAGCTGTGCAAGTCATCGAGTTGTAAGACTGATGATGACAAACTGTATGAAATGCCAAAGTTGCTTCAACCGCATGCGCTTTCAGCAACACATTTGGGTACTTAGGCTGAAAAACATACGTCACTGTGCTAGATGACGCGGACACTTTGATTAGGTTTCTATGTCTCTCACTGTCAACATGGCGCTCCAAGTCAGTAGTTCCTTTGTTGGCAACGGACAAGTAACTATGGCAAATCATACACTTTGCCTCATTCTCGTTGCGTCCTTCAACGAAGCATGGAAACTTATTTTTTCATAGTGTTCGAGAATTTGCATTTTCTCTTTGTAGAAGCCATTTAAAAAAAAAAAAAAAAATAAACATAGACGGCAAAACTTACAAATAAAAAAAAAAAAAAACAATTTTAAGTTGCGTCTCTGCTACCGGAACCGGAAATAACATTAACATTTTGACCATAGAGACTGCAGGATTGTTAGTGTTGCCGAATAGAGCAACAGTTAGATTCAAATTATACAAATAATTGGTGTTTCACATTTGGTATAAATAGGAAAATTAACTAAATATTATCAAGCAATGGGTTTTAATAAAGAATGTAAATACACGGTAGAGTGTAGATACATTGTAAGTTGTAACAACGATACATAAAAAATTATAACACAAAATATAAGAAAAGCCGGACATTTTAAAGGTTTTTAGAGACATGTGCCTCTCTTTGCCGGACGTCTGGCAACCCTAGACATGTGGACAAGTGCAACGAATCTGCGAATGTATTAGAATGATAAGGGAACAAGGTAATTCAGCTCGCATCAACGATCTTGATGCGCAGCGTGGTGTTCGTCACATTACTAACATTGTCTATGAGGGGTTAAACTTCTGGATTTATTTACAGGTGTGACGAGATTAGTGACAATTGTAAATCTACCAGAAGTAACCGATAAAGATAACACTTACCCAAGTAAAAAGAAAACACACATCAGCAAGACATTGGATAGTTTTGGTGTTGTCATCTTTTTGTGCGCGTGTTAATCAAATTCAACCGGAAGTTACGTCACCTCAGACCTAAACATGAGCAGAAGAAGAACAGTGTTAGAGCCTTAAGGTAAATATATGTTTATATTTAAACAAAATATAGATTACAATTCTCATAATTGGCTTCACTTGCCTTTGACAGAGATGGTAAGTTGCATTTAGACACAGGTTCATTCACCAAACGACAGCGACCGCACTTGTGAAATCCTGCCTTACATGTATGTATCCGATGATAGAATGTAGCAGCCTAAGTCTCTCTCTCTCTCTCTCTCTCTCTCTCTCTCTCTCTCTCTCTCTCTCTCTCTCTTATACGCACTCATTCACTCACTCACTCACTCACTCACTCACTCCCTCACGTGAGTGAGTGAGCGAGTGAGTGAGTGAGTGAGTGAGTGAGACTTCCAGGTCAAGGCAGGGTAAAATGGGTATCAGCTGATGTTTTTGGTAGTAAAGGCGTGGTATCGACCACATCAGCCATTGGTTTGGTCTGGAAACGACCATGGATCTAGCTCCATGTTCCCCGTGCACAATACGCTTGTAAACGGGACAGTATACCCACACACACACACACACACACACACACACACACACACATAACCAGGATTTGAAAATCGTCGAAAAGTAGTTCATAAACAGTGTCCTGTACTTGCATGAAGGTGCAGACGGTAACTGCAGTATAAAGTAGACTACTTAAAATATAAAATAAGTGTTCTAGTGTACCTGATAGTGGGAGGTAGTATATACTTGTAAGTAATAACATTAGATGTCGAAATAAACCCCAGCATTTATTGACCAAGTGTGATTTTTAAAGCAGAAACACACAAATACCGGAATAAAATAACTAAGAAATTGTCTCCATGTCCGACATTGCTCACATAATGTGCTTTACGGGTCATTAAATCGTAAATGTTTATGTTACGCGTCTACATAAACTTGTGGCTTAATGCAGCTATTTTAGTGTAGTTTTAAGTATTTGTTTTGCGTTCTGACGAAGGTCTGTCCTCTGTTAAGTGTCACCATGTTACTACTGTGTCATTGCACTCGACTCTCCACTTTTTTCTTGTCCTTTGAATTGCACTTATATAGTTATTTCCAATATTAAACTTCGCTTGATTTGTCTATCCAGAAATATACTTGCGTTATAAAGTAGGCGGTGTTTGCAGTGGAAAATAGACTATACTCTCAGTATAAAATATACGATATTCACAGATCAGAATAGAATGCACTTGCAGTAAAATAAAGACGAAACTTGGGTTAAGATGGATTAAAATGCAAGTAGATCGACCTAATTGTATTGGTTTCTATCCTATCTAATTTGGTCTCAAGGAGAGCAGCCAATCGCTTTCTGGACGCGTCGCGCTGAGCACAGTTTCCATTGATGAGGCGACAACCATCGTGTCTCCGATAAAACTGCACCCGTGAACCTAGTGACGGAATTCGAATACAAACCCAGGACCATGTAAGCGCGAGGCAAATGACTTAACAACTTCACCTCGGAGACCCTCCACCCCACGCAACCTGCCTTAGAAATTACAAACCATGCTTAGTTTGTTTTTTCTAAGGAAATAAAATGTTTTCAAATACTTATAATCGTAACTACTAGGTTTCCACATCAGAGTATTGTTTTAAAATAAAAAAGACAGTTAACTTACCTCTTGTGTAAATATATGATAAAACAATTAAATGGTCTCTAATATTTAAACTAAATTTAGTTGCATGTCCTTCACAGGACGTAGCAGTCAATCCCAGCATTTTGGCTGTTCGTGATTCCTGGGCAAGTTTTACGTTCAGTAGTTTGCCTTTGCTTTCTGAAGACCGGCATCTATACCTTTTTCGAAAAAAGCCCAGCACCGCTGTGTTTCAAACCCGGGTATACGGGATTACGAATCGCGTTCGCAAAACCTTCGCCACGGAGACCGACAGTCTCCAATATAGAAAGCTTATATCATTTTAACTTGCTTTGACCTGTGCGCTCACGCTTCATTCTGCAACTACACCTACAGAAAACCACTTGGCCGTATTATCACTAACGGTAATTGAGAGAACATAGTTAACTGCGTTAAATCTTAATGAGGTTGTAATAGAGGTATTTAGTTGTGTTCGTTATTGCTAATGTGGCTCTCGTGTCTGTTGTATTTAATTATCTTCCTCCGGTCTTTTATAATTTGGGTCAAGTTCACCTTCCTCTTCGCATGTTTGTTGTGGAGGTCATTATGGCCAAACAGATAAAAGCGCTCACTCTTAAACTTCCGGTGAACGGATGGCGGGGTAGCGTTTCAACCCTTATTCCGTTCAGCTGGACTAACATGTTGACTTTCTCGTTCTTCATTTGGGGTCGTAAATTACAAGTCGAAATGGGTTCGCCTGATGGCGAGGGACAGCCATAGGTTCGCCTGATGGTGATGGACAGCCATAGGTTCGCCTGATGGTAAGGGACAGCCATAGGTTCACCTGATGGTAAGGGACAGCCATAGGTTCGCCTGATGGTGAGGGACAGCCATAAGTTCACCTGATGGTGAGGGACAGCCATAGGTTCACCTGATGGTAAGGGACAGCCATAGGTTCGCCTGATGGTGAGGGACAGCCATAAGTTCACCTGATGGTGAGGGACAGCCATAGGTTCACCTGAAGGTAAGGGACAGCCATAGGTTCACCTGATGGTAAGGGACAGCCATAGGTTCGTCTGATGGTGTGGGACAGCCTTAGGTTCGCCTGATGGTAAGGGACAGCCAATCCACAAGCGAACAAAATCCAGTGCCCTCACTAGTAGTAAAACTACTAATACTAGTAGCACGTGTATGGACTACAAGTTAGTTGTATATCCTTTACAGGACGTAGCAGTCAACCTCATATTTATTTGGCTGTTCGTGATTCCTGGGCAAGTTTACGTTCAGTAGTTAGCCATTGCTTTCTGAACGACCGGCACCCATACCATTTCATAAAAACAACCAACACAAGGAGGTCTTTATGGAATAAGCTCGGGTTTAAAAACGAGCACATGAGAAACAAATAGTTTGTTGTTTGAGTTTTCTAGCCTAGTCAGTATAACATTATTGTTTCTTCACCTTATTTTCAAAGTTTCTTACTAAGACATTTCGTTTCTACGTTCTTTTTTGATTGATTGATTGATTGATTGATTGATTTTTTTTTAAAATTTTTGGAGCCGATCTGGTAGTGGATTTTAAAAATTAGCTTGTGCTTACAGATCAACCGTGCCTAAAATGGGTTATCCTTGAAATGTGTTGGGAAATTAAAGCGGCCGGTGTGTACAGGCCACATAGTCCTGGGAGCGCCGATTGGTCGGTACAAATATTGGTCTAGCACCATATAGTCAATGCGCCCCAGGGTACAATAGTTCTTTACATTACTTTTACTTGTTTGATATGGTTGTTATAGTTGTTCTTTACATTACTTTTACTTGTTTGATATGGTTGTTATAATTGTTCTTTACTGTACTTTTACTTGTTTGATATGGTTGTAATAATTCTTCTTTACATTATTTTTACTTGTTTGATATGGTTGTAATAATTCTTCTTTACGTTACTTTTACTTGTTTGATATGGTTGTTGTAATTGTTCTTTACTGTACTTTTACTTATTTGATATGGTTGTTATATTTTTGTTTCTGCCTTGATTGTCCATACTAGCACCGAACATATTTTCACGGTTGAATGGCATATGATGTTAGTGTACGTTCTGCCTGCCTGATTCCACGGAGAACTCTGCGCTAACTACAGTACACAACTAGTATAACTTGCAATCTTGCAACTTAGATTTAGTTAAAGGCGTTTCGATACAAACAGGTTTTCTCCAGTAAGCAAAACGTTATTGTAGATAAATAGCAAAGCGAATTATCAATAATACCTTGACACCACCCATGAAGTCATGTTCTTTTTCTCCGCTTTCCCAGTACTCCTCCCTCCATAATTACCTTTCCGGGGTATTCATGTTTCTCTACATCCCTATTCATTCATTCATTCATTCATTCATTCATTCATTCATTCATTCATTCATTCATTCATTCATTCATTCATTCATTCATTCATTCATTCATTCATTCATTCATTCATTCATTCATTCATACATTCATACATTCATTGATTCATGCATTCGTCATTCATTCACTCCATCATTCATTCATTCATTCATCCATCCATCCATCCACCCACCCACCCACCTATCCACCTATCCACCCACCCACCTATCCACCTATCCACCCACCCACCCACCCATATTCATTCATTCACTCATTCGTTCATTCATTCATTCGTTCGTTCGTTCATTCATTAGTTCATTCATTCATTCATTCATTCATTCAGTCAGTAGCATGTTCTTTGCAGATGCTCGCTTCCAAAACAACCTTCCGGAAAACTTCTCTACATCCCCAAGACAGTTTATTTCCCCTTCTTCTATTTGTCTTACTAACCATATTCTTCAGTATCGGGTTCTTGTTGGAGAGATATGTTTGTTCTCATATTCTTCAGTATCGGGTTCTTGTTGGAGAGATATCTTTGTTCTCATATTCTTCAGTATCGGGTTCTTGTTGGAGAGATATGTTTGTTCTCATATTCTTCAGTATCGGGTTCTTGTTGGAGAGATAGATATCTTTGTTCTCATATTCTTCAGCATCGGGTTCTTGTTGGAGAGATATCTTTGTTCTCTTTTCCGGCAAATTAAATTTTAGTGCTCGTATGCATTCAGAGACACTTATGTGCGTGCCAGCTGACCGGTTCAATATCCAATGTTCACTCTCATGTGTTGCCATATGGTATAATAATAATAATAATAATAATAATAATAATAATAATAATAATAATAATAATAATAATAATAATAATAATAATAATAATAAAAACACTAAACTAGCCACACATCAAGTAGGCACATTCGAAAGGACATCCTCTATGCGCAGCTGGCAAACTGTCAAAGGACCTTTGCACGTCTGCAGTTACTATTCAAAGACGTGTTTAAAGATGTATTCAAAGGCGTATTCATAGACGTATTCACATTTTTCAAAGACGTATTCAAAGGTGTATTCAAAGACGTATGTAAAAACATTTTCAAAGATGTATTAAAAGACGCATTCAAAGATGAATTCAAAGACGTATTCAAAGACGTATTCAAAGACGTATTCTAAGAAGACATGACACTGTTGGGAATTGACACCACATCTCTGTGGCGAACAAATGCGATTCGTAGTCTCGAAAACCACGTTCGAAACACAGCTGTGGGCGATTTGGCAACGGACCGCCTTGCGTTGATTTTCATACAATGATGTGTGTGTGTGTGTCGGTCATTCAGAAATCATTGGCAAACTACTTATCGTAAATTTGCCAGTAAATCACAAACAGCAACACAACCTTCAAGGAAAAAGGTTTCTGGTGGTAGCAGATGGAGCTGCACTATCAAGAACCATTTTGAGCTCAGTGAAAGGAGGCGACTTCAACAAGTAGAGAGGAAAATATCCAACCAACAGAAACGCCAGACTGGGCAGCTGGAGGCTTCATTCTCTAGGAGCACACACAGCCCATTGTCATTTAAAGGTCCGGCGGTTATTGTAAATGAAACAAACTGTTCTACTAACGTATACTTGGTACCTTCACAGGGTTGCTGGAATCTGTTTCATGAGTGAAAACCAGTTGAAATATAACAAGTTACACTGTCATCATCGCGTAGCGGGTCCTTAAATCGTGGTTCTCACCACAATGCCTCTCATCACAAAGCCTCTCATCACGAAGTCTCTCATCACAAAGCCTCTCTCTCACCACAAAGCCTCTCTCTCACCATAAAGCCTTTCACCAAAAGCCTTTCTCTCACTATAAAGCCTCTCATCACAGAGTCTCTCATCACAAAGCCTCTCATTAAAAAGCCTCTCAACACAAAGCCTCTCATTACAAAGCCTCTCTCTCAAAACAAAGCATATCTCTCTCTCAACACAAAGCCTCTCATCAAAGAGCATTTCACCACAAAGCCTCTCATCACAAAACCTCTCATCACAAAGCCTCTATTTACAAAGCATCTCATCAATAAGCCTCTCTCTCACCACAAAGCCTCTCTCTCTCAGCACAAAGCCTCTCATTAGAGAGCCTCTCATACACAAAGTCTTTGCCTCTCTCTCACCAAAGGGACTCTCTCTCTCTCACCACAAATCCTCTCTCTTACCAGAAGGCCTCTCATCAGAGAGCCTCTCATCGCAAAGCCTCTCTCTCACCACAAAGCCTCTCTGTTATCACAAAACATCTCATCATAAAGCCTCTCTCTCATCACAAAGCCTCTCATCACAAAGCCTCTCATCACATAACCTTTCACCACAAAGCCGCTCTCTCAAGACAAAGCCTCTGTCTCATCACAAAGCATCTCATCTCAAAACCTCTCATCCCAAAGCCTCTCATAACAGAGCCTTTCATCACAAAGTCTCTCATCACATAGCCTCTCTCTCACAACAAAGCCTCTCTCTCACTACAAAGCCTCACATCACAAAACCTCTCTCTCATCACAAAGCCTCTCACAACAAAGCCTTTCATCACAGAGCATCTTACCACAAAGCCTCTTATCACAGAGCATCTTACCACAAAGCCTCTCATCACAAAACTCTGTCTCATCACAAATCATCTCATCATAAAGCCTCTCACCACAAAGTTTCTACCACAAAACCTCTCATCACAAAGCCTCTCATCACATAGCCTCTATCACAAAGCCTCTCACCACAAAAGCTATCTCTAACCACAAAGCCTCTCTCTCACCATAAAGCCTTTCATAACAGAGCATCTCACCACAAAGCCTCTCATCACAAAGCCTCTCATCACACAGCCTCACTCTCACAAAAAGCCTCTCACAACAAAGCCTCTCTCTCATCACAAGGCCTCTCATCACGAAGTCTCTCATCACAAAGCCTCTCTCTCACCACACAGCCTCTCTCACTCCACAAAGCTTTTCTCACACCACAAAGCTTCTCATCACAAAGCCTCTCATAACAAAGCCTCTCATCACAAAGCCTCTCTCTCTCATCACAAAGCCTCTCTCTCACCATTGAGTTTCTCTCTCACCATAAAGCCTCTCATCACAGTGCATCTCAACACAAAGCCTCTCATCACAAAGCCTCTCTCTCACCACAAAACTTCTTTCTCAAAACAAAGCCTCTCTCACAGCAAAGCTTATCTCTCACCACAACGCCTCTCTGACAACAAACCCTCTCTCTCACCACAAAGCGTTTCAACACAAAGCCTCTCTGACACCACAAAACCTCTAATCACAGTGCCTCTCACCACAAAGCCTCTCATCACAAAGCATCTCATCACAAAGCCTCTCATCACAAAGCCTTTCTCTGTCACCACAAAGCTCTCAACACAAAGCATCTCATCACAAAGCCTCTCTCTCACCACAAAGCCTCTCACCAGAGAGCTCCCTCACCACAAATCCTCTGTCTCAATACAAAGCCTCTCTCTCACCATAAAGCCTCTCATCACAGAGTATTTCACCATAATGCCTCTCATCACAAAGCCTCTCTCTCTCTCGTCACAAAGCATCTCATCACAAATCCTCTCACCACAAAGCCTCTCTCTCTCACTACAAAGCCTCTCTCTCACTACAAAGCCTCTCATCAGTGAGCCTCTCATCACAAAGCCTCTCATCACAAAGCCACTCTCTTACCAAAAAACCTCTCTCTCATCACAAAGTCTCTCATCACAAAGTCTCTCATCACAAAGTCTCTCATCACAAAGCCTCTCCTCACAGTCTCTCATCACAAAGCCTCTCAACACAAAACCTCTCATCACAAAGCCTCTCACCACAAAGCCTCTAATCACAAAGACTCTAATCACGAAGCCTCTCATCACAAAATCTATCTCTAACCACAAACCCTCTCTCTCACCACAATGCTTCTCATCATGGAGCATCTCACCACAAAGGCTCTCATCACAAAGCCTCTCTCTCATTACAAATAATCTCATTACAGAGTCTCACATAACGAAGACTCTCTCTCACTCACCACAAAGCTTCTCTCTCACTATCTAGCCTCTCATCACAAAGCCTCTCATCACAACACCTCTCATCACAAAGCCTCTCATCACAAAGCCTCTCTCTCATCACAAAGCTTCTGTCTCACCACAGGGCCTCTCATTACAGAGCATCTCACCACAAAGCCTCTCTCTCACCACAAAGCGTCTCTCTCACAACAAGGCCTCTTATCACAAAGCCTCTCATTACAGAGCATCTCACCACAAAGCCTCTCTCTCACCACAAAGCTTCTCTCTCACAACAAGGCCTCTCATCACAAAGCCTCGCATCACAAAGCCTCTCATCACAAAGCCTCTGTCTCACCACAAAGTCTCTCTCTCACCACAAAGCCGCTGTCTCACCACAAAGCCTCTCTCTCACCACTAAGCCTCTCATCACAGAGCATCTCACCAGAACGCCTCTCATCACAAAGCCTCTGTCTCACCACAAAGCTTCTCTCTCACAACAAAACCTCTCATCACAAAGACTCTCATCAGAAAGCCTCTCTCTCATGACAAAGCCTCTCATGACAAAGCCTCTCATCAGTGAGCCTCTCATCACAAAGCGTCTCATCACAAAGCCTTTCATCACAAAGCTGTTTGATCCCTGCCTCTCCATCCAGGAACCATGCCCCCCCTCCCCATCATTGTTCACTCTAAGTCACTGTGTAGTAATTCTATATTTCAATCAAAATATACCCACACTTGTAACAAACGTTCAAACGAGTTATAAAAACATGAATAGAACCCGTTCTATGAAACTTGGTTCACTTCTATTGTCATATTGGTGATAAGGTCCTCAACATTTTGGAATCGCTGCCCAGTGAATGACGAGAGGCCACAGAACAGTCGTAACATCCTAGTTGTTAGAACATATAAGGTGTTTGGATAGTCACAATTAGACTAAGAGGTACTGATTAGCTAGTTAGTTAGTTAGTCACGGTTCAAACTTCACAGCAACGGGTCGTCCCCACCATGCTCCGTTCCTGTGCCAGTGAATATCACACAAAACGCTCCAAACTGCCCAGTGTGAAAAGTGGAAAAGACAGGAGTCTCGACAAACAACAGCCCGCACAGATACACTGTGCATAATGCCGCCGCCAGAACTTCAACACAATAGTCCCCCACGAAACATCCAGTTTATCTCTGATGGAATCGGCAGTCATTTTCCCATCTGGATGTTTCCTAGATGTTCGCCCACACAGTCCACGAAAATGCAGTTCATCATCGATGGCAGTGGCAGTCAACCAGAAGCCCAGCTTCTCCAATAGCTAACCAGAAGTACTGATTAGCTAGTATGGATCGATGTTTGGGGAGGGGGGGGGGGGGTCTCGGATGTCAAGAATTGGTAGTACCTTTGGCAAGGATGACTGTCATGCCCTTTTCAGGGCCCATTCCCCACTGGTCCAAGCCAGACATCCAATTCACGCCTTTGGCTCCTAGTAGCTGTTAGCATGCGACAGCGACCATTTTCTCCCCTCCCCCCTCCCCGGGACAATGGATGTGACAGGCTGGCTAAACCAGGCGTGGGTAACCGATCTGATGTAAAACCAATCGGTGAACTTGGGTATGTCTATCCAGCACGTGAAGTTAGGATTCGGCAGACTGCGCGAAAGAAATCATTGATGATTCAACGGGTATGACGACGTTTACCTGCAAATCGTTGTGGAACGTAATGAGCACGGCAAGGCACGTAGAGTGCCTTGGTCATCCACTGCACCTGTATTCGTCTCCAGTCGTCTTGACTTGTCTTGCCTCTGGACTCAGATGGACTCGGTCGAGAGAGTGAGGTGGCTGAATTGCCACCTCTTCCTCACTTTAATTAAGTTCATCGCGAAAGTCATTCTTCATCCAACTTCATATATCACCTTCAAGCCCTGTTGCGATGGGCGACGGTGAAGCGGCAGGCGTGAGTACGCTGGCAGTCGTAGTTGCAGACATGCACACAGGCGGCTCAGGCCATATGGTTGTCTTCAAATGACCAGAGCAGCAGTGGGCTTCGGCAGCCCCCTGACCGACTGAGCAGCCCATTGGAAAGAACTGCTCACCTTTATAGCATGAGGAAGGGGATAGAAAAGGTGCCTTAAACATTGCCTGCTCCACCTTTACATAACCAGTTAAAAGCGGTTGGTGGGTACCCTATTCTGCGGTGGACAGACAAACAAAGTAAAGACAAGCAAAGCTAAAAGAGCAAACCATATTCCCTTAAACCTGGACTGTTTATCAGCGACACGCTAGGAAATTAAACCAATTCCACAGTCTGCCTTAGGAAGCTATTGAAGACTAAATAGCAAGACAAGACCCCAGACACTGTTGTCCTAGAAAGAGCGTCCATGCCCAGTATCCACACTCTACTAATGAAGAATCAGATTCGCTGGTCTGGTCACTTGACTCGCATGCCAGATCACAGGCTCCTTAAACGAATTTTTCACGGCGAACTGTGTTATGGTAAACGCTCCCAAGGCGGCCCGAGGAAACGCTGTAAAGACACTTTGAAGATCTCACTAAAAGCTTTTGGAATTCATCAAGACACTTGGGAGACTGCTGGCAAAGACCGAAATGCGTGGCGTACATCATTACGCAAGAGTGCAGTCACTTGTGAAGCAACCAGGACTGCAAGAGCTGTGAAGAAAAGGCTGGACAGCGCCAAACATTCTTTGCCCACATTGTCAAAGAATATTTCGAGCCAAAATAGGCCGTATCAGCCATCTTAGAACTCACGGCTCCATAATTTCAACCCCACTGGATGAAATGAATGGTCATCATCATTCTTAATGGACAAACAACATGGATCGATGTGCTGAAGTAGTACCAGTCAGTAGGTTCAAACACGAGGTACTGATGCACCAGATAGGATCAGCCTACTGAAGCATTACTATACAGCTGATCCAACTGTTCATCGAGATGGCTGTGCTGTTCAGTCATCATCATCATCATCATCATCATCATCATCATCATCATCATCATCATCATCATCATCATCATCATCATCATCATCATCATCACCATCACCATCATCATCATCATCATCATCATCATCATCATCATCATCATCATCATCATCATCATCATCATCATCATCATCAACACCTGCCACTTTTGCCATCAAGCGTCGTGGGTAGGAATATTTGACGCTCTAGCGCCCGATGGGCGGCACTGGATAGGGTCATTCCGTGTGATTATACAATGTCTTTGATGTTGTGGATCCATTTTTTTCTCGAGCGCCCTATTGCTCTCGTAGCAGATCTTCTTTGAACTTCTACCTTTCAATATATGTGGCACAAGGTATTGATCCCACTGCCTGTCTAATAACATCATTTCTTATTCGGTCTTGGATAGTTCATCTCACAGGTATTTATTTTGCTTAAGTATGATTTGGATAATGTTACAGTTTGACAATGGTAGCAAAAGGTTGGTGTGACTCCGTGGCGAAATAATCAAGCCGTTTGACTCGGGCTTCGAAGGTTGTGGGTTCGATTCCAGGCCGCGTCCTTCGGTTCACGGGTGAAATGTTTTCGGACACTACGGAGTCTGGCATCCTCTGTGATCATGCTTCCAAGATATTTGAATTCTTTAATTTGTTAATTTGTGTACTATCGATCTGTATACTTTGGGAAACATGACATCTGCTAACCTGCATTACTTCAGTTTTGGCAATAGAGCGTTCATTAGAAGTCAGTAAAGACCCTCATCTTTGCTACATTGATAGCATGAAAGCTTTCGATAGGGTAATGCATAGTGACATGATGAAAAAGCTGCCAGTCCTCCAATTGGATGGAAAAGATATCTTAGAGTTATAAAGAACATCTACTGGAAACATGCAGTTGCTATAAAAATTGATAATGAAGTGGATCAATTCCAGCCTATCAGGAGAGGTGTGCGGCAGGGATGTGTAATATCTCCAGATCTTTTCTTCCTTTATCGTGATAATATTAAGAGATATTTAAAGGGTATGAAAGGAGATGCATTCGGAGGACAAAACATCAATAATATAAAAGATATGCGGACGATACAGTATTGATTGCTGACAACAAGCAGGATCTACAAGATGTGGTGGATGCGGTTAATATACACAGTGAGAAACTAGGTTTGGAATTGAATTGTAAGAAAACAGAGATCATGGTCGTATCCAAGAAGAAAGAAATACCACAGTGTAACATTCAAGTGAATGGAAATATTCTTAAACAGCTGAATCGGTATAATTATCTCGGAACAGTCGTAACATCTAGTGGAAGATGATTTGCAGAGATCGGATCAAGAATTGCCATTGCAAAGGTGGCCTTCTGCAAAATGGAAAACATGTTTACCAAGAAAATTGTCAGTTGTAGTTAGAAAAAAGGGTGTTGAAGTACTATATAAAACACATATGGTTGTAGATGTATGAAACATGGACAATTAACAGACAAACTGAGAAAAATCTGTGGAAATGTGATTTTTGAGAAAAAATGCTAAGAAAACCATGAACGGACAGAAAATCAGTTGAGACAGTCATTCAAGAGATAGTCGTCCTTGACTTTGGGACCTAAATTACAAGTACCTCTGAAGTCGGAGTGGGTTCACCTGATGGCGAGGGACACTGTTAATAGGGAAAACTAATCCACACGCAAAATTAAGTCCATCACTACTACGAATAGTGTGTATGGACTACGCTTGAGTTCAAAGCGAGTGAGCGCAAAAAGCAAAAAAAAAAATATTTCAACAGATAAATGAATAACGAAGATTGGAGAAATTAGACGTAGACAGTCAGGAGTTTTTGGACATGTTATGAGGAGAAAGTGACTTGAAAATTTGGTGATAACTAGCAAGCTGGTGGGAAGATAGCAAGAGGAAGACAGAAAGATAAATACCTTGATGGTTTGGCAGCATGGCATGGTCGGGACAAGAACACAGACCTGATTCGAGACTCTTTTGTGTATTTTTTCATTTGTTATTATCATATGCTTTCTAAAGCGAGGTTACTGTCTCCGTAGGGTATCTTCTAGAGCCAAACACACAATTTAACATTTGTATGTCCTTCAGTCGAGGGGATTTTGTAATCGCAATACATGCACAACACGCAAACAGATATTTCGCATTTGTAGAGCTAGAAACTGTTAGACAGCAATGCTTTTTTTTTGGTGTGTGTTAAGGTTACTATCACGTTCTTCTTCCTTTCCCCTTTATTCTCACAATCCGTGTGACACTGGCGATCATGGTTGCCTATAGCATTCTTGTCTCGTACAACAAATCATTTCTGATGCCGATGATCCCATATGCCATGAAATCAACC
This sequence comes from Cepaea hortensis, assembly GCA_963921405.1. Lineage (NCBI taxonomy): Eukaryota > Metazoa > Mollusca > Gastropoda > Stylommatophora > Helicidae > Cepaea > Cepaea hortensis. Next base: position 72,813,337 of record OY992883.1, on the reverse strand, counting down.
GGTCTAGCACCTTCTCTCTTAGTCTCTACTTGTCACTTCTCCTCTCCTGCTTTCTCGTTGTCATGACAAACTCCAGCTTTCCTCTTCTCATAACATTGTCAAAGAATGCGGACTGTCCTCTTCGGATGCGAGTAGCCAGTTCTCAGTGTGAGTTAACTTCTTTCAAAATATCTTTATTGTTCTATTCATTTTCCCCCAGTGTTCTCATAAATATTCTGTAATTCAACATCTCCAGAGCTTAAACATAATTCCTCATTAGTCTGATGTTTTCCCCATGATTCGCTTCCGTAATCAGACAGGCTCGATATATGTCTTAAGAACATTTTGCTTCCCACCTGAATTTGAGAAAGATATATTGCAGAAAATTTTCTTCATCCTGAAGCACCATGATGTTAAAAACCCATAATTTTCAAGAGAATCAATTATTCAAACAAGAGTTGACTATTCCGGGACCTTGTTAAAGCTACCTAGTATTTGCACATCTAGATTAAACAGCGGCATGGCACATTCAATATATGAATGTGTTTATTTGTTTGCTGCCTAGTTGAACCACCTCCTGTTTGAAAGCCTAGATTAAACAGCCCGACGACACTGACACTATCTTGCTTTATTTATTTGTCTGTTTTTATTAGCGCGTATATACCACTGCCGCTGTATGCTGGGAAAAGTCCTTTTCCGGGGTTAGGGATAAAGGTCGCTAGCCAAAACCAGCACCCCACCCCACGTAGTAAAGATGGCTCATCATCATCATGTGCCTCTCTAACTGACGATGGCGATCACGTTTCTTCATATCTTGCGATCTCTACAGAAGGCATAAAACCGTATGCTGACACCTTTTTGTGTGAAGACAAAAGGCTCTCAAGAATCTTCTCTCCCTGTATTCCACTGTCTCTGTTTCCACAAATATTTTCAGTTGTCACAGCTTCTTCCAAGTTTTCTCTTCTCAAAATGTGGCCTAAAATGACGACTGCCTCTTTCTGATATGTGTGATAAGTGGTCACACTAATTTTCGACTGTCAGGACAAAAGATCACCCTGTTCTACTAAGCTGCAGAGTTGCCCACTTACAGCGTTGACTACTCGGCCTCCAGTATTGCGTTTGCCACACCATGGCGTTGTCCTTTACCACTTCGGGGTGCAGCTGGGACTGTCCCTTTCTAGCGTTATAGGGACATGATGGCATTTTCCAAAACTCACCAGTACTTTTATTATGATTTGTGTATACATAGAAATGTTTGTGTGTATGTGTACGCGCATGTGTGCGTGTGTGTATGCATGTGTGGGTACGCGTGTGTGTGTGTGTGTGTGTGTGTGTGTGTGTGTGTGAAGGTGGGATGGTCAGCTGGCATGTGTGATATTTTGAATGCCACTTTAATTATATGTCAAGCTAAAAGATGCGCAGTTTTCAATGTATAAATTTTTTATCAGTTGGCAGGCGACTGTCAGAATTTATTACGCCCACACTAACAAACACTTTGTCGCAATATCCGCCTCACAAAAACCAGGCCACAATTCAAGTCTACCAAATATAGGTTATACGTTTTGAGGACGTCAGGTTTCTGTACAAGATGTGTTTAAAAAAAAATATAATGACTGAATTTATCTTTTGGAAAATACTCATTGAATTTATAGTCAAGTATTTTCTGTACTTCAGATCAAAGCTTCTAAATGTCGAAAATGTGGCCCTGAGAAGAACCGTATGTTACTGTAAGGGAGAAACAGTAAGTTTATGTGAAGATATTGCGTATATGTCAGACTATAAATACCATTGCTTCATACATAACAACAATATGGAATGTTTAAAATAAGTCACAAGGAACAGACCATGCACAAGGTAAACAACATGAAGAACATGGCGCACAATCAACAAACAAATAAATGTAAGCAATTTGAAAACATGGATATTTCCTCTGGCAACGTTGGATAAAAATCAATGACCATTTCATTTACAATAATGAAGAAAATAAATTCTTTGAACTTAAATGTTACAGAAACATTCTTAGATTTAAGTGGATCAAGAAGAGAGAAAAGAAAGTAGTCACAGCCTACAAAATTTGTACTTATTAGACAACTGTCTCAAGGCAATTAAAATACTTTGAGAATATCAAAGGCCATACTTATTTAGAACAGTCAAACCATCTGATGGGAGGTGCCTTGAAGAGATTAGAACAAGAATTGCTATGGCAAAGATAGCCTTTTGCAACATGAAAAACATAATGACTAACAAAAAGATGTCAATTGCAACGAGAAAAAGAGTGTTGGCGTGATTCATAACCTATACTTGTAAATTTATGTGAAACGTAGACGATGAGCAGACAACCTGAAAAACATCTAATGGCAGTGGAAAATTGATTTTCGAGGAAAATGCAAAGAATACCACGGAAAGACAGAAAAATCAATCAGCAAGTCCTGCAAGAGGTAAATGAAAACCGCAAACTGATTACAGAAATTAGATGTAAGCAGTCACATTTTGGAGGGGGGGGGGGGAATTATGAAAAGAAATAAACAAGAGAATTTGGTTACAACAGGCAAGATTGAGGGGAAAAGAACAAGGGGGAGGCAGAGAAGTAGATATCTGGATGGCTTGACCACATGGCATGGTCTGGACAAGAACACAGAGCTGATCCATGACTCTGATGATGTGTAAGATGACGAAACATGACCGACCACGCTTACAGACATGGCACATGATGCTGATGAATTATTTATAAACAACAGTAATGGAAGACATGGTTGCTGATAGATGAAGCAAGGACCAATTAAAACGACAGTGGACACAAGACACCACTAACACCCTGGGCATGCACGGCTATGGACACTGGTACTTCCGATGTTTGGAGATTCTTGATGGCTGACGGTAATAAGAGTTACGTTCTTTCTTATCTGTACATCTGTTGCTGCATGGTGATGATGTTGACGACGTTATCTGTACATCAGTTGATGGGTGATGATGTTGAAGATTTTATCTGTACATCAGGTGCTGCATGGCAATGATGTTGACGATGTTATCTGTACATCGACTACTGCATGGTGATGATGTTGACGATGTTATCTATACATCAATTGCTGCACGTTGACGATGACGATAGTAGTATGGGATGTTGTAACTAACCCCTAAATCTGGTTGGCAACCATCTAGGTCACGGTGTATTTTTACTATATGAAGAGTTATAACGCTCCCTTCGTGACCTCATAAAAGCCAACCAGATTTGACCTACTTATTCAAATATCACGAATATTTTTGTACTTCCCGTGTCTCCGGGCGAGGCGAGCTGCGGGGAACCGGGCACGCGGGGAGACCGGCGCGAACCAGACGGCGCGGGGTGCGGTGATCGATGATCGATAATGGTGGTCCATCTTTCGATTTCACCAGTACCCCGACCCCATTCAACTTCAAGAAGCTATAGGTCGTCACCGGCTCAGAATGATAGTCCTGTAAACAGGCTTATTAATCCGTCGGTGAATGTTAATCCCTCATTAAATAAAGTAAGACTCCATTATGGTTTAAAATATTATCGCTGCTATAGAATACCTTAAAGAAACAAGAAATTAACGTAGAAAATTGTCTCATTTCTAGTAGGTCTACCACAAATAATTATTTTAATTAAAAATATATTCAACTGAAATAGCATAGTTGGTGACTTCTGTAAATAAGTGTTAAAATATAATAGCGTAATAATAAAGCGAGTTATTTCCCGGACCAGAATTAATTGTCTCCCATTGATATTGTCTCCAGTAAACATCTTACGCGCACACAACCGAGAAGGGTTAATGAAAGGTCAACCCGCGCGTCAAAACACGCGTCTCATTGATAAGGACTGTCTCGGGATAACGTTTATAGTAATAAGTCAACATGTTGTGAGGAAGGGTTCTAAAGATTATTACCGAGTGTCACTGTGTACGCGTGTTTCTGTCTATGTTTCATGTCTGGTTTTCTCTCTCTCTCTCTCTCTCTCTCTCTCTCTCTCTCTCTCTCTCTCTCTCTCTCTCTCTCTCTTCTCTCTTTCTGTATAATGTCAGTATTTTATGACTGGGCGTCTATAAACGGTTGGTAACACAAACGTATAGTCCCAGTATTGTAGAACCGTTCTACCCCACCGGCAACACCGACGGACAGCACCGTGTCTAGCCTTGTTGAGAAAAAAAGCTTCGAGCGCTCGCCGTTGGGTTGTGGGGGGGGGGGGGGGGTCGACGTTGGTGGTCGAAAAAATCCTCGGTGACTTAGCGCTTAATGACAACTTATCTGGGCACTGAAAGCTTGTCTTAGCATGATTTGGGAAATATTTTGTTTACTGATGTAAATCTGCTGAAAACACCTCATAATTTAACGCTAAACACAGCTGAATAGAAAGTATTTTAAGCAGAAATAGATAGATGGTTTACCACAAACATCACAACCGGTTTGAACTAGATATTGTCTACTGATTGAGTCAGCAATTTTTCAGGTGACTGGACTGCGTATATAAAGGCCTGCATTTTCCATCTAACAGCACTTTGATTGCAACAACCCGTGGTGACAACATCTTACTCACAAGCTGCAGTGCTAAGTACCTTATTGTATTGTTACACATCGTCAAGTCGGCTCTCAACACCTGCCTATTACATCGAAGAGAAAAATATTAGCCGGTTGTCGGCAGACAAAGGGAAACCAATATCTCGCCAGACATCCGAAGAAAACCGAGAAGGGCATCCGGATGACGGCACGGAGAGACCACAGAAATATACCTTGGAGGAGCTACGGGCAGGTCAAAGACGGGAGGAACTCAGGCGCAAGGAATTCAAAAGGTGTTGGGTTGAAAGAGAAAAGAAGAAGAGAAAAGAAGAAACCCAAGAAACTCAGGTTACCGGTAGACTACCCAGATGTATGGTTTGAACCTGAGTATGACCGTAAATACTCGTACTACATAGAAAACGGAGAGAGAATACTATGTCTGAGCGCGGAGGAAAAATTCGAAGAGGAAAAAAAGTACAAGAAGGAAAAGAGAAACGTCGAAAATCTCCTACAGAAAATACACAAATAAGGAGACTAAAAGACCTAATAAAAAGTCCTTATAAGGACTACAGCCAGACGAGCCAGGAGCCTACACCAACAAAGAATACCACAAGAACAGACGAGCACAAAGGATAGCCGCCGACCGATCCCACTGATGACGTCACAGACACAAACGCTACATAACCAGTCCGAGGTAGGACTCACAAGACAAGAATTAGGGTGAATAAACCCACAAAAACCACGGACCTCAACAATAACCACAGCTGATGAAGCAGGTTAGGCGAGGTCGAATTTGGAATTTTTGTCTTTTGAAAATTGGAATTGGAATTGGAATAGACTTTCTATCTGTCGGCAATCAGCCCAGCTAAAACCAACACAAAGCGAGCGACTGTGTGATGTAAACCAGTCACTAATAGAACAACTGGTGTTGTAATGTAGTCATTAAGCGCTCTACCGATTGGCGTAGATTATCATCACTTTCCATAGATCTGGGTCTCTGGATCAACTCGACTGCCACCGTCTATAGCCATTATCATTTCTCGTGCCCCACTATTCCCTCTCTGTCCATCTTTCCCGTTTATCTCCAGTGCCTCTCTTCTCGTAACCAAAAACATATCCTTTGCAAGACGTAGCAGTCAATCTCAGCAATTTTTGGTTGTTCGTGCTTCCTGGGTAAGTTTACGTTCAATAGTTTGCTATCGCGTTCTGAACGACCGGCACCCATACCATTTCATAAAAAAACCAAAGCAAGACTGCTGCCAAATTGCCCGCCGCTGGTGTTCGAACGCGGTACGCGAGCTCACGAACTGCGTCCATAATAGTATAATATGGTCCTGTAATATTCGCAGATCTCTGCCACCGATGCTCTGCCGCTGATGCTCGGGTGCTCTGACTTTGTATATTGTATTTGTAGTGTAATTGTACTGTATGCGTATTACGTGCTATCACCACTGTTACTACTGTGCAGTAAAATGAACATGTATATTGCTTTCTAAACGACGGGCACTTATACAATTTAACAAAATACCCAAAGCAATACTGTCTGCTGCCAAATCGTCCGCCGCTGGTGGCCGAATGCTGTATGCGTGGTCACGAAATGTGTCCATAATATTCTAATATGTTCTTTATTATTCGCAGATCTCTGCAACCGATGCTCAGTTGCTCTGACTGTATTTTGTATTTGTAATGTAATTGTAATGTAGGCACAATATGTGTTATCACCACTGCTACTCATGTGCGATCAACTGAACTGCTTCCCCCCCCCTCCCCCTTTTTATCACAGACTGAAAAGTGGGAAGACAAAGCGACCAGCTCATAACAAAGCATCAAACTGCAAAGGATCTAACAAAGATAAATATCATGTCTCATCATCATCATCGCTCGCATTATCTGTCATCATCTGTCATCATCATCATCATCATCATCATCATCATCATCATCATCATCATCATCATCATCATCATCAATATCAGCATCTTCCACCGTGGCTGTCATGTGGAGAAATGGCGCTACTCAATATCATCACCGAACACCACCATCACTATTATCATCATTACTATCATCGTCTTCCGCCTCGGTTTTCAATCGGAGACATGGCTCTACTTATCATCCATCATCATCACACAGCACCACTATCACTATCATCATCAGCACTATCATCATCTTCTGACGTGGTTGTCAAGCGGAGACATGGCGCTACTCATCATTAGCATCATCGACATCTTTCACTTTTGATGTGAAGGGAGAACTATCACTTCAGAGCCCGGTGGGTGGCACTGGATAGTGTCAGGCTGGATGAGCTATCATGTAGGGTCAGTGATGGTAGATGCTTTGATGCATTCTAATTGTGTACATATGAAACGTGTGTCACTAAAGTATCTTTTCTCTGGTAACTAAAAGTATTCTGCTTTGTGCTTCTACCGATTCGTACAGCGCCCCATTGACACGTGAATGACATCGATTCTGTCACTCACAAAGGTATGCATATCGTGTCTTCACTAATTGTACAGTGTAACATGTACTGGTCACTTATCCGTTTACGCTTTCTGTGCTTACTGTTGGAAACATGCTGTATTAAGCCATTCAGTATTGATCATTAGCCTGCTCACTGACCAGAGAGAAAAAAAATTCTCAGACTGATCTGTCAAAGGGAAAATGTGCTGACTCTGGATAATCTAGAGTCGCAGTTACTATCTGGTGATCTCGCTTGCTATGTGGTCTAGGTGTCACTATTTTGGTGGTCGTGTTCTGTGGTCGGTAATGTATCACATTAGTGTATATCACTAGGGTATCACATAAATGTATATCACTGAGTGTCATAGTCTATATCCCACCACACTGCATCAAAACTACATAAAAGTCAAATATGTGGTGTCAAAGTCATTACTGTCCCTTTTGTAATCATCTTTATCCTTTCGCCAGATTGAAAATTCGCTGACACAGAAATATATCGAGGCTATTGCTTACAAGAAGTGAAATCTCGAGGCTATTGAGCTGTATATAAGAAAGGAAGGCAACGAACAGTCTACCACTGGTATGCATTCATAATCTTTGTCACTAAATATTTTTAGTTTCTGTGAACACAGTAACTAAAGGTGTGTGTCTGGAACTGATCGAGTCGAATCAGATATTGCTGCCATACGAACACACCTGGAATACGGGTCAACTGCGTGGTGTTCGGCATCAAAAACCACACTACAAGAGCTAGACAAAGTGCAAAATCAAGCACTTAGAGTCACCACAGGAGGGATGAGATCAACCCATATAGTGGAAATGGAGAAGATGCGGAGGACACAAGCAGTGAGTGAGCGCAGAGATACGAAAACGCTAATACAAGCAAAAAAGTTCCTCAGCTTGCCAGGCCACCCTATGAAGAACAGATTTGAAAACCTAGCTATGGGGCTGTTGAAAAAAAGTAGGTTTATCCACCAGGCCAAACGACTGTGCAGAGAAACCACCGATCTGCCCACAGTTGGTATCCCCCTAACAACTATTCCAGAGCGAACTCCATGGAAAAATGAGCATAGACTATCATTACAAATCCAGACAAAAGTGAGAGGAATATTTGACAAGGAAGAACAGAACAGTGTGCAGCGCAGAACAGCCTCTCTCAGCTTCCTTGATGAAGAATACCCACAGGACCTCTGGATCCGAGTCTACACAGAAGGGTCAGCACAAAATGCTGTTCGAAATGGAGGAGCGGGAGTGTACATAGAATACCCAAATAATACTAGGGACACAGCTAGAGTACCGACAGGAAAGTACTGCCATAACTACGATGCTGAAATTGAGGCAATCAAGATAGCTACAGAAAAATTACTAAATACCAGCAATGGTACACAACCTGTGGTGCTATTGACAGATGCAAAATCAGTACTCGAGGCACTCCTGTCTTGGAAATTGCCAGTACTAAGGACACTACTTTCCGAACTTAGCAGTCAGCATAAGGTCACTATACAGTGGATACCATCCCACTGTGGAGTACCCGGAAACGACAGAGCTGATCAATTGGCTAAGGAAGGAGCCAAAGAAGAAGCCTAATGTGCCCGTTACATACCACCAAAAGAAAAGAATGATCAAATCAGTCAGAAAGCCACCAAAACCTGCTCAAGATGACTACCATGTTATGGATAGACTAGAACAAGTCATTATTCTGCGCATCAGAACAGGACACAATACATCACGCAACCACATGTATACAAAATTCAAGATTGGTGAAACAGCCATGTGCACATGTGGATTGGCGTCGCAGACAGCAGAGCAGATACTCCAAGACTGCCCAAAATATAACATATCTAGGCAAACCTTCTGGCCTGGAGAGATGACAGTGGAAGATAAACTCTATGGACCGCTGTGTGAACTGAAAAAGACAGTTCAATTCACACAAGAGACAGCATTGCAGTTATAGACATATTTCAAGCGAACAAAAGAAGAAGAAGAAGATATTGCTGCAAAGTTTGCTGTTACACTTTTTTCCGTGGTGATAGATATTCGGTTTCCAAGACTTGTTGCAATTGATGATCCAAGCCACGCAGGTTATCTGTTAGTGTGTCGGGTGGGACATAAGATTTTTCCAGCAGCCGGGGGTCGATCAGGATCAATTCTTCATTACAAACCCACGATGCCTTTCAACACGTTTAGAATGGGGCCTTATAAATCACCCATGAAACCACCTTGTTGCAAAAATTTTTCCCGTTTCTTGATTGATAGTCTCTTACACGTGAACACTCCCAGACTGTTTTTGTGCCACTGCAGACGCCTCTTCTGAGCCGGTGTCAGTGGAACTTTATCTTTTAACACACTGTGACAGCACTCGCAAATTGATTGAATGAGGTCCGTGGAAGCTGTTTTTATTACGTTTTTCACGTCAGCCTGCTTCGCCTAACCCAGAAACCGCAGCATGGCCCAATTACGTTTCATTCGGTTAGACATATTATTTAGAGACATAGACGACTTAACACTGATCGGGAAATATATGACTTCGTAAGCGGAACTGATCTGATGTTTCCTGTCGAAGGTCAAAGAGCAAATACTCACTTGGAGCCGCTGTCGCGTCTTTAAAACTCTCTTGGACATATGACACGTGGCCTGGGTCCATCTGTTTGGCCAGATTGGTAATCTGAGACCCGTCACGCGGATATTTAAACACCAATGGGTAATGTGAATTCAAATTGATGGTTCTTTGTTCTTTATTCTTACCAAAGAGGTTCTAAACTTAGGTTGCGATGATGACTGCCTTTATTAAAGAGTTTTATCTCCCTATCATGTCTCGGACATTAGCTCATCTATCACCACTAGCCGGCGTCTATCGCCTGTCCATGTTGCCATATCCGGCAAGCCTTCGTTAAACTGAATATACTTCATAGTATCATATATGTATTGCCATTCTTCGTAGCACCATATAACCTCCTCTGGAATCGGGTCGATCATGTCTGGCAGATGGGCCAGTAACGTTTGCACAAAGACGGATTTTCCACTTTCCGTTGGTCATGCAATCAAAGCCCTAAAAGGATGTTTCCATCTTGGATCCATGACCAATGATAATCACCTACCTACCTATGTCACGTATTTATTGTGGTGCCCGCCTGCCTCGCCCAGCCACCTCACACGTGTGGCGCGCCGACTCGGTTCGCGCCGGCGTCCGCTTCGCGCAGCTCGCCTCGCCCGCCCCGGTAGCTTCACCAGCTCGGGAGACTCCGGATGTGCCAAAAGGAACCACGAGATTTAAAAAAAAAAAAAAACTGGGTTAAATCTGATTGGCTTTTATGATGTCACGAAGGGGGCGTTATAATTCTTCATATAGTAAAATACACCGTGACCTAGATGGATGCTAACCAGATTTAGGGGTTAGTTACAACATCCCGTACTACTGACGATGTTATCTGTACATCAGTTTCTGCACGCTGATGTTGACGATATTATCTGTACACAAGGATGCATGATGCTGTGGATGATGATGATAGTAAGTTCACAAAGTCAGACACAGTAATATTAAGGGAGTCCTTGACGCCATGAGGTTCAATGGTATATGATGTTAGCCCAATATTTATAGACCTATCGGAACTATCGGAAGTTGATGGGTGATGTGGTCAAAATACTTTGTGCTGCTTTTACTTCCCATGCCATTGTCTGGCTCCAATTGTGGGCTGGGTCGACACCGGAGTCAATGTAAAACTTTGCGTCAGGAAAATTTAAAAAATTAAAATACAACATCCGTTTCGTTGGCCGGCTGCCTGGCCGAGGGGTTAGCAGCTTTCTCCGTTAACCCCGAATACTCTCGTAGTCGACGTGAGCGGACGAGAATTAGAAGTGGTTCGAGTCACGCCAGTGACTTATGAGAGTATGGAGCCGGTCGCTCAGAAAGTCGTGGCGTGCTGATGAGCGTAATCTAGCCTAGGAATCAACATACAACTGAAAGATGCTGATGTTGACGGCAATATCCTGAAACAGGATGGAAACGCGAAAAAAAAATCCGCTTCGTTGGGGATTGGACCACCGGACCTTCAGCAAGTATAGAAACAAGAAATAATTGGATCACACAGACATGCAAAGCATAGTTACATCACTCTAACATGCAAGAAACAACCACATCACACAGACATGCAAGAAACAACTACATCGCATACACATGCAGGATACAAATATAGCACACAAGTTGTAAGGGGGGAGGTATTTAGGTCGAATTTTAGGACTTTATTCCTTCGGCTGACGTCGTTTTTTACTATATAAAAAGTCATAGTTCTACGCTCTGACGTCATATTTTACGACCAAATTTTCAAAACATTGGCGGAAAATTTCTTGGGTCACTTCCGGATGTCATGATGACTACTTCCGGTCCTCGGGTACTCCCTACCGACCACCCCGCCCACAGGTACCTCCTCCGGCCGCCTCCGCTTCCCCCGACCGCTTCCGAGCCCATTCAAAGACAGCGGTGCAAGCCCCGTGCATGTGGATTACTTATATAGATAAGTAGACCAACTAGTCACCGGGGACCTGGGTCTAGTCCCAGTGTGTAGGTGTGTGTGTGTGTGTGTGTGTGTGTGTGTGTAGGGGTAGGCCAATGTGTGAGGGCGCGATGGAGTAGGCCCCTACCCCAATATTAGCCTTTGCCCCTCAGAGAGAGGCCTTCATACTCACATCGAGATATGAAGAATAGTAAGTAAAAAGACCCTGGCCTGACCCCAAATGTAGTATATATTACACTTTGATCTGAGCCAAAAGGAGCATAGACGATGTCACATTACTCCTAACCCACTCAACCTCAAGGAGAAGGTATAGTAGGGTCCATTACCGGCTCAGAAAGATAGTCCTGTGACTAGACAGCTACCGAAGCAGCTGAATATGGTTTTACCCTCACAGTCTTATCAACCCGAAGGTGAATTTTTTTCCCCCCCCCCAACTTTTATTTCATACAAAGCAATGTGTATTTACAAGTTGTAGCGCGTGTTTCTTTTGTTTGTGTATATTACAGATCGTTGCCGTTTGTTAGTGTTAAGTGTGACATTGTGAATAAAACATATACACACATATATACAGTTATGTTAATATGACATTTGTGGCATAGTGCATGTAGATACACATTCCTTGCATATGCTTCACTTCCACTTCCGCAAGCGGAATGCATGAAACACCTGTCCATCTCTCCCTCTCCTCTCTTTCTCTCTCTCTCTCTCTCTCTCTCTCTCTCTCTCTCTCTCTCTCTCTCTCTCTCTCTCTCTCTCTCTCTCACATACACACAAACACACACGCACACACAATATCATGCTTTCTGGAGACCGCAGTACATTTAAATGCCCCACGCTTGGACAATAAACTTTAAACTATCATTTCCATTAAAATGTGGCTTCCTTGTAATTTCTGGGTCACTAAGCTCCCGAGGCGAAGGCCGTTGGTGTTGTTGCCTGATGACAAATTTGAGGGTGACGCTCTAGTCCATGATGTCTTTTGTTTGGGGGACAAGAATCAGGGATTTACTACTAGCAATTAAGGTCCATGGTCTGTCCCCAGGGAGATAATTGGTCCAAAATTGTGATAGTGTCTGGGTTTTATATACAATGGGAAGGACTTAAAACCTGGCCACTAAAAGCCACCTTAGCTTACTGGGTACTTAAAGGGCTCATCGAATTTGTTTATACATGGTGGTGCATATTTTTCTTTTGAAACATGTCACTACCGTATAACATCATTTAAATACTTAAGATACCGACTTGGTTTAAAGACTCCTACACGCACGCACGCACGCGCGCGTGCGCGCACACACACACTCATACACATGCGCGTGCAAATTCATGCACCACACACGCACACACACCTGCATCCACACACAGACGCATACATATGTTACTGCCAACGGCACAGACACCAATCCACAATATATTTCATTTTGCACATTCAAATATAATAATGGGAAAATTAATAATAATAGTAGCAGTAATAATAATAGTATTGATAATAATAATAATAATAATAATAATAATAATAATAATATAATTGTAAGATTATTAATACCATCAATAAATACATTTACAGTTGTAGTATCCTTTATTTAAAACAAGTTATTTGCTTCTTCTGTAATATGTGCTGTCTTCAGCCAAATATTTTACTAGATTTGCGCTTGTGGGGCTAAGATTAGAATGTTTGCGACTTTTTGTTGATAAAGTTGTTGGACAATTTTTTTGTTGATTGTTCTGTAATTGTATAGTGCTTTGTTTCTTAATGTCCATATAAGATTTCTGTACTCTGCCAATAGAACAAGTAGCTTTGTGTGGGTGTCTTGTGTGGAGTAAGGAATGGAATTTATCATGATTGCTTTGTAAACATCTGTTCTTTGTTTCAAATGAGTGTTTAGGATGTTTTGTAGGAGATTTCTTGTTGGCATGATTGTGTTGCATTCGTAATAGATGTGCTCTTCTGATTCTTGGACGTTCCGTCTACAAAGCTGACACTGTAGTATTTGTTTAGTTATTTTTGCTGTTCTCTCTGTTGTTGGGGTCATGCTGTAAACAAGCCTATATGTAATTTCCCTTGCTTTTGGAGTAATCTGCTTGTTGTGAATATTAGAGAAAATTTCGGTATAATCTTTTATGAAATATCTATGTCCTCTTTTAATTCTGAGATGTACCGGAGTTGCTTGTAATTTAACTAAATGCCTGTAGATTGTATGTGTTTTCTTGTGTAGTAATTTTTCATGTCCTTTAATGGCTGAAATACATGTTTTGTAGAACGTTGGGAGAGTGCCAAAATAATGTGAGGATGTATTCCTAATAGGTTTTAAATAAGATAGCCTAATTCCAATGTAATAGTGTGCTAAAGGGTGTTTTTCTGGGTGTTGTAGGATTTCACCTACGTGTTTGATCCTAAGTGCTTGTATTTTGGTTGTTATGTCTTGGAGGGCGATACCTCCATCTTTTTTGACTTGCATGAGTGTAGTATGTTTGATACTGTAGATGGTGCTGCCAAACACAAAGCGTCTAATCTCTTTGTTTATGTTTGTGACAGTTTGAAGTGGGAGATCTAGGACTATGCACACATATAGTATTTTTGGAATTATATATGTATTAACAATGGTACTTCTACCAAATATGGTAGTTGTTTTGTATTTGTATCTCTGTAACATAACTGCTATTTTCTTCTCTAGATTTTGCCAAGTGTCTTTGTGTGTCTGATTTGGTTGACATGGGAAGACTATTCCGTACACTTTTATAAGATTGTTTGATGTTAAGTCAAATGGAAAATCCGCCTTATTTTTCCATTTGCCTAAGCCCATTATAGTAGATTTTTGGACGTTTAATTTTGCCCCACTCCCTTTGCCGAAAAACGAGAACGTCTCCAAAATGATCCGTACAGATTTTTCAGTGGTCGGAAAGAAAATGGTATCGTCCGCATAAGCACGCAGCTTTTGTTCGCCCTTCCCTGGTATGAACGTACCCCTGACATTGTCGTCCTGCCGTATCTTTTCTAGAAGTGGCTCTAGAGCGACAACGTACAGTAAAGGGGACAAGGGACATCCCTGTCTCACTGACCAAGTCAACCTGAAAGAATTGGTTATGGTATGGTTTAATAGAATCCGACTTTCCGGTTTCAAATATAAAATTTTGACCCATGTCCGAAAATAATTTCCCACGTTGCAGTGTGAGAGAGTTTTGTGGAGGTATGAGTGAGATATTCTGTCGAATGCTTTTTCTTGATCTAAAGAGAGAATTGAGGACTGACAGTTTTTCATATGTGTGTAGTTGATGATGTCCCTTATGAAGTGTGTGTGTTGCTGGATATTCCGGTGTTGCACACTACATTGCTGGTCTTCATGAATGAGAGATGCCATTACTGGTTTCAATTTATTCGTCAAAGTCTTTGTTAAAATCTTGTAGTCTACATTTAAAAGCGAGATAGGTCTGTAACTCTTTAAAAGTGTCTTGTCAGTGTTCTCCTTCGGAATAAGAGTGATGTAAGACGTGTTGAAACTGGATGGGAGTTCATGTTTGTGGAAAGATTCAGAGAATACTGCTAGTAAAAGGGGACCTAGAAGAGGAAAGAAAAACTGATAGAATTCAGCAGTAATACCGTCAGGGCCAGGCGATTTGCCCTTCTGCATTCCATGAACCGCTTGTGTTATATCTGTTAGTGTTAATTCAGTATCTAGTGTTAGTTTCTGTTCCTCTGTGAGTTCTTTTGTGAATTTCATAAAGTGTTCTTGCACGTGCGCCTGTGTGTTTTCCTCTGTATAAAGGTTCCTGTAATCATCTTCAAAGGCTATGGCTATTTGTTGTGGCTCGACTTGTATATTTCCTTCCCTGTCAATTATCTGGCCTATTTGTCTGCTGCGCTGTATGTTTTGTTCTAAAGCTAGGTATTGTTTACTCGGTATCTCTTGTGTTATAGTTTGTAACTTTGTTCGCAGTAAAGCCCCCTGAAATCGATGATGTCTGTGGAGATCTAATTCTTCCTGTAATGCTATGATGTGTGGTGAATTTTTGTCTGTCTGTAGTAAGAGCTTAATTGCATTTTCCAATACTTTTTCTTGTTGTAGTTTTTGCTTGTGTATTACTGCTGCTAGTGTTTGTGTTCTCTCTCGTATAGTTTGTTTAAGTGTTTCCCAGAGTTCTCGCGCTTTACCCTCCGGTATATCGCTTGTGTATGTGAGGATCAGTTTTGTTATGCAATCTACATAGTCCTGATTTTGTAAAAGTGTGCAGTTCAGTTTCCAATGGGAAGATCTTCTAAGATGTGGTGTTGCTTGTACTGTGTTTATTTGTTGCAACTACCGCCTTATGATATGTGAAGTTCAGTGTCTCCTGTAAATGCTTGACTTGTGTTATATGATGTGTTATGGGCGCATAAATTCTATCTAATCGCGCTGCTCTGTCATCCGAAGGTGAATGTTGTCCACAGGGGAAATGGACACCGTAGACGATGTCGTCTGTAATGCTGGTATCTTCATCTTTAGGAAAAAAGTCTGAAGCCAGATTACGGTTAATAATTCAATGTATGGGTATATTACCACAATAAATAAACACGTAATACCATATAGGTATTGATTAATTCTAGATAAAACAACACTAGAGACCAGCCTCAATAGTAGACATGTAATTAAATTAACATAATCAGCGAAATTTCCAAATTAATCAGTAACATAATATTCTTAGAAAGAACTCCAGTTATTTCCCTTGCATATTTTAGAGATAATTGTGCCCCTTGATGGCTGCAGGAAACAGCAGTACTTTTACATAGTTGAGAAGGAATAATGAAAATAACTTGCTTTATAATTAATGCCTGATAATGTGGTGTGAAATATAGTGGGTATAAATAACGACAAAGCGATTTAGCACAGCCCCGAAGATGTAAAGAAAAAAGAGGGTAAGGTACTTTGCGTAGGTGTTAATTATGTAAAACTTTACGAAAAAGACCGGAAATACCAAATGGTGATAACTGCCAATATAGTACCCTGCGGTGTATGGTAGTGGGGTCTTTGAACCTGAGGAAAATAAGTCCGCCTGGCTAGTGCAGTCACCGCGAACTGTGTAGGTTAGTATGGTCGTTTTGCCCCCGACAGAAGACCGGAAATGACAACAGAAAAATCAACAAAATAGTCTCAGAAAATGCGCGAAAATCGACAAATCTGCTTTTATTTTACCGCAGTCGCCTTATGTATAAAATAGCAGCTACTGGCAATCCATCGAAGATGTAAACAGATATTGTCAGATACATTTCTTGGGCCGCTAACTAAGGGCGCTTGATGTAATGTAATGTAATGATAAACCACCATCACCGATGTGTGCCATGCCGATCGCACGGTTTTTCATTCAATGTTTTGCAGTGCAAGGAATGTACAATAAGTGGTCTACCCGGGCCGTCCCGGGAATATCTTGACAACCGCTCTATGTGAAGAGGGTGTTTCACCAGCTAGCTGTCTAGCTATTATAGGACGTCACACTCAGCCCCAATATTGTTTGGTTGCGCGTGTGCCATCAAGATGTGCCGCATGTGTATGAGTGCGTGTGTGAGTGTGTGTATGTGAGTGTGTGCGTGCGTGTGTGCACTCGTAGGAAACTTCAAATGTGCGCGCTCGTAGGAAAACTTCAATATTTGGGATGGTTTTCATGTCTCTGCTTGACGCCAGCTTTAAACGCCAATATTGTAATATTACACAGAATATGATACATTTTTATGTATGATATACACAAAGCGTGGTAGGACCCACGCAACAGAGGAGGTAGACAGCTAGCAAGCTAGTAAGGGAGATAGTTATCATATTGTAATGGAGATACTACAGTCCACGTTCTTGCTCTCTCTCTCTCTCTCTCTCTCTCTCTCTCTCTCTCTCTCTCTCTCTCTCTCTCTCTCTCTCTCTCATGAAATAATACTGAATACGTGTGTGCGTGCGTATTCGTACGCGTATGTACATGCACGTGTGTGTGTTATCAATTACAGGACGTCGCATGCAGACCCAACATTCGGTGGAGTGGTGTGTTTGGTGGGTAAGATTGCTGCTCTCTTATTGAACGAACGGTAGTCATTGCACGTGAGAAAATATGTTAACCAAAGGTGAAAAGATTTGGACAAGTTTGATCAAATTTCAAACAAAACTCATAAAAACAGGGAAACTTTGTTAACCAAATGTGAAAAGTTTGACCAAAGTTCAGCGAAACTTATAAGATATTCGCCTGTCCCCTATGCAAACAACAGCTGTATTTCAGAAAAGTAAACGTATCTTATGTAATAAGACACTATAATTGAAGGAAGAAAATAAAATTTCAACAATAAAATTGTACTAAAAATTAACAATTAAATTTCTACATGAAACATTCAAGTTGGAAACATAAAGAGAAATTTAATTGTTAATTTTTAGTACAATTTTATTGTTGAAATTTTATTTTGTTCCTTCAATTATAGTGTCTTATTACAAAAGATACGTTTACTTTTCTGAAATACAGCTGTTGTTTGCATAGGGGACAGGCGAATATCTTATAAGTTTCGCTGAACTTTGGTCAAACTTTTCACATTTGGTTAACAAAGTTTCCCTGTTTTTATGAGTTTTGTTTGAAATTTGATCAAACTTGTCCAAAACTTTTCACCTTTGGTTAACATATTTTCTTACTTGGCCAAGGTTTTTACCATTTGGTTAACAAAGTTTCCTACATTTCATAAGTTTGGGTGACAGTTGGCCAAACTTTTCACGTTTGGTTAACAAATTTTCCTACTTTTCATATGTTTGACTGAGATTTTTATAAGTTTGGCTTGAGATTCGGCTAACCTTTTCACATTTGGTAAACAAATTTTCCTACTTTTCATAAGATTGGGTGAGCTTTTTATAAGTCTGAATGAAATGTAGCTAAAATTTTACCCCTCTGGTTAAAATTTTTTCTTAATTGGCCTAGATTTTTGCCATTTGGTTAACAAAGTTTCCTACTGGGTGAAAATTGGTCAAACTTTTCACCTCTGGACAATAAAATCTACCCCCTTTTCATAAGTTTGGGTGACAGTTGGCCAAACTTTTCACGTTTGGTTAATAAATTTTCCCACTTTTCATATGTTTGACTGAGATTTTTTATGTTTGGTTTGAAATTCGGCTAACCTTTTCACATTTGGTTAACAAATTTTCTTACTTGACCAAGATTTTTGCCGTTTGGTTAACAATTTTTCCTACTTTTCATAAATTTGATTGAAATGTGGCCAAAATTTTCCCCCTCAGGTTAACAAATTTTCTTAATTGGCCTAGATTGTTGCCATTTGGTTAACAAAGTTTCCTACTGGGTGAAATGTGGTCAAACTTTTCCCCTCTGGACAACACAATTTCACACTTTTCATAAGTTTGGGTGAAAGTTGGCCAAAACTTTTCACGTTTGGTTAACAAATTTTTCCTACTTTTCATATGTTTAACTGAGATTTTTATAAGTTTGGTTTGAAATTCGGCAAACCTTTTCACATTTGGTTAACAAATTTTCTTACTTGACCAAGATTTTTGCCGTTTGGCTAACAAGTTTTTACTACTTTTCATAAATTTGATTGAAATGTAGCCAAATATTTTTTTTTTCCCTTTTGGGTAATAGATTTTCTTATGTGTGCAAAGTTTCCTACTTTTCATAATTTTGATTGAGCTATTTCAGACTATGGTCGACAGTTTTTTCTACTTTGGTTAACTCGTTTCCTTAGTTTTGGTGAAATATTTCTTGAATTTGTCACCAATATGTATCATTCTCTCATCACATGACAACTATGTACACTGTAAACACTAGCAAAAATTCAACAACCAAGACGTAATTATAATATATGCCTGTTTTATTTTACAGTATTTCAAGTACATTTTACAGTATTTCAGTACATTTTTCAAGAATAAAAAAATGTATAATGTCATTATACGAAATGAATGATGTGCTATGAGGTGGTATACATAGTATCATCACACCGTTTTGTTTTCACATACTAAGCTATACACATTGTCTGTTGTTTCTGGATTTCTACACGCCATTGTCTGAGTAGGTTGGTTTTTTCGGTTGGTAGCCTGGTATGTACATATCACTTAGCATGTAATCATAAAACTGGTCTCCTGCTTGGTGGGTTGATATCTGAGTCTTGTAGATACCCGAGGCATCAATCAACTGAGTGTCGGGCACATCCTGTCTTCGGACAGCCTGGGGTTTTCGATGTACCACCCCGTAATTTCACCATTATTCTAGGTCTGATCTCTTCCAAACTCGAAAATGTAACGTCAGCACTGAAGTCCCGGTAGTGAATGCGACATTTGTGCCCGTCTCAGTGGTTAGAAGTATTTCCACCGTGTCAAAGGAGTAACGATTCAGCGGTATGTAGTGAGGTTTGTCGTAGGCGTGAAACACTGAGGTTGATCGCTGCTTCATGATAGGAACCGCCCTTAGTAGTGGGACCATGACGTCTCCAACTGGTCTTGTCGCAATGAGATCGCAGTATACGTAGATATTTCGCAGGTCGTTATTCAGGTCTATCGACCCTTCACCTTCAATTGTATCTAGTATCTCTTGTAACTTCTCACTAAATGTAATAGTGGCCCCGGGTTCGAGTATTTTCACGATGACTTTCTTTGATGCATTGTCGAAATGGAATAGAACACAGAGTTGATCGTCGACCTTCCGATCTTTCATTAGGCGATTCAGTGCAGCTATAAATACGCCTGGTGAACTGTACAGGCCTGCGGGACACACCTTTCTTATCACTCTACCATTGGGTGGGATGTATCTTAGCCATACTTCATTCTCTAACACATTACAGTAGTAGCTGGGAAATTGAATTTCGGCCAGACCCACTTCGTAATGCTGATTCACCTCAATAGTCTGCGGTAACTTGACGAAATATTGACCTGGAGTGTTCTTGGGAAACATGTTCGGCGACGCATTGCTCGGTAATGTCACGTAGAAACTCATATTTTCGGGTTTGGTAGCATGTACCCCAGACAGCTACTTAGCAGAGCGATCCACAACTTGCCCTCGACCGCATCGACGCTGGTTCGAGACAGATTAAATAGTGATATGCCAATGACTGTGTATATAACGACCAGTTGACAGAAGAAGATAATCTCTAGTCGCGGCGCTCGCCGACCACACATGCACCAGAACGAATTTCTTTTCCCCTCTGGGGTATTTTGTGTGTTAGTTTCCACGCTGGTTTCTTCTATTACCACTGTTTTTGACCTACTTGGTCATTACACTCGTGTCTCGGTTGTATCATTAGTTGCTATTGGCAAATGCAAAAAGTAGTGCTCGAGGCGATCCTTGTGGGACATTGCCGGTACTAAGGACACTACTTTCTGTATGCAGGGTTGATGGATCAGCCCTGTGGATGTGTTGATTGGTGTCGCAGCCAGCAGAGCACATACTCCAGTTATATGTGATTAGCACCATATATCTCTTTATTATACTATTATTGTTAGGTTAACTGTATGCCTACTTGGAGAAGCACACCGAAAATGTGAAAGATTTTATTAAAAAAAAAAAAACCCATCTTACCGTTAGAGACTTGGCACATTGTGACCTGAACGGTGTTCACTGAGCTCGGGACATCTAGACGGCGAATGGTGGGTGTTATATAAACGATATCTGCTGGTGAAGACTCCTGACTGAGGTGAATATTATCTGGAAATGTCTGACCTTGATGTATTCACATGGTAAGGGCGTGGTCTATCACCACGACATAGTGTAGTATCCTTCTTATCAACGTGTTCTAGCTGTAACATTACAGCTATACCCGGTTGTGACGTCATTTTAACCGGATTTAGCTAGTTATCATGTAGTCGCTAGCTTGACTGCCATATGTAAAAGAAATTCAACCGTTCAGAAAGACAACGACAACCTTGCCCAAGAAGCATGAATGTTGGGGTTGACTTGATGTCCTGTAAAGGCAATGCATTAAACCTTGATTGCCATCTGTAAAAGAAATGCAGCCGTTCAAAAAGACAACACCAATCTTACCCAGTAAACACGACACTCCACGGCATGGTCGGGGTGACTGTAGTGTGGTGTAATAACTAGCGCACACGTTCACGCGCACGCCTACGCATACACTCGACAACACACACACACACACACACACACACACACACACACACACACACACACACACACACACACGCATGTACATACACCTGCACGCATACAGGGAACAGATGTCATGATGGTACACGGGCACCAATCAATGTTGCGGCTGTCTGCAACGTCCTGTAAATTCATTGCATAAACAATATTGGGTCTGACTGCGCCGTCCTGTAATAGATAGATAATTAGTTATTAATACACCCTCTTCACATGCACATGACCTGGCTGGGGTTAATTGAAAATGACAATTGCAAACTTGCCCAGCACACACGAAACTCCCTAGAATGTTGTGGTTGACTGCGATGTCCTGTAATTGATAGCATACATACACCCGCGCACGCATGCCCACATGCATGTACATACACACACGCGCGCTAGCGCACACGACCTGCCTGTCGTTCGTATATAATGACAATTGCAAAACTTGCCCCTGGAGTTCAGACACTCCTTAGAATACTGAGATTGACTGCGATGTCGTGTAATTGATAGCACACACACACACGCGCGCGCGCACGTGCCATGACTACCGTTCGTTCAATAAGACAGCAGCAATCTTACCCACCAAACACACCACTCCACCGAATGTTGGGTCTGCATGCGACGTCCTGTAATTGATAACACACACACGTGCATGTACATACGCGTACGAATACGCACGAACACACGTATTCAGTATTATTTCATGAGAGACAGAGAGAGAGAGAGGGAGAGAGAGAGAGAGAGAGAGAGAGAGAGTGGTAGATTAAGAACGTGGACTGTAGTATCTCCATTACAATATGATAACTATCTCCCTTACTAGCTTGCTAGCTGTCTACCTCCTCTGTTGTGTGGGTCCTACCACGCTTTGTGTATATCATACATAAAAATGTATCATATTCTGTGTAATATTACAATATTGGCGTCTACAGCTGGCGTCAAGCGGAGACACGAAAACCATCCCAAATATTGAAGTTTTCCTACGAGCGCGCACATTTGAAGTTTCCTACGAGTGCGCACATGGGCGCGCACGTACGGTCAAGCGCACGCACGCATGCGCAGACACATACATACAGACACTCGGCAGTACACACACGCACGCACACACTCACATACACGCACTCACACAAGCACTCACACACATGCGGCACATCTTGATGGCACACGCGCAACCAAACAATATTGCGGCTGAGTGTGACGTCCTATAATAGCTAGACAGCTAGCTGGTGAAACACCCTCTTCACATAGAGCGGTTGTCAAGATATTCCCGGGACGGGCGGGTAGACCACTTGTTGTACATTCCTTGCACTGCAAAACATTGAATGAAAAACCGTGCGATCGGCATGGCACACACCGGTGATGGTGGTTTATCATTACATTACATTACATCAAGCGCCCTTAGTTAGCCGCCCAAGAAATGTATCTGACAATATCTGTTTACATCTTCGATGGATTGCCAGTAGCTGCTATTTTATACATAAGGCGACTGCGGTAAAATAAAAGCAGACTTGTCGATTTTCGCGCATTTTCTGAGACTATTTTGTTGATTTTTCTGTTCGCATTTCCGGTCTTCTGTCGGGGGCAAACGACCATACTAACCTACACAGTTCGCGGTGACTGCACTAGCCAGGAGGACTTATTTTCCTCAGGTTCAAAGACCCCACTACCATACACCGCAGGGTACTATATTAGCAGTAATCACCATTCGGTATTTCCGGTCTTTTTCGTAATGTATACATAATTAACACCTATGCAAAGTACCTTACCCTCTTTTGTTTTACATCTTCGGGACTGTGCTAAATCGCTTTGTCGTTATTTATACCCACTATATTTCACACCACATTATCAGGCATTAATTATAAAGCAAGTTATTTTCATTATTCCTTCTCAACTATGTAAAAGTACTGCTGTTTCCTGCAGCCATCAAGGGGCACAATTATCTCTAAATTATGCAAGGAAAATAACTGGGGTTCTTTCTAAGAATATTATGTTACTGATTAATTTGGAAATTTCGCTGATTATGTTAATTTAATTACATGTCTACTATTGAGGCTGGTCTCTAGTGTTGTTTTGTCTAGAATTAATCAATACCTATATGGTATTACGTGTTTATTTATTGTGGTAATATACCCATACATTGAATTATTAACCGTAATCTGGCTTCAGACTTTTTTCCTCAAGCTGAAGATACCAGCATTACAGACGACATCGTCTACGGTGTCCATTTCCCCTGTGGACAACATTCACCTTCGGATTGATAAGACTGTGAGGGTAAAACCATATTCAGCTGCTTCGGTAGCTGTCTAGACACAGGACTATCTTTCTGAGCCGGTGATGGACCCTACTATACCTTCTCCTTGAGGTTGAGTGGGTTAGGCGTAATGTGACATAGTCTATACTCCTTTTGGCTCAGATCAAAGTGTAGTATATACTACATTTGGGGTCAGGCCAGGGTCTTTTTACTTACTATTCTTCATATCTCGATGTGAGTATGAAGGCCTCTCTCTGAGGGGCAAAGGCTAATATTGGGGTAGGGGCCTACTCCATCGCGCCCTCACACATTGGCCTACCCCTACACACACACACACACACACACACACACACACACACCTACACACTGGGACTAGACCCAGGTCCCCGGTGACTAGTTGGTCTACTTATCTATATAAGTAATCACGGGACTTGCACCGCTGTCTTTGAATGGGCTCGGAAGCGATTGGGGGAAGCGGAGGCGGCCGGAGGAGGTACCTGTGGGCGGGGTGGTCGGTAGGGAGTACCCGAGGACCGGAAGTAGTCATCATGACATCCGGAAGTGACCCAAGAAATTTC
Source organism: Cepaea hortensis (assembly GCA_963921405.1). Classification (NCBI taxonomy): domain Eukaryota; kingdom Metazoa; phylum Mollusca; class Gastropoda; order Stylommatophora; family Helicidae; genus Cepaea; species Cepaea hortensis. The sequence continues at coordinate 72,788,981 of OY992883.1, read as the reverse complement.
CCGCCAATTTTTTGAAAATGTGGTCGTAAAATATGACGTCAGAGCGTAGGACTATGACTTTTTATATAGTAAAAAACGACGTCAGCCGAAGGACTAAAGTCCTAAAATTCGACCTAAATACCTCCCCCCTTACTACTCACACAGACATGCAAGAAACAGTTACATGACACGGGCATGCAAGAAACTATATCACATAGACATGTAAGAAACAACTACATCACACAGACATGCAATAAAGAATTACATCACACAAACATGTAAGCAACAACTGTATGACATAATGTCCTTCAACATAATTTAAAACCAATATTTTCCTGTTGTGAAATTGAATAATGAAGACACAAACACTATATCGCTTTTATTGCTTGACACATTTATTGCTTGATATATTTCACTGTATTTCGTCACATGCTCATAAGAGAAAAAAGTTCAACATGTATTAAAGTAGCGCAATGAATCCATTCAGCTGACATAAACAAAATATATTGTCGTGTTTTTGTTTTGTTTGTTTTTAAAACTACCGTGGTGACCATAAAATAAATAACAATGTGTTTTGTGAATTTCGGATGTAAAGTTTCATTACGGTAGTTACTTAAACATTTCAGGTAATTGACATTTGTGTCTATAATGTGCACTTGACGAGACACAGCGAATTTGCCGAGCATTAAATTGTACGGCTAGAATTGTGTTTGTCAGCAAGGCAAATTTTTGATTGCATTTACACGGTTTACAATTTCCTGCCGAAGCAGGATTTTCATTTATACGGATTACAATTTCCAGCGGATGGAGGATTGGCATTTAAACGAATTACAATTTCCAGTAGAAGCAAAATGTCTTTTCCCCGCCAGTATTATGGCTTTGGAGTCCAACCACCATAACACAGTTGGGTACTGAATAATATTCAGCATATTCTGAGAATTACCTGGGAACGAAAGTCGGCGTGGAACAGAAACAGTCACTCCACTTCACTTTGTCGTGGCCAGTTTCCTCCCTCGCAGCTTTTGTTCCCCAGACAATTCTGTCTGATTGTCTGCTAACCTTACGTTTTAGTCTAAGGAGTCTCCGTGGCTAAATGGTCAAGCCGCCTGCCTCGCACTCTGAAGGTTGTGAGTTCGAATCCGGGCTACGTCTTTCGGTTCATGAGTGAATTTTCTCGGAGACTCCTTGGGATCGTCACCAGAGCTACGGAATTCGTGCTTTGTGCCATGCTTTCGGTAGGCCATCCTGCCAGTGACACACTGGTTGGACAAAATAATTCTGCCTCTGGCGGGGATTGAACCCGGAGCACTGTCTCGGCCTGTAAAGGTCCTAACTACCTTGCCACAACGGCTCCCGTACTATCTTTACCGTAAACGGCTATAGGAGAGTGGTAGAAAGTGGCTAGTGCATTTGCTTGCCAGTCCAGTGTAGTCCAGTGTGGCTGGAGTCAAATTCTAATGTGGGCGATATTTGTTGTGACCACATTGGTTCTCACAACGGTTAGCAGAAAGTTATCAGAGAGGTCACATTGGTTCTCACAACGGTTAGCAGAAAGTTATCAGAGAGGTCACATTGGTTCTCACAACGGGTACCAGAAATTTATCAGAGAGGTCACATTGGTTCTCACAACGGGTACCAGAAAGTTATCAGAGAGGTCACATTGGTTCTCACAACGGGTACCAGAAAGTTATCAGAGAGGTCACATTGGTTCTCACAACGGGTACCAGAAAGTTATCAGAGAGGTCACATTGGTTCTCACAACGGGTACCAGAAAGTTATCAGAGAGGTCACATTGGTTCCCACAACGGGTACCAGAAAGTTACAAGAGAGGTAAATCTATCACAGCCATACAGTCCCGGTTGGTCAACAATATAGACATCTGGTATCTTATCGATAAACTAACACGATGGCCGGGAAACTTGGTGCCTTAGCATTAAAAAAAAAAACCAACAGAATAACATCGTCATTATCTTCGCGACCCATGCCGATAAGTGTGTATGTGGGCGTCGTTCGTCATCTCACACAACCACAGTCTTGGGTCAATGCTCTGCCCTTGTTCCGATTATACCATGTGACCCCGTATTCATCTGTTTGTTTTCCCCGTTCCCTTTTCTCATTATGTTTGCCAGTTGTGACTAAGTTTTCAAGTCTATTTCTTCACAAAAACAAGCCCTAACATTCTTGACTGTGTCTGATTTCCCGACCACATTACAGTTTTCATTTGTTTCTTGAAGGACTGTCTCATTTGTTCTTCTGCTCGTCCATGGTATTCCTCGCGTTCTTCTCAGAAGGCACATTTCTCCTGCCATTTGAGTTTATCTGCTTATTCACAGAATAACATTCATCATCATCATCATCATCATCATCATCATCATCATCATCATCATCATCATCATCATCATCATCATCATCATCATCATCTTCCACTTCTGCCGCCAAGCGTTGTGGGGAGGAATAATTTGCGCTCCAGCGCACTGGATAGTGTCATTCCGTGTGATTGTACAATGTCTTTGATGTCGTCAATCCATTTTCTTCTTGGACGTCCTCGTGGTCTCGTCGCAGATGATCTTTGATGTAAGGCCAGTGATGGTAGTTGTAAGTGTTGCATTCTAACGACATGGCCAAACCACTTGATCTTCTGTCTTTCCATAAATATGGCACAAGGTTCCACTGTCTGTCTGATAACAGCATTTCTTACTCGGTGTCGGATGGTTAAGTTGGCAGCTCTCCTCAGGCATCTCATCACGCAGGTGTTGATTTTGTGAAAGTGTGATTTAGATAAAGTCGAAGTTTGAGATTGGGAGCATAGGGTTGGTGTGAATATGCTGTTTATTATCTGTCATTTTGCGGACATGGGTATATTTGGATGTTACAGTAAAGTTGATATGTAAGTGCACTAGCTTTTTGACATCTGATACGATACATGAGAGTGTTGAATAACCAAAGATATGTTATCTAAGGTCATACAGGATCAAACATAACGTTTCTAATGTGGGTTGTAGATCTGCATGATGGATGCCTCGAAACTCCTCCATTGTTGTGTATCTTCAATGATATACATACATCGTGGTGAGTCTAATCTTTAATATTCTCACAGTAGGATTTTATTTTGCGTCCCTGTTCTTTGTTTTCCTTCGCTTATTCTCTAAAATACGGTGTTTGAAAGTGGCAGCTGACGCGTGCTGTGTCTAAATCTGGCAAGCTTTGGGCGCATGACTACTGATAAATGTGGTACTTGTTGGTCCTCGGACGTGGAATTTTCTTTGTAAAATAGCCTTCGATGTTTTCTGTACAGGCGACGTGCAGAATTCTTCTAAAACATACGATTCTAATCATCCCTTGTATTTCTGGAATGAACTGCAGACTGTTTTCAAGAGAAGTCATACTGGACTGAGGTATGACATCACACTGATGTTGGACAACAGGCCTTAATTCCTAAGGCGCAATAGCCCCCCCCCCCCCCACCCTTGCCATATAACACAAGGTACTTGATAGGCAGTAAATGACAGTAGTAGCAGTAGTAGTAGTAGTAGTGGTAGTAGTAGTAATAGTAGTAGTAGTAGTAGTAGTAGTAGTAGTAGTAGTAGTAGTAGTAGTAGTAGTAGTAGTAGTAGTAGTAGTAGTAGTAGTAGTAGTAGTAGTAGTAGTAGAAGACCTGGGCACCCAGTTCGACTCAAATGGGTACCAGGAAATGTTGAGAGAAGTAAAGGCCACCAGTGTAATATTGACCATACCACCCATTGATAACACCAAGAGACGGACGAATAGCAGTCTGACGGAATGTACAATCAAGGCGAGAAACAGACAGTGTTGGAGATCAATTGCAGCTAACCTTCATTGTGGAGACGGTACTTGATTGATCGATCACCCTTTGAGTAGTGACTGACCTATAAAATATGTGCCAGCAAGATATACCAAGCACTCGTCCAGCATTAAAAAAACTGCTCTTTACTTTACTGTTCAGCCACAAACCCACTACGCCTCAAAGTGTGTTGAAGAGCCCTTTACTTTACTTACAATACGTTAAGAGTTAATTTGATAGCGCATTGTGTCACGCGGACGGGTAAACTCAAGCCAGACATGTCGACGACCGAACTAGACCTACTAGTCGAATTTCTGTTCCCCCGCAGACCTCCCTTGTCTGCCTTGAGTGTATGTACTCAGTATTCCCAACTGATTCTTATCCTGAAGTGGGTGCTGCGTATCATATCCCCCACTTCGGGTATACTACACCGACATTTTGTTACTATATCTGTTTGTATTGCCCACTTGGTTATCGTACAATATTTCATATAACACAGACGTATATCATTCAAACAGTATTTTTTTTGTGTGGCTCCATTGAAATAACACGAGCAAACAATACATTCACAGATATAGATTCACAGAGGCAAGCCAAGCATACAACAGATGACGCACCAGACAGCACAGGTAAAGGTAATCCGATGACATACATACATTGCTGCGGGGTGTGATGTATTAGGCTATCGCGTTTGGTAAACCACAACGTGAGGAAGGGTGACCCTTTCTCTTCCTCATTGACTTGTCATCGCAGATAATTGTTTGTTACCAATTATTACACGTCTGGGTCGACCTCAGATCCGCAATTAACCACTATCAATCCAACCATCCGTCCGTCCGTTCATCCATCCATCCATCCATCCATCCATCCATCCATCCATCCATCCATCTATCCATCCATCTATCCATCTATCCATCCATCAAATCAATCCATCCACCAAATCCATCTATCAATCCATTCACAACATCCATCCATCCATCCATCCACCCGCCCACCCATCCATCCATCCATCCATCCCTCCATCCATCCATCCATCGCGAAAAATAAACTTGATAGTTTCGATCGATGACAAACAAGACCCGACATTCGTCTGCAAAAACAGGCAACCCTTTGATGTTGTATAGACAGGAACAAAATAAGTCGCGTCAAAATGTCTAACCCCGGTCGGCATTTTGTTAACAAGTTGTTGCTCGAGAAACGTACGATGTCTACAAGGCGGGAGTCAGCCTTTGAAGTGATAGACGGAATGTCTGGCCAGACGTCGGATGGAGTCTTGTGATTGGAGAAGGTCTCTAGATCACAGACAGGAGACAATTTCCCAGATGAAAGGGGACACCAGCCAGATGTTCACATTGAGTTGGGAAAAATACAGAGAAAAACAACGTCTCGACGCCTCTGCGTCTAGACAATTTGGTGACGTCACTCAAGCCCGATATAAAACCAGTTGAAGTAAACAAGTTGCGTTAGTCGACCAAGATTTCTGAAGTTTTAAGGATCGGTGCAGTTTCCGAGTTGTGTTACCTGAAAGAGACTATATTGTCAAAGTGTTGATAATGTATCGGCGGACATAGATCCAGTCTGTGATTGCATAGTCTCAATTATCAACCGGAATAGGCATATGGTATTCTATTAATCATATCTAACTTAGAGTATGATTAGGAATAGAGTACAGTACTGTGCGGTGATATAATGTATTATAGGTGCGGTGATAGAATGTTCTATAAGTGCGGTGCTAGAAAGTATTATAGGAGCGTCGGCACTAGTGTCCTATTGTATGGCTTTAACTAGCTTGTGTGATATATCATTTTACTCGGGGAGTTGAGGACAATGTAGTGGGATAATAATTATAGAGATTGAGGATGGTTGGGAGGGAGGAGGGGAATGTGAAAAGTTAGGATCTTCCAGTAGGGCATCTGCTGGGTTTCTACCCGTTCCTTTATTCTTTCCTCGTGTTGCCATGTCTAAGACCAATGTGATGAGCTATTTGGCCGTATGACAGAGATCGGATCTCTGTTATAGATCTGAGTGCTGCTATTGGCCTACACTCGCCTAATTACGGTCAGGATTGAGTTGCTCTCACCATGATGTTCTCTACTCACAGGTTCCACTTGAGTGTGCGATGATTTATTACAAAGAGGCAGTTTCAAAGTTTTATACAATGATGGCTCACGGAATGAAGACAGAGGTTACTGAGAGGCTTTTACACGGGGCTCAGAACCTAGTTGGTCTGCAGAAACCTGGCTTTTGCTGAGCCGGACTTGATGAACATAAGTGTTGTGTTTACTGAGTGATAAGCTTCATCACCGAAGATTCATAACTCATATACCAAGGGCATATATATATATATACACATCTACCTAAAACAGTAATAGGTTGTTTTTTAAAGATGGGGAAAATTTTATAATCAGAGACTCATGAACAGTAGGTTTTCCCCAAGTGACATTTCAGTTAATTGAAAGATTCTCTGTTCAACAAACATTATTAAACAGAATAACTTCACCGTGTTTGTGAGAGTGAAGACCAAGATTGAACAGTGTCAATCTGATGACCAGCATCCTGTTTGTTCGAGTGATCAGAGAAAGTGTCACGTGGACGGAGAAACATCTTCTGGGTGAGGTTCACTGTCCGGAATACATGGTGCTGTTGTGTGCTCAGCACAGTGATGTAACAGACTTTGCTCTTGATTCACTGGTCTGATTCTACATACACATTAGAATATTCGACACACATTCTACACATTACACACACCCACCTCTCACACAGTTACTCTTTGTTTTAATAAATTAATAGTTGTATTTATTTGTTAAAGCTAGGGTTTTTGAGTATGTTGTGTTGGAAAAGAACGAGAGGGGGCATGATCCAGGGGTGAGTGAGAGTAAGAAAGGGGTGTCTTCTGGCTGAGGGAGTTTTGTGGACGGATTCTGGTGGTTTCTGTAGGACAATAATATTGGGTTAATAAAATTGTGGGTGTTGATTCCTCTCACTCCAGGGACGACACTAAAAGTAATAAAGAATTACTTACGACACCATCCATCCATCCATCCGTCCATCCCCCAAATCCATCCATCCAACCATCCAACCGTTCGCTCACCCGTCCGTTCCGTCCACGCGTCCGCCTGTCTGTCTGTTCGTCCGTCAGTATTTCTTTCTGTGGCTGAAATTTCAAGGGGTCAGTATTGACAGGGGTGTGCTGTTTGTAACGGACTCACACAGCATGCCGGGAAGGGTGAAGACAGGCATGCTTCCCGCAGAGTGGCATACTTCCCGCATAGTGGCATGCTTCCCGCAGAGTGGCATGCTTCCCGTAGAGTGGCATGCTTCCCGCAGAGTGGCATGCTTCCCGCAGAGTGGCATGCTTCCCGTAGAGTGGCATGCTTCAATTCACAAATTATAGGTAGCGAGCATACATTGGGTTGTTTACCCAGGACATGCTGGTGTGTTGGGAAATGACAGACGGACAGATTGGCTGGGTCAACTAAACTGAAATTATGTCAACAGCTATTTACAAAATTACATTTAGTAAACTAGTTTTAAAAAGGCTTATGATAGTGTTCATAGAAATAGTCTATGGAATGCCACGCAGGAATTTGGAATACCAAGGAAGTTAATCAACATGACCAGACTATGCATGGAAGATACTTATAATATAGTAACATATAAAGGCAGGAAATCAGACCCTTTCCAAATAACATCTGGCTTGAAACAGGGTGATGCACTATCGCCGCTCCTTTTCAATCTGGCTCTAGAGAAAGTTGTAAGGAAGGTAAAGGGGGAGTGTGCTATTGGGGGAAATCCAAACTGCTTGGTTATGCAGATGATATAGATATTATAGGGGAAAATGAACAAAAGACATTGGAAATATTGACTCATTTAAAGGAAAAAGCTCAACAAATGGGGCTGGTTATCAACCAAAATAAGACAGAATATATGGTAATTTCAAAAGAAGGGACGACTAAATCTCTGGCCACATACAAATAGATAATATGACCATTAAAAGAACAGAAATATACAAATACCTGGGTACAATCTTCAACTGCTCTAACATAATAAGGGAAGAAATACAAGCTAGAATCAACTCTGGAAATAAGATATACTATAAACTACAACATCTGCTAAAATCAAATGCGCTATCTCGTAACACCAAGATCACAATATACAAAACACTGATCAGACCAGTTGTGCTGTATGGCTCTGAAACCTGGAGTACAACTAAAGGAGACGAAGCCTTGTTACAAACCTTTGAGAACAAAGTCTTGAGACGCATCTTTGCGCCGATTAGGGATACACAAAGTGGAGAGAATGGAAAAGAAGAAGTAACAAAGACATTTATGATCTGTTAAAGTCCCCGCTAATCACTGGTATCATGAAGGCTAATAGACTGCAATGGCTGGGACATATAGAAAGAATGGAAGATAATAGACAAACAAAACTCGCTTATACTCAGAAAATAAATGACCGTAGACCCCGAGGTAGACCAAGAAGACGGTGGAGAGATAATATACATACAGACCTACAAGCACTTGGAATCAGCGACTGGCAAGATAAGGTCAACCGAAGAGACGAATGAAGAAGGCTTGTATCTGAAGCAAAGAACCTCAATGGCTCGGAATGCTGAAGAAGCAAAAGAAACTAGTTTTGCCAGGACTGCGATTTTTAACACATGTTCTAGCACGCTTAAGATCTCCCAGTCTATCACAAGTTTGAGACCTTCTGGTTAGGATAGAAATATAGGCCACCAGGGTAACTGAGGACAGTTTTTCAGATCAGCGGTGTGAAACTGTCATCTTTTCTATCGTAGAGCCGGGAAAGGATGAACAGTAGCTGGCTAGAAGCCAAGTTAGCTGCTTGCACAAGGTCATGAAAATAATGATAAATGTCAAGTTATTTCAAAATGTAGAGCCGAAATGGCCTAGCAGTTAGTGCACTTGTCGGCAAAAATAGTGGTCCCGGCTTATCCCCAACAGTGACAGGAATTGTTATCCTACTAGGATCTGCGATATTGCAGTTTCTAGTATGATTACCTGCCGTCCTGGCGGCCATGTGTTTGAACCCACATAGAGGCGGTGATCTTTTTAAAATTGACCTGGCCTGCCAAGGTGACCCAGCCTAACACAATTAACGGGGAATGTTCCGGGAAATAAAGTCGTTCCACGTGATACTGACTACATCACCCCTCGAGTGGTGTAGTCGCCTAGAATACGTAAAGTTCTAACACTGACTAAATAACCTCATTATCTTCATGGGAATCCCAGCAACACCTGCTAGTCAAACAGCTTGTAACATCGCTGAATGGAGGTCCAGCTAGAATACCTAGCCCAGGAGATAAAACATGCCTTTCAAGAAAAAGAAAAGGAGTTGTAACCACCGAGAATCAATTAAAGCAACAGACGAGGAAAGCAATACAGAGATCACATGCAGAATAATCCAAGTAAAGGCAAATTCCATTAAGATAAATCAATTACTAAGTAAAGGTTCAATGTCAATTAAATTAATAAAACGAGTCTGTTAAGAAACTACGCGTATAGTTTTTAGTGTCTTCTAGTATGAATATTAATCATAATCTGAAATAGACTGTCGGATGACCTTTTTCTTGATTCGTCATGTTTGGGTCCTCTTATGATGTTAAGAATACCATGGGTGGACAGACAAACGCACGAGAAAGAATACAAAAAAAAGAAAAAAGAAAAACGAAAACTGTAAAATGGTTAGAGAAATTAAATGTAGACAGTCAATAATTTTTGGTGACATTATGACTAGATATACACTTGAAAACTTAATGACAACATACACAACTGATGGGAAAATAGTAAGGGGGAGACAAAGAGATGAATAATTAAGGCAAAAACATACTGGATCCTAGATTCTGGTGATCGTGCGAGATGGCGAATCATGACCAAACTCTTATCGGCATGGCACATGATGATGATGATGATGATGATGATACAGTGAGCCCGTGAAATACGTGAAACACTGAATAACGAAGTTTGAAATCAACTAGAAATCAATCAGAAATCAACTAGAAATCAATCAGAAATCAACTAGAAATCAATCAGAAATCAACTAGAAATCAACTAGAAATCTCAGATATGGACTTTCTTTCTGGAATGCTAAGAATCCTAGCAGCGGCCAAGGTGATCATTATGTAAGTGTTGCCAGAGATATAGTCACAACAAGAACTGATGACCGCATTAGAACGAAACACTCATTATGATTTGGTCACATGATGATTATACGCATTAGGACAAACATAATCATCGTGTTTTGGTCACATTATCATGATTACACACATTTCTTAAAAAAATTTGTTTTGCATAACTTTACAGGACATTGTACGCATTAGGACAAAACAATTGTTAACTTTTAATAATATGATGGTTACAACGTTAGGACAAAGCAATTATTAATTTTTTTAGTCACATTATTATGATTACACGCGTTAGGACAAAACAACTGTCAATTTTTAGTCATATTATGATGATTACACGCGTTAGGATAAAGCAATCGTCATGTTTAGGTCACATTAAGATTACCCAAAACACTGGTCTCTCACAACGTATCAATAAGCGGATTGTGTGATATTTATGTTTTTTTTTTTTTTTAAATGATGATGCTGTCTCTCAAAAAAGTATCTTTCAACATGGCGATTCCTTTCTTCATCTCAATGTCACAATGTCAGTTAGATGTCACTTTGTAGCCTGGATATACAGCCATTGGCCTGTTTGATTGTCATGACTTTACTGTTTATGAACATATTGAAATGTATGTTGTCATTGTCGCGACTTTACTATTTATGAATGATTGAACTTTGTGCCGTTATTGTCACTTTACTATTTGTGAAGCATATTGGAATTTGTGATGTGATCTTCGCCACTTTACTATTTATGAACATACTCGAATTTGTGCTAAGATCTGTATGATTTTACGTTATAAAATACTAGCTGACCCGGCTCGGCTTCGCCCAGCCCCTGGCGGAGATCTATCTATCTAACCATCCATCCATCCATCCATCCATCCATCCATCCATCCATCCATCCATCCATCCTCCATCCACCCACCCATCCATCCATCCATCCATCCATCCATCTATCTATCTATCTATATGTCTGTCTGTCTGTCTGTCTGTCTGTCTGTCTGCCTGCCTGCCTGCCTGCCTGCCTGTCTGTCTGTCTGTCTGTCTGTCTGTCTGTCTGTCTGTCTGTCTATCGATCGATTGATTGATTGATTTAAGAACCGACATCACAGCATTCGGGGCATTCCCATAAGCGCTCCTATTTTATTTTTACGTTACACAAAGTATACCATATATTCATCACCAATTTCCATATTTTTCATGTTTTCCCATTGTTTCCCAATTTTGAATGTTCTTGTGAGGATGCTCACGATAGTCGACAGTGTGTAGGTGTGAAAAGTGTGGGAGTTTATTCATATTAGTTTTAGTGATTATGTGAGGCAGCATATATGTGTGTGGATGGATGGGTGTGTCTATGTGTGTCTATGTGTGTGTGTGTGTGTTTATATGTGTGGATGTATGTGTGTGTGCATGTCTGTATGTGTGTATGGGTGTATATGTGTGTGTACATGTGTATCTGTGTGTACCTCTGTGTGTGTATGTCTGTACGTGTGTTAAGGTGTGCGTTCATGTGTTTTATATGTGTTTATATGTATGTGTATGTGTATATGTGTGTAAGGTAAGTGTGTATGTATGTGTGTGTGCTCGTATACGTATGTGTATATGTTTGTGTGTGTAAGTGTGCATGCATACAGTGTATGCGAGGGAGTTTGTATTTGGGTTTTATGTGAGTACGTGTGCGTAAGTATGTGGATGTGTGTAGGTGTGTTTATGTGCGTGGGTATATGTGTGTATTTGCGTGTGTATGTTGTGTGTGGGCGTGTGTGTATGTACGTGTGTATGTGAGTGAAGAGAGAGAGAGAGAGAGAGAGAGAGAGAGAGAGAGAGACAGAGAGAGAGCTGAGCGCACGCATGTCATCTAACATGCTGCTCCATATTTATTGTGTATTGTCATTTTCATATTATCACTTTGAATGCCACTTAATTTTAACATGCATAAAATTAACACATGTAAATTACTGTAGAGTGAGTGGGAGAGTTAGTGAGTGTGAGTGAGAGAGAGAGAGAGAGTGTGTGTGAATGAGTGTGATAGTGTGTGTAGGTAAAAAAAAGGAGAGAGAGAGAAAGAGAGAGAGAGAGAGAGAAAAAAAAAAGAGAGAGAGAGAGAGAGAGAGAGAGAGAGAGAGAGAGAGAGAGAGAGAGAGAGAGAGAGAGAGAGAGTTGAGCTCACGCATGTCATGTAACATACTATTCCATATTTTTTATGCATTCTCATCTTTAATATTACGAGGTATCATTTTGTATGCCACTTGATTGTCCTGTAACATGCCATTCCATATTTTTTCCCTCTGTATTCTCATCTTTCGTATTATCATTTTGTATGCCACTTGATTTTATCATGTATAATATAACATTACTGTGATGTGAGTGAGAGAGTTAGTGAGAGAGAGAGAGAGAGAGAGAGAGAGAGAGAGAGAGAGAGAGAGAGAGAGAGAGAGAGAGAGAGAGAGAGAGAGAGAGTTAGTTGAAATGCATCACTAATTTTTACGCTACACAATGTATGTGAACAATTTTTTCTCCACTTCTTACAATTTTTGCGAGAATGCTCACGACAATCATAATTGTCTCAACTGTGTGTAAAGTGTGGGAGTTTGTTCTAATTAGTTTCAGTGATCATGTATGTGTGTAGATGTGAGGATGTTTGTGTGGGTGTGTATGTGAGGGATGTCTGTGGGGGGGGGGGGGGAATGTATATGTGGAGGGTTTGTATCTGGGGGATGTGTATGGGTTGATGGGTGATGTGTGGATGGGTGAAGGAATGTGTAGTCGGTGGGGGATGTATGTGTGTGTGTGTGTGTGGGGTGAAATATTTGGGAGGATTATTGGAAGTATGCGGGTGTTGGTGGGTTGGGGGTGTGGGTAGGGAATGTGTATTTCGGTGGGTGAATTGATGTGCAGGAGATTGTGTGGGTTGAGGGATGGGTGTGTAATGAGTGTAGGAGATGAGTGTGTGTGTGGGGGGGGGGGGGGTGTCTGTTAATGGGATATATCTGTGTGGGTGGGAGTGTGTGAGTGTGGATGGGGGTAAGTGTGAGTGGGTGGAGGATGTATGTGTGGGTGGTGAGGATGTTTGTAGGTGGGGGGGGGGTGTGGGTGGGAGATGTGTGAGTGGGTGAGAGATGTGTGGGCGGGGATGTGTATGAGGAATGCATGTGGGGGATGTATGTGTGGGGGAATGTGTTTATGGGTGGAGATTTGTGTGGGAGGGGAGATGTGTAAGAAGTGGGGAAGGTGTGGGATGTGCAGGTGGATGATTGATGTATGTGAGGATGGGTGATGTGTGTTTGGCTGGGTGGTTGGGATTTGTGTGGGTGGGAGGGTAGATGATAGATGTATATGTTGATGGTCGGGTGGGTGATGTGTGGGTGTGAGTGATTGATGGATGAGTACGTGAGTGGGTGGATGTGTGTGAGAGATAAGTGTATGGTTGGGGGATGTGTGTGTTTGTGGGAAGATGTGTGTGATCGGCGGATGTGTGTGGGTGGGGTATATATGGGTGGTGGGGTGTGTGTGGGTGGGAGGTGTGTGTTTTCTGGGTGTTTATGGGTGGGGGATATGTGTGGGCAGGTGGGGAGATGTGTTTGTGGGTGGGGATGTGTGTATAGGTGGGGGATGTGTAGTTGAGAGGTGGGTGAGTGGGTGTAGGTTGGCTGATGTGTGTGTGGGTGGGTGGGGAAAATTGTGAGGGTGCGGGATGTATGTGTGGATAGGTGCGGGATGTGTGGGTTGATGGGGCTATGTGTGTGTGTTTTTGTGATGTGTGTTTTGCTGGGTGGTTGCGGGTGTGTGGGTGGGTGGTGGAGAATATGTTGGTGGGTGTGTGCGTGTCGGTTATGGGATGGGTGGTAGACGTATGTGTGGGTGGGGAAATGTGTGTGGGTGGGGGATCAGATGGTGGATGGCGGCATGTATGTTTGCCTGAGTCTGTGAGTGCGTGGAGGTATGTGTGGGTGGGTGGGGGTGTGGTGGGTGGGGGATGTGTGGGTGGCTGAGGGATGTGTGGGTGGCTGCGGGGTGTGAGGATGGATGGGGGATGTGTCTCACAACATTGCAATATGCACTATTTATGTTTACAACTTTCATTTGACAATGTTTTTCCCCCCATATGAATGTACCATGAGTAATATGCATTGTTTATGCTTACAAAATCCATTTGACAATGGTTTTTTCTTCCCTATGTAAATGTAACATGCACATTTGATGAATGAAAGATGAGTGATCGAAAGGGCCAAATTTGTTACCCTTTTAAAATAAAGTTTGTTCGTTCTCTCTCTCTCTCTTTCTCTCTCTCTCTCTCTCTCTCTCTCTCTCTCTCTCTCTCTCTCTCTCTCTCTCTCTCTCTCTATATATATATATATATATATATATATATATATCTGCCTGCCTGCCTGCCTACCTACCTACCTACTTACCTACCTACCTACCTATCTATCTATCTATCTATCTATCTATCTATCTATCTATCTATCTATCTATCCATCCATCCATCCATCCATCCATCCATCCATCTATCTATCTATCTATCTACCTACCTACCTACCTACCTACCTACCTACCTATCTATCTATCTATCTATCTATCTATCTATCTACCTACCTACCCACCTACCAACATACATGTCTGTCTGTCTGTCCGTCTATCTATCTATCCGTCTATCTATCTATCTATCTATCTATCTATCTATCTATCTATCTATCTATCTATCTATCTATCTATCTATCTATCTATCTATCTATCTATCTATCTATCTATCTATCTATCTATCTGTCTCTCTGTCTGTCTGTCTGTCCGTCTATCTATCTATCTATCTATCTATCTATCTATCTATCTATCTATCTATCTATCTATCTATCTATCTATCTATTTATCTATCTATCTATCTATCTATCTATCTATCTATCTATCTATCTATCTATCTATCTATCTATCTATCTATCTATCTATCTATCTATCTATCTGCCTGCCTGCCTGCCTTCCTGTCTGTTTGTCTGTCTGTCTGTCTGTCTGTCTATCCGGAAACTGCAGACGTTTTATTTCGAATGGCATATCTGTTGAAATCATTGGGATGCAAGGCAACAGTACATCTTCAACACTTAAAATTGTAACTTCGATGATATTGTTCAGAGTTATAAAATTTTCACGTTTCTAAAATAGATCCATTATTTTTACGAAAACTTTGAAGATGCCTTAAAGTTTTTATCACTTTGTTTATACTAGATACGACTGTGGTGCACAGAGTATATGTTCGGCCCTTTCTAGTTCCCGTTGCGGGAAAAATGGGTTCGAAAATTTTCACATATCTAATATAGATCCATTATTTTTACGAAAACTTTGAAGATGCCTTAAAGTGTTTATCACGTTTTTATAACGCATATGCCTGTAGATAACATCTTTAAACATTTTTAAAACTTTAAGAAAAATAAACAATTATTTAAATTACATAATATAGCAATGTTACTAAAAGTAATGTCCCTTGATACAACTTTTGTTGTTAAGTCCCCTTAATTAGACGTCTTTCCAAATAACTGTTTTTAAACTAACAAACTATGCCAGTTGGCTCGGCGGGAATGAGAAGAACATCTGTACAAAATTTGATCTCAATCGGATGGACCGTTCAGGAACGCATAAAGGACACACAAACAAAGACACAAAGACACAAAACATTCTCTTTTATATATATAGATATTGAGACTTGTACTAAAATATTCATGACTTTACTATTTGTGAAATATATTGGAATTTTTGATGTGATCTTCATGACTTTTCAATCTGTGAAACATACTGAACTTATGATTTGAGTTTTATTGTTTATTTTGTTCTTTTCTTCCGCGTTTCCATCCTGTTTCAGGATATTGCGGTAAACACCAGCATCTTTCAGCTGTATGTTGATTCCTAGGCTAGATTACGCTCATCAGCACGCCGCGACTTTCTGAGCGACCGGCTGCATACTCTCATTAGTCACTAGCGTGACTCGAACCACTTCTAATTCTCGTCCGCTCACGTTTACTACGAGAGTATTCGGGATTAACGGAGAAAGCTGCTAACCCCTAGGCCAGGCAGCCGGCGATTTGAGTTTTATGGCTTTACTATTTATGTGACACATTGGAATTTGTGCAGTTTTTGAAGCTACTATGTTTTCAGTTATGCAATCGCCTAATGGTAATCTATTTTGATCAATTTTGAAAAAAAGGTCACTTAGCACATATTCGCCGAGGCTATGTGAAGTATCACGATAATGACAGTTGTGTAGGCCTGACTGCACGGCCGAAAGGTGACCAGACTTTGACTCCCGTAGCATTCACCGAGAACTAGCTTTAAACCCTTGTCCTACTGCTATCATGACATTGACGGTTAGTTAGTTAGTTAGTTAGTTAGTTAGTCGTGGTTCCAACTTCACGGCAACGGGTCGTCCCCATATTGCTCAGTTCCTGTGCCAGTGAATATCACATAAAATGCTCCTCACTGCCGTATGTGAACAATGGAATAGACAGGAGTGTCGGTAAGCCAACAGCCTGCACACGTACACAGTGCATAATGCCGCCACCAGAATGCCAACATAGAAGTCCTCCACGAAAAATACAGTTCATCGTCGGTGGAAACGGCAGTCACCAGAAAGACTTCATCTACGGTGAAATGCTCTAACCGTTACACCAAATCGCCGCTCTTATCGTTTCTACAAAACACACATTCATATAAGGGATTTGACCCCCCCCCCCTCTCTCTCTCTCTCTCTCTCTCTCTCTCTCTCTATTTCTCTGCCTCTGTCTCTCTCTCTGCCTCTCTGTCTCTCTGTGTCTCTATGTCTATCTATATCTCCGTGTCTTGTCTATCTCTTTCAAAAACCCACACACACGATGAATATATCCGGAGGCTGTCTAAGTTAACCCATTCATATATCCACTGGTTGTCTAAATTAATACATTCAGATATCCTTTGGCTGTCTAAGTTAATCCATTAATATATCCAATAGATGTCTAAATTAACCTATTCAGACATCCAGAGGCTGTCTAATTTAACACACACACACACACACACACACACACACACACACACACACACACACACACACACACACACACACACACACACATATATATATATATATATATATATATATATATATATATATATATATATATATATATATATATATATCCACTGGCTGTCTAAGTTAAGACATTCATATATCCACTGGCTGTCTAAGTTAACCCATTCGTATATCCATTGAGGTCTAAATTAACCCATTCAGATATCCACGGGCTGTCTAAGTTAACCAATTAAGATATCGGGCGGCTGTATGAAGTAATCCTTTCATATATCAACTGACTGTCTATAAGTTAAACTCTTCATATATAGGGCGGCTGTCAAAGTTCACCCAATCATATAACCGGCCGCTGTCTAAGTTAACCCATTAATATATGGACGGTTGTCTAAGTTAACCCATTAATATATTGGGCGGTTGTCTAAGTTAACCCAATTCATATAACCGGCTTTTTTCACAGTTAGGTTTTGAATGTATCGTTGATTTATTTAATAGCCAACTACATTTCTTTCATTTTCAGTGTGCGTTTCTTCCTCTGAACAGTTGTGGAATGTGTGTGATCATATTGCCACTGTTGGCCTGACATGACAGCCTTTTATCGTCCCTACTTATGAATGACAATTTGGCAGTCTCCGGGATAGGGATATGTTGCGTTCTTCCTCCGGGAAAAGAATAGGTTGTTGTCTTTCGCCGGGAAAAGAATAAGTTGTTCCATCTCCACGGTAGGTGCTTCAATGTGTCCATTAGTTAGTGTAGGTGTTGTTTGTGTTCATTACTGAAGGTAGGCGTTGGTTGTGCTCATTACTGGGAGTAGGTGTACACCTGGTACACACTGGCAACAGTACAACTTTTGGCACATACCATCAGTGGTACTTCTTCTTCTTCTTCTTCTTCTTCTTCTTCTTCTTCTTCTTCTTCTTCTTCTTCTTCTTCTTCTTCTTCTTCTTCTTCTTCTTCTTCTTCTTCTTCTTCTTCTTCTTCTTCTTCTGCGTTCATCCGGAGAGTTTTTTCGGACGTGATTGCGCTGTGCCTGTTTACATCAGAGCTGCGTTCTTGCGCCGTTAGGCCGACACATCCGACTTCTGCGGGCATTTGTTGACCGGGTTAACATTTCCTGGGCCATCAGTGGTACAACACCCAGCACACACCGGCAACAGTATAACTTTTGACACATACGAACAATGGAACTACACTCGGCACATACCGTCAATGGTACGACACCCGGCACACACCAGCAATAGCCCAACCTTTGGCACATACTATCAGTGGTACGACACCCAGCACATACCATCAGTGGTTCAACACCCGGCACATACCATCAGTGGTACGACACCGGAACATGCCATAAGTGGTGAGACACCACAACATACCATCAGTGGTACGACACCCGGAACATATCATCGATTGTAGAACTTCAGGATCACACCAACAATGACACCGACTCTTGGCACGCACCAATAATGTTACAACTCTTGACACACACCAACAATGGTGCATACTCCCAACACACACCAACAATGTCACATACTCCCAACACACACCAACAATGGTACATGCTTCAAACACACACCAACAATGGTAGTGATGCCGTAATAATAACGAAACTACTCATTGAGCATTCATTTCTTAAGACAAATGTCATCTCTATGGGATCGTGCCAATTTCCACAACTGTCTGCTATCAATATTTAGCCACCGGTTGTGGCGCAAGGTGTTTGATCTTCCTACCATCTACTGCTTGACTCTAGGCGGGGTGGATGGGAATGTCTGTTGCTGCTGGACAGTTGAGCGGCTGTGTCATGTCACGAGAATTTGATAAACCTAATCAGTGATTGCGGAAATAACAAAGCCGATCGATACCTGGACTATATAAAGATGCCAGACCAAAGTAGTTCCACCTGTATTTGTCTCCACAACCTGGGAAGCGTAATACATAGATAGTATCAATTGTTTCGGAACAAGTGAGGCACTCATCATCGTCATGTGCCATGCCGATAAGCGTGAGCGGTCATGTTTCGCCATCTCACACGATCACCAGAGTCGTGGATAAGCTCTGTGTTCTTGTCTCGACCATACCATATGGCCAAGCCATCCAGGTATTTACTTCTCCGCCTTCGCCTTGTTCTTTTCCCCTCAATATTGCCAGTTGTCACGAAGTTTTCCAATTTATTTCTGAGGCACTAAGACAGTACATACACACATTATTAAGTATTAACTAGCGCTCAAAGAAGTACAAGAAGAAAAAAACAGAGATTAGTGGACAACTAGGCAACATAACAATTTAAAGTTATCGTTATCAGACGGGGTTCTAACTTGTCTCCTCCAAATGACTACAGTGACTCGCTGCAGGAACTCCGAACGCGTGCCAGCTCGGCATCTATGGGTGTCAGTCAAAACGTGTGAATGTGTTTAGAACCAACTGGGCATCTATGGGTGTCAGTCAAAACGTGTGAATGTGTTTAGAACCAACTCGGCATCTATGGGTGTCAGTCAAAACGTGTGAATGTGTTTAGAACCAACTCGGCATCTATGGGCGTCAGTCAAAACGTGTGAATGTGTTTAGAACTAACTCAGCATCTATGGGCGTCTGCCAAAACGTGTGAATGTGTTTAGAACCAACTCGGCATCTATGGGCTTCTGTCAAAAAGTGTGAATGTGTTTAGAACCAACTGGGCATCTATGGGCGTCAGTCAAAACGTGTGAATGTGTTTAGAACCAACTGGGCATCTATGGGCGTCAGTCAAAACGTGTGAATGTGTTTAGAACCAACTCGGCATCTATGGGCGTCAGTCAAAACGTGTGAATGTGTTTAGAACCAACTCGGCATCTATGGGCGTCAGTCAAAACGTGTGAATGTGATTAGAACCAATTGGGCATCTATGGGCGTCAGTCAAAACGTGTGAATGTGTTTAGAACTAACTCAGCATCTATGGGCGTCTGCCAAAACGTGTGAATGTGTTTAGAACCAACTCGGCATCTATGGGCTTCTGTCAAAAAGTGTGAATGTGTTTAGAACCAACTGGGCATCTATGGGCGTCAGTCAAAACGTGTGAATGTGTTTAGAACCAACTGGGCATCTATGGGCGTCAGTCAAAACGTGTGAATGTGTTTAGAACCAACTCGGCATCTATGGGCGTCAGTCAAAACGTGTGAATGTGTTTAGAACCAACTCGGCATCTATGGGCGTCAGTCAAAACGTGTGAATGTGATTAGAACCAATTGGGCATCTATGGGCGTCAGTCAAAACGTGTGAATGTGTTTAGAACCAACTGGGCATCTATGGGCGTCAGTCAAAACGTGTGAATGTGTTTAGAACCAACTCGGCATCTATGGGCGTCAGTCAAAACGTGTGAATGTGTTTAGAACCTACTAAGCGACAGACAGTATACTTCCGGTGTAGCCAGCGTTTTTGTACACTTCGGATGACATACCACAGGCGCAACTGAAGTTGGTACGAGAAGTGTAAGGGTCTTCTTCTTTCGTTCGCTTGAAATCTATATCTATAAAACAGAGTGTATGTTTGTTTGTGGGTTTGTGGGTCTTGGATGCGTTCGATAACGGTACATCCGATTGAGATGAAATTTTCTACACGTCTTCCTTTCATTCCTGTGCAACCGACTATAATAATTTCTTAATGTAAAATCTTCTACTTATTTAATAACATTTACTTTTCCATTTTCATTATATAATGTTTATATAGCAGAGGGACTTCACTCTAGAAAAGTTATTTCAAGGGGCATAACTTTTAATAACATTTCTATATACTTTATAGTCATATTGTTGGACTTACCTGCACTATAGTTAAACTCTTTGTCTATAGTTATTTTTAGGCATATGAGTTATATTAAATAATGATATAATCTTTAAGGTATTTTTAAAGTTTGCATAAAAATAATGCATTATGCATAACATTTTAACCCATCTTTTTCTGCTTACAAAACTTATCAACTGTCATGTCGGTGATTAAAAACAGTTTTCATTAAAAATAATGAATGGTGTGTGGAAGGACATTCTTTTAAGTTACTGTGCGCCAGGAGCTGGGCGAAACCACGCCGGGTCAGATAGATAGACAGATAGTCGGGAACGGAAGCTTATTTGACTACTTATATGAATGAATTAAATGACATGCTCCCTACCAGGGACTGGGTGAAGCCGGGCCGGGACAGACAGACAGACAGATAGACAGACAAACAGATACTCGGGAACGGGAGAGCTTATATGACTACGTATATGAATAAAATGAGATGCTCCCCACCAGGGACTGGGTGAAGCCGGGTCAGACAGACAGATAGTCGGGAACGGGAGAGCTTATATGGCTACTTATATTAATTAAATGAGATGCTCCCCACCAGGGACTGGGTGAAGCCGGGCCGGGTCAGCCAGACAGACAGGCAGACAGACAAACAAGCAGACAGACAGACTGATAGATAGATAGATCCCCTCCAGGGCCTGGGCGAAGCCGGGCCTGGTCAGCTAGTATGTTTATAACTGCAATGTTGTCTCTTGTATGAATGTAACAGTCTTTTTTAGTTCACTCAGCGGTCCATAGAGTTTATCTTCCACTGTTGACTCTCTAGGCAAGAAGGTTTGCCTGGATATATTGTAGTTTGGGCAGTCCTGAAGCATGTGTTCTGCTGTCTGCGACGCCAAACCACATGTGCACATGGCTGAGTTGTAAGGGTCTGAAAGTTAGCTTTTACTTAAAGGAATTCCGAATTTACATTCGATAAGGTTGGAATCCTAACTAATCACCAATTTCGCTTACTTAATAGACGTCTTTGTTTCAGTGCGCCAGAACTATGATCGATAGATTTCTATATTCTCGCCAATTGCCCAGTGACGGTTGAAATCATGTCTTGCGTAAATAAATTCCTATTATTAGGGAAATTATTATATCGCACAGGCATTGATAATGCACATTGGGAGCAAGTCGCCGCTGAACGTGTTGCATGGAGGGCAAACATCAGAAATGGAATAAAGACAAAGGAGAAAATTATTGCAGATAAGTCAAACACCGAGCGTGTGAGACGTAAGATGGTGCATGATGGTGAAAATGACAACGTGTTCACATGCACCCACTGTGAACGAACATTTACAGCGTGAATTGGCCTTATCAGTCACATTCGCTACCGCCATGGGTAAAAGTTATTATGCCTTTTTGAAGCACAAACTATCGTCTGTCAAGATGGCAAGGTGCCAATGATATCGCATGTGCATTTATGTACGTTATGACTGTGTGTTAGTTAAGAGATAAGACGATATGTACTTGAGACCTAGAAAAATTATGTCGGTTCTGTTTTCACTGCTTATATACATAAGTATACAGGAACATTGAAGATATGGAAGGAATCAACATTGGGGGACGATGCATCAATAACATTAGATATGCAGATGATACAGTCTTGATTGCAGACAATGAACAGGACCTGCAAAATTTAGTAGATGCGATTGTGACACACAGTGAACAACTAGGGTTAGAATTAAATTGTAAAAAGACACAGATTATGGTCGTCACTAGGAAGGACGAAATACCACAATGTAATATACAAGTAAATGGGAATATTCTTCAACAAGTGAGCAGGTACAATTATCTCGGAACAGTAATAACATCTGATGGGAGATGCCTTGAAGAGATTAGAACAAGAATCGCCATGGCAAAAGTAGCCTTTAGCAAGATGAAAAACATATTGACCAATAAAAAGATGTCAATTGAAACGAGAAAGAGAGTGTTGAGATGCTACATTGAGCCTGTACTTTTGTATGGATGTGAAGCGTGGACAATGAGCAGTCAGGCTGAAAAACATCTGATGGCTGTAGAGATGTGGTTTCTGAGGAAAATGCAAAGAATACCATGGACAGCCAGAAAGACCAATGAACAAGTCCTTCAAGAAACAAATGAAGATCGTAAATTGATTAGAGAAATTAGACGTAGACAGTCAAAATTTTTTGGACATGTTATGAGAAGAAATGGATTGGAGAATTTGGTGACAACTGGTAAGATCGAGGGGAACAGACCAAGGGGAAGACCTAGAAGCAAGTACCTGGATGGCTTGGCCTTGTGGCATAGTCGAGACAGAAACACGGAGCTGATCCACGACTCTGGTGATCGGGTGAGATGGCAGAACATGACCGCCCACGCTTACCGGCATGGCACATGATGGATGGATGGATACAGGAACAGAGGAAACATACAGTTACACACACCGTACCGTTAACTGTGTAAACACAGATGGAGTTTTAAATGTCTTTGTAATCGCAATATAGTTTCACTTAATGTGCACTAATTTGTCGATTATGTTGAAACATTTACAAATGGCAGATGCGTATTTACAACACTGCGCGGAGAGCCTAACAAATGTGCAAAAATAATGACTGTTGATTAAGTTATGAAGTTGACTGACGGCGATATGCAGTTAACTGGTACATGTTATCAGATTATCTGTTCTAGAGTGGATGATATCATCTACAAGAATAGCGCAGTGAGCAAGGGTTTGACTAGTGTTATCTTGTGAAAGCTTGTTTGCGCATCCTGTTACAGTGCCATTACCTCCTATTCATTTCAAATTAATTTCCGAAATGTGGCTGACTTGGTCGAAGGATTATTAATCTGAGGCTGGAAAGGGCCCCAATTATAACTTGCGCTTAGGCTTAGAAAGGGATAGGTGTGATGGGGAAAACATGACCTATGATTGGTTCACGATAACTGGCTACTGTGTAAGCGAGGTTGGGAAAGAAACGCGGAACCCAGTTTCTCTGATCACAGGATGAAAGGGACACGAACTTTGAGAAATGTGCTCAGTACCAGTGCACTTTGAAAGATGTAGAGATTAATTTTTACAGTCACCTATAAATACATTAGTCTTGTGTGTGTGTGTGTGTGTGCGTGCGTGTGTGCGTGCGTGCGTGTGTGTGTGTGTGTATGCATGTATGCATGTATGAATGTATATACACGAGTGAGGCAAGTTAGCGGAGTGTCAGACACGCTTGTCTGTCAACTGGTTGGTTTTATGCTCGAAACCCCATCGAAGCGTATAGTTTTAAATTGATCTAGGCTCCCAGGTCAGTTAGATGCATATCCTTTAGAGGATGTCGTAGTCAACCCCAGCAGTTTTTGACTGTGATATCTTGGCAAGTTTACGTTCAGTAGTTTGCCATTGCTTTCTGAACGACCAGCATTCATCCCATTTTATAAAAACAAACACAATGCAATCTGATGCCAAATCGCCCTCAGCTGTGTTTCGAACGCGGTATGCGGGATTACGAACTGCGACTGTAAGCCCTTCGTCACAGAGGGAGGGAGGGTGGAGGTCAACCCAACCTAAAATGATTACCAGGAAATATAATGAGAAGTAAAGACAACAGTGTTATATTGACCACATCACCCGTCGAATATAGACTGGTCTAAAATAAATTGTGGTAGCACGTGTATCCACTACTAAACAAGGTCTTTACAAGAGTGCTTTACTTGTTATTTCTATAAGCAAGTGCCGAGGATTTATGTTGTGGAGAGGTATAACTCAATTTTACAAACTATCGTCTGACAAGGCGGTAAGGTGCCAGTCAGTCAGTCATTTATACAAGTGCCGCTGAATTTGTGAAAACGCTATTAACATATACAGTATATCAACAATGTATCAGGGTGAAAAGACTCGTGTGGTGAAAAGTGTACACACATAATTGCTGTGATATATACAATTGTCAAAGCGAGTTAGAGTGATACTTTCGACTGACTTATGAATGCATGTTGTCAGTTGGATGTGTAGAGACTGATTTATGAACAGCGTGTAGGCAGAGTCAAACTGATCTAGTTATGATCTTACAGATTGTCCTATTATTAAGAAAAGTCCCCACAGACTAGACGACTTTTGTTTTTCTGTTCCTTCAGGTAGATTGCTTGTTAGGATGAAAACGTTTCATGATTTTCCCCAGAGTCGGCTGGCTTCGTGTTCAAATCATGGACTGTTATCCTATTCGCTTCCTTCTTTCTCGTACACAATCACTTTTTCTCTCTTTAACAGTAAACTCCCAGGCCATACCATAAACTGATAAAAGCCGGCGAAAGCTTAGATATTTCGAGAGGATTACAAATCAAACCCCGAAGGTCCATCGATGAAGCTGTGGGTACCTACCCATTGAACTTTTAATAAACGCAGTGTAGAAGTGCCGAGTTCTGTCGTGGGTGGTCTAAGATGTCACCTTACTATGCCTCTTACAGTGTCATGATAAAGCTGTCTGACTTGTGGAAGCTGTCGAATTAACTACAGTTGTATACCACTTGACGAACGATGCACGTCACCATGTGAGCTTAATAATGTTACCCTCCTATACTCATTTAATAGCATTGTAGACGAATATTGGGTGGTTGGGGTGGGGGGGGGGGTAAAGATATATAATAATGATACATTATTATATCTTTATAATGTATCATATTCAATACTATTGTATGGCACGAAAGCCTGGACATTGAACAAGCAATTAGAAAGTCGAATAGATGCCCTGGAGATGTAGATATACAGAAGAATATGTTGTATTTCATGGAAACAGAAACAATCAAATACAGAGGTTCTAGAAAAAAACTGGGAATGAAAAGATAGTTGATCAAAGATATAAAAAAAAAAGAGGCAAGTGAAATATTTGGCCACATTAAAAGACAACACATTTATAAAAACTATACTGGAGGGCAAGGTTGAGGACAAGCGAACAAGAGGTAGACAACGATACAAGTGGATAGATAGCATTAAGAGATGGATGAACATCAGTCTGACTGAATGTACAGTCAAAGCGAGAGACAGACAGTATTGGAGGTCCATTACAGCCAATCTACATCGTGGAGACGGCACTTAATTGATTGATTGAATAATGACACAAAGGACAAGAGGAGCTTTTATAGCACTAGGAAATGTTGTAAGGTCAAAAGAAATTAGAGTTAGCAATAAAAGTGAGAATCTTCACATTTGTCGTTAATTGAGTAATATTGTATGGATCAGAAACATGACGAATGATGAATTGGATTACACATAAATTGCAAACATTCATTAATTGGTGCCTGCGCAGAATGGAAAGACTACAATTGTATGACAGAGTTACCTGTTTGATGTTCATGGAGAGAACTAAACCAGGAGATGACACTGGATAGGGGAACTAAACCAAGAGATGACACTGGATAAGAGAACTAAACCAAGAGATGATACTGGATACGGGAACTAAACCAAGAGATGACACTGGATAGGGGAACTAAACAAAGAGATAACACTGGAATGGAGAACGAACGAACTATCTTTATTTTCAAAGGGTAACAAATTGGGCATGCATTGCCCGTCTTACATTTGGCCCATCCAATCACTCATCTTTCACATTCATAGACACACACGCACTCATACAAACCTGCATACATACGGACATCATTTGCACAAACTCTCACAGTTATGCACACACTCAATAACATACAAATACACACTCCCTCGCATACACTGCATGCATGCACACATACCCACACAAACTTATGCACATATATACACGAACATAAACACACACACATTTAGACACACACACGCACATACACACATATACACGCATCGCACACATACACACACGAACACACATATATACACCCATATACACACATACACACATGTACACACATAAACACACATACACACAAACATACACTACACACATACAAACAAACATAAACACACTCACTCATGCGCACACATACATATATACATACATACATACATACATACATACATACATACACACATGCAAACACATACACGCACACATACACACACATACATATACACACGCATGCACATACACATACATACACAGTACTAAGCAGGCACGGAGAAGTAGAGTAAGACACGGAGAAGTAGAGTAAGACACGGAGAAGTAGAATAAGACACGTAGAAATAGAGTAAGACACGGAGAAGTAGGAGTACGGCACGGAAAAGCAGGAGTAAGTCACGGAGAATTAGAGTAATACACGGAGAAGTAGAGTAAGACACGGAGAAGAAATGTGGAGACAGAGAAAAATAATATTGGGGAGGCAATGGCGGAGCTACATAAGATAGCTCATGATAGGATGGCTTGTTGGGCGTTGATTGAGAGCTTATGGCCCAATTTGGGTGGGGTAGGAGAGGAATAAGAAGGATAGGAAGAATTATCCTCATAACAATGACACTCCTCTGACGTGTCTCCACCTTGTCGTGGTAGAGGAGCTTGCGTGTCCCAATGACGCCAAGAGATCTGCCGACGGAAGCTTTGGATTGGGACCAGACTAAAAGAGACACAACCTGCTGCTCTGCAGGTAAACTGAGGATAGGCAGTCAAAGACCGAATCAGGCGCATTATACCACCAATTCTTGGTCCGGACACATACTCTAAGGCTCTCCACTGAGGGATATACTGAACGCCTCTAAGTCAACATACCTCGGATGTGAGAGCTGGGCCGATACTCACCCACTGCAAAATGGTGGTGAGATGCTAAGCCTGCTACATGCTTAGTCCAGATACCTGCTCGAAATCTCTCATCCGTGGGATAAGAAGGATCCCCGGATGAGAGAGCCTGGCCGTTACTCGCTCTCTGCTGCATGGAGGTAAGGTGCTGAGCCGGCAGCATTTGTAATCTACCTCGTGAGCGTTACTAAAGGTGGAAAACCGTCTCAATCGCACGTAGTGGTTACGATGCAAGTCTGTACTAGAGATCACTGAGTGAGATTAGACAAACGTGGGAAAGCTCCCGAAGTGGAAAACCGCAGAGTGGATGTCGTCTGCAGACCAAGTAGAAAAACGCTCCATTAACACGAAACGGAACGCTTGGCTAGGGAATTCATTACGTTGAAGTCCGAAGCGAAAGCTTGCTGAGTGGATGTAGTCTGCAGACTGACCGTTCCTGGTCTATACGGGGAGCGGCCAGGGGCGAACGAAATGCCCAATACATGGAAGTGAGGAATTAAAGCAGCTATGAGCAGGACGTGGCGATTCCTCGGGTGAGCCCAGTCTCAGGGCGCTATGTGCTGGCTCTGCAATTATGGAAACCTCGTTGGATGGCGGAAAATGCCCTTGGACTGTCCCTGGCTTCCATTGAGGACTGACCGTAAAATCCTTGGCCCTTCTAACTTGACCAGCAGAGATGTGGACGACACTGCAACATTATGTCCCTCGAAACCCCCAGGAAGGCCAACTGATTAAAAAATGCATGCAGATGTCGAATGTGCCGGCCTAAGGGTGCAAATAAATTGGCACAACGCAACAACGTCCGAGTGAAATGTTCCTCGTGCCCGGAACAGCTCTCACTATCTTGTCTTCCGGTCGGAACAGCCCTGACTATCTAGTTTTCCGGCCGGAACGGCACTGATGATCTAGTTTTCCGGGCACAGCGTCCGTACACTTCCGAACCGAAAGCTCGCTGAGTGGAAGTCGTCTGCAGGATATGTCTGTCTGTGCAGGAGCGGCATGTGGCGCACGAAATGCCCAATACATGGAAGTGAGGAATTAAAGCAGCCATGTGCAGGATGTGGCGATTCCTGGGGTGAGCCCAGCACGAGAGCGCTATGTGTCGGCCCTGCAATTATGGAAGCCTCCCTGGATGGCGGAAAATTCCATGGACTGTTCCTGCCTTCCCTTGAGGACTGACCGTGAAGTCTTTGACCGTTCTAACTAGACCAGCTGGGATGTGGACGGCACCACAACAGTGAGAGTCCCCCAGCAATGCTAACCTGAATAAAAAATGCACGCTAAAGTCGGATGTGTTGGCCTAAGGGTCTCGGCCCAAGGGTGCCTAACTTAGACACACCGCAATTACGTCTGAAAAACACTCCGGATAAACGCAAAAGAAGAATATAACGCTAACAACAACAACAGCAACAGCAAAGTAACATGGAAGTGATTACGGCCTTCATACGATTACTAATTTTCCTACCTCAACAGCAACTTCATTAAACAATCGAATGATATACTGAACTGGAGCGTCATGATCACCGGTGTCTGCTACATTCCGGTAGCCGAAGAGGAAGAAGATCCTGCTATAAAAATACAAGTAATTACAACTATGCATAATTACAATAACTATTATATCTAAGAAGAAAGTAATTATGACTGCTACAAATGAGAGTAATTACCCTAATTAATGACTAATTGAATGATCCGGCAGCATGTGCACATGTCTAATTTTAATGTCTAACTGAGTGACTCATGATTTTCTCTCCAACAGAAGATTTTGTTTTTATTCGCATTTCCTTTACAGGACATCGCTGTCAACACCAGCATTTTACCGTTGTTGTTGATTTCTTGACAAGATTACGATCAGTAGTTTGCCATTGCTTTCTGAGCGGCCAGCTAACGTATCCCGTAAGCCACCAACGCGGCGAGAACCACTACCAATTCTCGCGAGCACGTGACCCTACGTGGATAACCAGGATTTCAACAGAAGATTTGGGTTCCAAATGTTGCTGTATGTAGCCGAGGCGCGGTGTTGGGGTGAGCGCCCAACATTGCTCAAATACCTCAATGGCTCGTGAATACATAACCTATGCAGCAAAAGTCCAACTCCTGGCCTTCACGTGGCGGACCTGTTTAAACTAACAGGAGAAGGGGCGACGGCGAGTCTCTGGCGCCGGAAAATAACCAGTATGCTCTAGATGTGTATGCACGTACATGCATGCGCAGACAGGTGTGTGCGCGCGTACACATCTACACTCGAGTGAGACCACAGTCTGCTCTAGCAAAGAAAGGTGCTGAAGACGGAGGCAACCAGCCAAGAGGCGCACCACAGAAATCAGGATGCCACGCAATCACGCAAAATGGAATATGTCGACTACTGCTAATCGTTATGGTGCTCGCCCTGCTTTGGACCCCCAGGCAGGTGCAGTGCCGGGCCCTATGTCTCGAAAGGGTCCAACCCCAACTACTGGAGGTCCTTCTCAGATGTCCTGTGGAGCCAGGGGACATGAGAATAGGACGAATGGCCATACTAAACGAAGACTTAAAATAATGCACTAGAATGCGGAGGGAGTCAGAAACAAAAAAATATAATTAGAAAAAATCTTGGACCAAGAAAAAGTAAGCATATGTTGCTTGCAAGAAACTCACCTCAATGAAAATATAGCCTTCAAAATCAGAGGCTACCAGTGTTACCGATCTGACCGAAAGAACAGGCGAAAAGGTGGGATACTGACCCTTGTAAGAAATAACATCATGGCTTCCCAAATCAAAGTCTACATGGAAGGGGCTGAGTATCAGACACTTAAACTTAAGACAGGTAATACAGATCTACATCTGATCAATTACTACTGTCCAAGTGACCGCCCACAGGCACTGGACACTCTACCACTAAAAGAAAAAATGATTGTGTGTGGCGATTTCAACAGCCACTCGCAGAGCTGGGGCTATGATCACATGGACCAGAGAGGAGAGAGACTGGAAGACTGGCAGGATGAGAATAGATTCATGTTGATTAACAAGCCGTCCGACCCACATACCTTCTACTCGAGATCATGGCACTCTACAACTACACCTGACCTGGCTTTTCATTCACCAGACCTGGAGTGGAACATTACACGAACTGTTGGGAAACAACTTGGTGGCAGTGACCATCGGCCAGTCTTTCTAACCGTAGAAAATGAGCTTGTAAGTGAAAGCAGCACCCTCTCGAGGTGGAACTACAAGAAAGCAGACTGGGCAATGTACAAGCATCGCACCAGCATACTGGTTAGAAACCTGAACACTGAGAAAGACATAAATAAAGCAGTTGAAGAGTTTGGGAAATGCATACTACAGGCAGCGCGAGAAACAGTACCAAGAGGAGCCCGTAAACAATATAAACCCTACTGGAGTAGTGAACTGGAACAGTTGCATAATGATGTTGAAGTGTGTAGAAAGCAAGCAGAGGCCACACCCAGCCAAGAGCACCACAATAAATTCCAGCATGCAAAAGCCAAATTTCAAAGGGCCAAGCTGCAGGCTAGACGGAAAAGCTGGCAGGAGAAAACGGAGTCTCTGAACTTTGAAAGAGACACAAGGAAATTGTGGAAGCTAATAAAACAGCTTAATGACGAGGGCACAGGGAGAAACTCAAAAATTGCACTACATAAAGATGGAAAAATCTTAACAAGAAAGCAAGCAGCTGACCATTTTGCGGACTCGTTCGCACAAGATAGCAATATCAAAATTAGTCCAGAGAAACAACAAGAGATTCGAGAGAAACGACAACATACAGGACAGAAGGAAATAGTACATAAGGTTCTGGAGGCACCCATCACAATCAGCGAACTGGAGCTAGCCATATCAAAACTGAAAATGAGAAAGTCACCAGGAGCTGATGGTATCTCCAATGAAATGATCAGGAACCTAGGAACAGAGGCCAAAACAAAGCTGTTGCAGATCTTCAATAACAGCTGGACCTTAGGCAGTGTTCCACAAGCCTGGAGAGAAGCAATCATGATACCCCTCCTAAAATCAGGGAAAGATGGTTCCATTGCCTCTAGCTACAGACCAATTAGCCTCACCAGCTGTCTCTGCAAAACACTGGAGCGCATCATCAATCACAGACTGCAGTGGTACATTGAAAGTAAAAACATCCTTGTGCCACAGCAGGCTGGCTTTAGGCAGTGCTACTCTACGGAAGATCAGACAACCTACCTCTCTCAAGAAATTGAGGATGCATTCCAAGAGAAGAAGCTGGTGCTTGCGGCATGGATAGATCTGAAGAAAGCCTTTGACAAAGTCTGGAAAGAAGGTCTGATGAAGAAACTGAGAAACTGCAAAGTCAATGGAAGAATGTACAAATGGGTGAAAGCATACTTGCACAACAGAAGAGCCCGAGTACAGATAGACGGACTCAAGAGCAAGAAAGTACTACTGCGTCACGGTGTCCCCCAGGGCGGAGTCTTGTCCCCCACACTTTTTCTAATCTTCATCAATGATCTTGTTGCTCACCTACCGCATGGAATTAAAGCGGCAATGTACGCCGATGACCTGGTTCTATGGAGCACAAATGAATATGCATCAGTGGCCACCAGATTGCTACAAAGAGCTGTAGATACATTTGCTGCATGGGCAAATAGATGGTGTGTCAGCATAAACACTGACAAGTGCAGCACCACCCTATTTACCCTCTCTCCAAAACAAAAGGCAGGGATCATCCAGATAAATGGAACACCCTTAAGAGAAGATAAAGAACCAACATACCTTGGAGTAACATTTGATGGCAAGCTGACATGGAGAAAGCACATCAACAAAGCAGTAGCAAAAGCCAGAAGGAAAATAGCCATCCTGAGAAAGCTAAGTGGAACCACATGGGGAGCCAGTACGAAAATACTTAGCAAAGTTTACCAACAGAGCATACGACCACACCTGGAATATGGGTCAACTGCGTGGTGTTCAGCATCAAATACCACACTACAAGAGCTGGACAAGGTGCAAAATCAAGCACTTAGAGTCACCACAGGAGGGATGAGATCAACCCCTATAGTGGAAATGGAGAAGATGGGGAGGACACAGGCACTGAGTGAGCGCAGAGATACGAAAACGCTAATACAAGCAGAAAAGTTCCTCAGCTTGCCAGGCCACCCTATGAAGAACAGATTTGAAAACCTAGCTATGGGGCGGTTGAAAAGAAGTAGTTTTATCCACCAGGCCAAACGACTCTGCAGAGAAACCACTGATCTGCCCACAGTTGGTATCCCCCTAACAACTATTCCAGAGCGAACTCCATGGAAAGATGAGCATAGACTATCGTTACAAATCCAGACAAAAGTGAGAGGAATATTTGACAAGGAAGAACAGAACAGTGTGCAGCGCAGAACAGCCACTCTCAGCTTCCTTGATGAAGAATACCCACAGGACCTCTGGATCCGAGTCTACACAGATGGGTCAGCACAAAATGCTGTTCGAAATAGAGGAGCGGGAGTGTACATAGAATACCCAAACAATACTAGGGACACAGCCAGAGTACCGACAGGAAAGTACTGCCATAACTATGATGCCGAAATTGAGGCAATCAAGATAGCAACAGAGAAATTACTAAATAACAGCAATGGTACACAACCTGTGGTGCTACTAACAGATGCAAAATCAGTACTCGAGGCGCTCCTCTCTGGGAAATTGCCAGTACTAAGGACACTACTTTCTGAACTTAGCAGTCAGCATAAAGTCACCATACAGTGGATACCATCCCACTGTGGAGTACCCGGAAACGACAGAGCTGATCAATTGGCTAAGGAAGGAGCCAAAGAGGAACAGCCTGATGTGCCCGTTACATACCACCAAAAGAAAAGAATGATCAAATCAGTCAGAAAGCCACCAAAACCTGCTCAAGATGACTACCACATTATGGACAGACCAGAACAAGTCATTATTCTGCGCCTCAGAACAGGACACAATAGATTACGCAACCACATGTATACAAAATTCAAGATTGGTGAAACAGCCATGTGCACATGTGGATTGGCGTCGCAGACAGCAGAGCACATACTCCAAGACTGCCCAAAATATAACATTTCTAGGCAAACCTTCTGGCCTAGAGAGACGACAGTGGAAGATAAACTCTATGGACCACTGTGTGAACTGAAAAAAACAGTTCAATTCATGCAAGAGACGACATTGCAGATATAGACATATTTCAAGCGAACGAAAGAAGAAAAAAAAGAACAGAAGATTTAACAAATTGAAAACTTCCACATACCTGTCGTAATCAACACCAGTGTGTGAACATTGCGTCCGCTAATCGGTCATTCACATGCGCCCTACATCGGCTCGTGGAGTGCGCTAACGGGTGGAGCAGACATGCTTTGTTAGAAGATTTGAAAGGAGGGATCATCTTCTGGATTTCAGCTACAGTATTAAAGAAGTTAATAAATGACGTGGCCTCGTTAGAGAACTTGTAACGGTGTCAATGTCCGGACTTCGTACGTCAATAACCTGCAAATTGCAGACATTTTGCCCGTGTAACAAATCGGCTTATGTATGCGACTCCCCCCCCCCCTCCCCCCCCCCGCTCTCTGTCTCTGTCTCTGTCTCTGTCTCTGTCTCTCTCTGTCTGTCTGTCTGTCTCTCTCTCTCTCTCTCTCTCTCTCTCTCTCTCTCTCTCTCTCTCTCTCTCTCTCTCTCTCTCTCTCTCTCTCTCTCTCCGTGCGTATGTTTGTGTGGATTTATATCATATAATCTGCACAACGAGATGACTGCCGCCTCGCTTTGAATTCGACCTCGTTTATTTTCAGGTCTTCGACCTCCACTTTGCCCTTGATTATTTTTTTATGCGAAAGCTTCGCTCCGAAGGTTTCTTATAACTTCGTGTATCTTTAATATGTTCATTTATTTGTTGCTTTTCTGTGCTCTATGCACATTTAATGTGAAAGCCTGGAAGTGAATGATATGATGGTACTGTGTAAAGGCGGTTCCAGTTGGTCGGGTGGCCAAAAAGACTTGTGGCGTCAGCAAAACCGAAGCCCCACATAAGTGACAGGTTCAACGCGGTACTTCTAGGGCTTATAACTATTTTAACTGTCTAGCTGCGACCGATTTGGCAGCAGACCGCAGCGCTGGGTTTTAACGTGTTGGTATGGGAGCCGGTCGATCAGAAAGCAATGGCAAACTACTGAAAGTAAACTTGCCAAGACATCAACAACAGCAGTGCTGGTGTTGACAGTGATGTCTTGTAAATAGGATATGGAATTAAAAACGACTCATTGTAGCTGTACCGTAGTAAATTGTGCATTGGCTTACAATTACATCGTTCTAGGTTCTAGAATAAATTGTGCACTGGCTTGCCATTACATCGTTCTGGGTTCTAGACTAGACTGTGTACATCGTTCTGGGTTCTAGACTAGACTGTGTACATCGTTCCAGGTTCTAGACTAGACTTGTGTACATCGTTCCAGGTTCTAGTCTAGACTGTGTACATCGTTCTGGGTTCTAGACTAGACTGTGTACATCGTTCTGGGTTCTAGACTAGACTGTGTACATCGTTCCAGGTTCTAGACTAGACTGTGTACATCGTTCCAGGTTCTAGACTAGACTGTGTACATCGTTCCAGGTTCTAGACTAGACTGTGTACATCGTTCCAGGTTCTAGACTAGACTGTGTACATCGTTCCAGGTTCTAGACTAGACTGTGTACATCGTTCTAGGTTCTAGACTAGACTGTGTACATCGTTCCAGGTTCTAGACTAGACTGTGTACATCGTTCCCGGTTCTAGACTAGACTGTGTACATCGTTCCAGGTTCTAGACTAGACTGCGTACATCGTTTCAGGTTCTAGACTAGACTGTGTACATCGTTCCAGGTTCTAGACTATACTGTGTACATCGTTCTGGGTTCTAGACTAGACTGTGTACATCGTTCCAGGTTCTAGACTAGACTGTGTACATCGTTCCAGGTTCTAGACTATACTGTGTACATCGTTCTGGGTTCTAGACTAGACTGTGTACATCGTTCCAGGTTCTAGACTAGACTGTGTACATCGTTCCAGGTTCTAGACTAGACTTTTGTACATCGTTCCAGGTTCTAGACTAGACTGTGTACATCGTTCTAGGTTCTAGTCTAGACTGCGTACATCGTTTCAGGTTCTAGACTAGACTGTGTACATCGTTCCAGGTTCTAGACTAGACTGTGTACATCGTTCTAGATTCTAGACTAGACTGTGTACATCGTTCTAGGTTCTAGTCTAGACTGTGTACATCGTTCCAGGTTCTAGACTAGACTATGTACATCGTTCCAGGTTCTAGACTAGACTGTGTACATCGTTCCAGGTTCTAGTTTAGACTGTGTACATCGTTCTAGGTTCTAGACTAGCCTGTGTACATCGTTCCAGGTTCTAGACTAGATTGTGTACATCGTTCCAGGTTCTAGACTAGACTGTGTACATTGTTCCAGGTTCTAGAGTAGATTTTGTACTGACTTGCCAATGGAACTTTCCAGGTTCTATCACAAAATTAGACTAGATTTGATTCAGATAACACTGACACATTGATATCTCACAGAGATGCCTCTCATAAGGAAAGGAGGGGAGAAAGCAACACGGTCACTTAATTTGTTAAGACTTAACACAATAACAATAGCATAAAACATATCCCAATGCAGGAGCCTACTATTGGTATGTCATGTGATGGGGCTGTCGCATGTTACAAGCCTGAATCCATGGAGGTGACCAGTCTTTTCATCTGTTGGCGGACGACGAACGTAGGCGTCGAACCCTCATGCACAATCGCTCATTATCAGCAATCAACTACACCACTTACTATATATAAAAAAGTCGCTTAAAAGTCGACAGGGTCGACTTCATTGCACCAGGTTTTATCCCATATGGCTCGGCCTATTTCCGCAGCGCGGTAAGCGTCGCACAAAGCATGAACTCCGTAGCTCCAGCGACGACCCACAGGAGTCTCCGAAAATATTCAGTCGTGAACTGAAGGATCCGGCCCGAAATCGAACCCACAACCTTCGGAGCCCGAATCAAACGGCTTGACCACTTTACTACGGAGATTTACTATATATATAAACATTGTGACTTCTTAGAATATCGTGGACTAAGAACAAGTAAAACTCTGACATTCAACAAGATCTAAACATCGAGGAAAACCCATTCATAAACAGCACTATGTTTGGGCAAACCGAAATATAGGGTGTATTTTTAATGACTATGCAGTGTAAAAAAGTGCCGGTCCAAATTTTGTATTTACCTGTTATGTTGCATGAACTTTACAGAGGGTGAATACAAAACTTGGACCGGCAATATTTTCAAACACTGCACAGTCATTAGAGATGCACACTATATATGGCTATATTAAATGGTACAGTTGCTTGGAAACAACGGTGATGGAGGGATGGGTACCTGGTGGCAGAGGGTCTACTGGTACCAAGACGGACACAGGGCATTGCAGATACTTTGGACATAAGGGTGCCCAAGGCAGGAGAACTGGCGAAGGATCGAGAGATGTTTTGATGGGCTATGATGAGAGAGACGTCTTGCACAAAAATTTCTACACGATGATAGTCATTATTTCTTAACACCCAAAGAGTATTTATCACTGGAATGTTGTTACCTTCAGTTTTCTCGCATGGGTCCATGATGGCTGGAAATGCACCCTGTCATACACACATGATAACCTTACGTGTTTATCTAAAGAGGACCAAGTTATCATATTCAGACTAAAAACATAAAGCAATTCAAAATCCAATCAAAATCTCGTCGATTATCTGAACATTGCAAACACAGATGTTTTATTGTGGAGAGAGTAGACAAACAATGGGGCATGTCTTCCAGAGATGTTGGTTCCATGAGAGATGTAGACAGATCGACAACAAGACCATACCCAACTCTGCTGAAGGAACACAAGTAGGCAGCTTGGTGAACCGAAGACATATTTTCACCTTTAACAGAGAACTAGGCACCATTATGTGTGTACCAACCCAGGGTTTAAAAAGTATTACAAATAAATATGTACACACGCAATTAATGTATTAGATTTTACCTGTAACCAATGAATAAAACTCTTCGGTTTGGAGGTCACAATAATTATGTTTAGACACTCATTGAAGAAAAATAAAAGTAATGAGATGTAACCAAGCAAATGACAAGCTTGATGAAATCTCACTTCAAGAAGGGACACCATACACCTATTTACGGAGCAAGGTAGATAATTATGGGTGAACAGATATAGGTATCAAAATACGAATTCAAAAAAGACAAGAGGAGCTTTATTTGCACTGGGACATTTGTGGAAGTCACCCATAAACACGGAGAACATCAACAAACGAATAATAATAAACAACAAACATAAGAGTGGTGCGGGTTGGGGGAGGAAGAGAGAGAGAGAGAGAGAGAGAGAGAGAGAGAGAGAGAGAGAGAGAGAGAGAGGGAGCGAGAAAGACAGAGAGAGAGAGAGAGAGAGAGAGAGAGAGAGAGTCACCAGTGAGGAACCGAAGAAGAGAACTAAACAAATACCAGTGCATTAAACTGATAGGACAAGACATTGAAGCTGGAGAGGACAAATATTGAGAAAACCTGAGAATAATAAAGCAAGAAAGTGTTTCGTCTGGAAACAACAGAGCAAACGAATTAAAGGAAGATGTATAAACACACGGATAAATAAAGGAAGACGTCTAAACACGCGGAGAAATAAAAGAAGACGTATAAACACACGGAGAAATACAGGAAGGCATATAAACACACAGAGAAATAAAAGAAGACGTATAAACACGCGGAGAAATAAAAGAAGATGTATAAACACACAGAGAAATAAAGGAAGATGTATAAACACACGGAGAAATAAAAGAAGATGTATAAACACGCGGAGAAATAAAAGAAGACGTATAAACACACGGAGAAATAAAGGAAGACGTATAAACACACGGAGAAATAAAGGAAGATGTATAAACACATGGAGAAATAAAGGAAGGGGAAAAAAGTATTAAAAAAATGAATAATACGGGGAGGACATTGAGAGAGCTGCATGAAATAGCAAAACCATATGACGGCTTGGGGGTGAAGTGGTCCAGGGACTATGCACCCACCAATAAAGGATAAAGTGCAAAAGAAAAAAAAATGTACTTGTGCAATGAATACATTCTGTTTCAGCCCTAACAGTGTTACGTGACATACTGAAAGACGCAACAGCGCCACGGTATTTTGAAGTTGTAACACTAGCAAACCGGACACTGAATTGATTAATTACCTGTATTACTGTTTCCTGTGTTAACTCTTCACATAGGTGAAGCTACTTTCCTGGCACGGGGATTTATTGAAAGTTGACATGGGTTACCAGGTTGACCCAGCCATAACTGGTACTAAGGAATGTTCTGGGATGTGAAGGCAACGACTGGTATGATATTGACCACATCATACACCATTGGGTTGGACTATAAAAACTGTCCTAATATTGACCACATCATACACCATTGGGTTGGACTATAACAACTGTCCTAATATTGACCATATAATACACCACTCAGCTAGACTATAAAAACTGTCCTAATATTGACCATATAATACATTACTCAGCTGGACTATAAAAACTGTCCTAATATTGACCATATAATACATCACTCGGTTGGACTATAACAACATGTTTAAATTTGACCACATCATGCATCACGTGACTGGACTGTAAAAAACTGTCCTAATATTGACCACATCACACATCACTCGGCCGGACTATAATAACTGTACTAATATTGACAACATAATACATCACTCGGCTGGACTATAAAAACTGTTCTAATATGCATCAATTCCAGTAAGTCTTTAAACATATTTTCCTATGACACAATAATATGTGGGGAAATGGTCTCTACTTTACTGAGGTAGGGGATTGTGTTGGGTGGATTGGGGATGCAAGGGCGGGTGGGGAGAAGTGTATGGTGTGTGGGTTTGAGATATGCGTGCGGTGTGTTGGTGGGGGATGTGTGAATGATGTGTGGATGGAGGGTATGTTTGTGGTGGTATGGGTGGAGGATAGTGTGTGGTGTGAGGGATGTGTGTGATGGGTGCGGGGAATGTGCGTATGGGTGGGGTATATGTGTGGGTGAGTAGGGGATTGTGGTGGTTGGGGGAAGTATGTGGGGTGTGTGGGTGGGAGATGTGTGTGTGTGGATGGGGAATGTGTGGGTGGGGGTGTGTGAGTGGCTTAGGGATGTGTAGGTGGATGAGGGAGTTGTATGTGTTGGGGTGGGATGTGTGAGTGGGTGGAGGGTGTGTGTGGGTAGGGGTATTGTGATCGAGAGATGTTTGGTTGGGGATGGGTGTGTGTGGGTGCGTAATGGAGGATGTATACGTGAGTAAGTGTGTGTTGGTGGACGGGTAGGGAATGCGTGTGTGGGTGGGGAGAGGTGTGTGGTGTGTTGGTTGGGGATATTATGTGGGTAAGGTATGTGTGTGTGGGTGGGGGATTTTTGTGGTGTGTGAGTGGGGGTATGTGGGGTGGATGGGTAAGGGTATCTGTGTGGGTGTGGGTGGGAATATTGTGTGGTATCTGGGTGGGGGATATGTGTGTGGTGTGTAAGTGGGGATGTGTTGGTGAGGGATGTGTGTGTGTGGTGCGTGGGTTGGGAATAGTGCGTGGTAGGGGGTGTATGTGATGTGTGGGTGGGGGATTGTGTGGTGGGGGATTAGGTTAGGGCATGTGTGGGTGGGTGGAAGTTGAATGTGTGGGTGGTGGGGTGTGTGTGAGTGGATTGGGGATGTATGGGTGGTTAGGGAGATGTGTGTGTGTGTGTGTGTGGGGGGGGGGGACATGTTAGTTGGTGGGGATGTGTGTGTATGGTTTGGGGATGTGTGAGTGGATGTGTGGGTTGGTGGGGGATTGTGTGCATGGGTGGGGAATATGTTGTCGATAGAGATGTGGCTGGGGGATGGGTGGTTTGAGGTGTGGGTGGGGAGAGGATGTGTGGGTTAGGATGTGTATGTGGATGGGCGTGGGATGTGTGGGTTGGTGGGGGAATGTTTGTGGGTGGCGAGTGTGTTTTGGTTGGGGGATCAGGTGAGGGCAGTGTGTGCGGGTGGGGGATGTGCGGGAGGGGGATGGGTCGGTTGGTGGGGTATGTATGTGTCCCTTGGTGTGCGTGTTTGTGGGTAGGTGGGGTGTGTATGTGTCCCTTGGTGCGCGTATGTGTGGGTAGGTGGGCGTGTTGTGTGGGTGGGGTGATGTATGGATAAGTGGGAGATGGGCCTCATAACATGGTAATTAGCCTTGTTTATGTTTACAACATTCATTTCACAATGTTTTTTTTTTCTTCCTATGTAAATGTATAATGCTCTTGATGAACGAAAGACGAGTGATTGGAAGGGCCGAATGTAAGACGGGCCTGCGCGCCCAATTTGTGACCCTAATAAAGTTGATTTGATTTGATTTGACTTGTTATAAATTTAGCTGTCTAGAATTAATGGACATATGAGGGGGATTATTTTCGATCCATTATGGATGAATGGCCGATCCAGTCTTGCAAAGTAAATAGGAGAATCTAAGAACAATACACAAACTCCATAGTACTGGCGTGGCTTATAACGTCTGTATACGACGAGGGAGAGTCAATAAGTAAGTCACACAGTTCTGTGGGATAGCAGGTAAATGTAGTTGGTGTTTTCTATAGGTGTCATTAGGTGACAGCAACATCGAACTTTGTATACTCGTTCGTCAGGTGGCACTAGGTGTCTCATGCGCATGAGCAGGCGCATAAACAAAATGGCGACTGTACTTACGGAGTGTACAACCAAAGAGCACCGTGCTGTTGTGCGTATTTTGTGGGCATAAGGACTGCCTGCAAAGGACATTCATAAGGAAATGCGTTCTGTTTATGCTGACAAATGTTTGTTCCGTAAAGCGGCGCATAGCTGGGTAGAAAACATCCTTCTTTGCCTTGTGTCCAAAAATCCATCAGCAGGGAAGGTTATGCTGACAGTGTTCTGGGATTGTCAAGGAGTGCTTTTAACTAATTTCAAGAAGAAAGGTTACAATGTGAATTTTGAATCGTACTGTGAAGTTCTATCGATGCTTCATGATGCAATTCGAAGAAAACGTCCAGGACTGCTGACTAGAAGAGTGTCGCTTCTTCATGACAATGGCAGACCACACACGGCTCCATTAAATCAGGAGAAAATTAACCAAATAAGGTGGGAAGTTCTGGAACATCCACCTTACAGCCCCGACTTAGCCCCTAGCGATTTTCACCTTTTTGGTCCACTGAAACCCCACCTTGGTGGAAGGCATTTCGCTAATGACGCCAAATTTGAATGTGAAGTGAAAACGTGGTTTAGAAAACAGAGCACGCATTTCTATGCAGCCGGTGTAAGAGGAGTAATAAAACAATGAATAAGTCCATCAATGTTGAAGGAAATTATGTTGAGAAATAAAGGGAGAATGTATGTAGAAAAATAAACTGGTTTCAAGTTGTTATCATATTTAGTTATTTTTCTACAGCCATTTGTGACTTACTTATTGACTGTCCCGCGTAGCATCTCATATGCTATAAATATTCTTTTGTGTATTTCTTCACTAATTTTAAAAATCTGCCCTTGTCAGGGGTAGACAGAGAGAAATGAGACTGGGTGGTCTGGGACTGCGGCGTGGAGGAACGTCGTTAGTAGACTTGACTTAGAACACCAGGCACCGAAATCTGTTGCGCCGTCAATACTTATGCCAGATTATGACCTACTCTTTTTCGATTTCCAACTGTTGGGGAATTTTTGATGTGCACTATGTGCACATTTGTCTTCTTAGTGTTTCACCCCCTACCAGATAAGGTTGCAATATCTCACTCAAGATCGAATAGCCCGTACTGTTTACAAAAAAATGTACAAGTAGTTTAACGGCGAGGGTATCGACTTCATTGCATCCGGTTGTATTCCACATGACTCGGTCTCTGTCCATAGGCGGCCTGGCGATAGCGGCGCACAAAGCACGAACTCAGCTCCAGCGACGACTTCCAGAAGTCTTCGAGAAAACCTGAATGGACCCCACCACTACTCCACAATAGAGACCAATCACGAAAACTATCATGGTTTCTCGGTAATAACCCCACACAGACTACAATGCTGAGTGAGTATATGCACGAAGATTTATCATTTCCCGCTTTGAAGGTAGCACCGGTTGTAACATAGTACAAGCAACAGAGACGGACCCTGCTCCAGCCATTTCGACGCAATGGATTTTGTTAGCAACAGCCACATATGTTTATTGACTAATAGGCACCCGATGAGTGATGTGATCAGTGTCAGACCGGCCGCCATTTCTTCCCAGAACATTCACTAGTACCCACTTCATAGGTTATGTAGCTTTAGTAGCATGGTGAATACTTCACGTGATTATCACCCTTGGGATGGGCGGGGAATGGGGGGAGGGGGGGGGGTAGTGTGGTCGCTAAAGACTTGCCTGCCAACTTGTTCATCATGGGTTCAAATTCACATCTAGGCAAATTTTTAACATTGAAATGGACTCCCAGGTGGACCTAGCCTAAGATGGGTAACGGAAAATAACTTGGGGAGTGAAAGCGGCCGGTGTGTGATGTGGACTGTGTCACCCATTGAGTGTGATGTGGACCGTGTCACCCATTGAGTGTGATGTGGACCGCGTCACCCATTGAGTGTGATGTGGACCGTGTCACCCATTGAGTGTGATGTGGACCGCGTCACCCACTGAGTGTGATGTGGACCGTGTCACCCATTGAGTGTGATGTGGACCGTGTCATCCATTGAGTGTGATGTGGACCGTGTCACCCATTGAGTGTGATGTGGACCGCGTCACCCATTGAGTGTGATGTGGACCGTGTCACCCATTGAGTGTGATGTGGACCGTGTCACCCATTGAGTGTGATGTGGACCGCGTCACCCATTGAGTGTGATGTGGACCGTGTCACCCATTGAGTGTGATGTGGAACGTGTCACCCATTGAGTGTGATGTGGACCGTGTCACCCATTGAGTGTGATGTGGAACGTGTCACCCATTGAGTGTGATGTGGACCGTGTCACCCATTGAGTGTGATGTGGACCGTGTTACCCATTGAGTGTGATGTGGACCGTGTCACCCATTGAGTGTGATGTGGATCGTGTCACCCATTGAGTGTGATGTGGACCGTGTCACCCACTGAGTGTGATGTGGACCGTGTCACCCACTGAGTGTGATGTGGACCGTGTCACCCACTGAGTGTGATGTGGACCGTGTCACCCACTGAGTGTGATGTGGACCGTGTCACCCACTGAGTGTGATGTGGACCGTGTCACCCACTGAGTGTGATGTGGACCGTGTCACCCATTGAGTGTGATGTGGACCGTATCACCCACTGAGTGTGATGTGGACCGTGTCACCCGTTGAGTGTGATGTGGACCGTGTCACCCACTGAGTGTGATGTGGACCGTGTCACCCGTTGAGTGTGATGTGGACCGTGTCACCCGTTGAGTGTGATGTGGACCGTGTCACCCATTGAGTGTGATGTGGACCGTGTCACCCACTGAGTGTGAT
The DNA here is from genome assembly GCA_963921405.1 of Cepaea hortensis. Taxonomy (NCBI): domain Eukaryota; kingdom Metazoa; phylum Mollusca; class Gastropoda; order Stylommatophora; family Helicidae; genus Cepaea; species Cepaea hortensis. Next base: position 72,745,076 of record OY992883.1, on the reverse strand, counting down.
GTGGACCGCGTCACCCATTGAGTGTGATGTGGACCGTGTCACCCACTGAGTGTGATGTGGACCGCGTCACCCATTGAGTGTGATGTGGACCGTGTCACCCATTGAGTGTGATGTGGACCGCGTCACCCACTGAGTGTGATGTGGACTGTGTCACCCACTGAGTGTGATGTGGACCGTGTCACCCACTGAGTGTGATGTGGACCGTGTCACCCACTGAGTATGATGTGGACCGCGTCACCCATTGAGTGTGATGTGGACCGTGTCACCCACTGAGTGTGATGTGGACCGCGTCACCCATTGAGTGTGATGTGGACCGAGTCACCCACTGAGTGTGATGTGGACCGTGTCACCCATTGAGTGTGATGTGGACCGCGTCACCCACTGAGTATGATGTGGACCGTGTCACCCATTGAGTATGATGTGGACCGCGTCACCCATTGAGTGTGATGTCGACCGTGTCACCCATTGAGTGTGATGTGGACCGCGTCACCCATTGAGTGTGATGTGGACTGTGTCACCCACTGAGTGTGATGTCGACCGCGTCACCCATTGAGTGTGATGTGGACCGTGTCACCCATCGAGTGTGATGTGGACCGTGTCACCCATTGAGTGTGATGTGGACCGTGTCACCCATTGAGTGTGATGTGGACCGTGTCACCCACTGAGTGTGATGTGGACCGTGTCACCCATTGAGTGTGATGTGGACCGTGTCACCCACTGAGTATGATGTGGACCGCGTCACCCATTGAGTGTGATGTGGACCGTGTCACCCACTGAGTGTGATGTGGACCGCGTCACCCATTGAGTGTGATGTGGACCGTGTCACCCATTGAGTGTGATGTGGACCGCGTCACCCATTGAGTGTGATGTGGACCGCGTCACCCATTGAGTGTGATGTGGACCGCGTCACCCATTGAGTGTGATGTCGACCGCGTCACCCATTGAGTGTGATGAGGACCGCGTCACCCATTGAGTGTGATGTCGACCGCGTCACCCATTGAGTGTGATGTGGAACGTGTCACCCATTGAGTGTGATGTCGACCGTGTCACCCATTGAGTGTGATGTGGACCGCGTCACCCATTGAGTGTGATGTCGACCGCGTCACCCATTGAGTGTGATGTGGACCGCGTCACCCATTGAGTGTGATGTGGAACGTGTCACCCATTGAGTGTGATGTCGACCGTGTCACCCATTTAGTGTGATGTCGACCGTGTCACCCATTGAGTGTGATGTGGAACGTGTAACCCATTGAGTGTGATGTGGACCGCGTCACCCATTGAGTGTGATGTGGACCGCGTCACCCATTGAGTGTGATGTGGACCGTGTCACCCATTGAGTGTGATGTGGACCGTGTCACCCATTGAGTGTGATGTGGACCGTGTCACCCATTGAGTGTGATGTGGACCGTGTCACCCATTGAGTGTGATGTGGACCGTGTCATTCATTGAGTGTGATGTGGACCGTGTCACCCATTGAGTGTGATGTGGACCGTGTCATTCATTGAGTGTGATGTGGACCGTGTCACCCATTGAGTGTGATGTCGACCGTGTCATTCATTGATTGCCGATTGATCTATACAAGTATGGGACTAGTATATACGCAATAAACAAGGCGCTGTTTCGGGAGCGCAGTGGCTAGTCCGCTTGCTTGCCGACCCGATGGGACGAGTTTACAGTTCGCATCCAGGCGAATATTTAAGATTAATCTAGGGTCCCCGGCCGACCCAGCTTAAAATTGTTACCCGGGAATATTCTGGAAAGTAAACACGGTCGTTGTGATACTGACTACATCACTCATCTAACGTCCGTTGATCTATACAAATATGAGTCTAGCACCTTATGTCCAATTTGCCTCAATGAACCTGTAACTTGTTTAAAACTATGTCTTACATCTGTGAACAATTTGGCATTTTACTGCACTTTGGTGGTTCTCTCTCTCTTTCTACTATGTATCTCTTCTGTCTCTCCTCCCCCTCTCTCTCCTCTCCCTCTCTATTCTCTCCCCCCTCTCCTCCTTCTCCCTTTCTCTCTCGTAGCCTTTGATTCCGTGTTCCTTATAGCAGATACGCTTAACTATATTGTAATGTTTGCATTTATTGGTTTACGTTAGTATCAGCTGGAAGCTTCTAGCCGTTATATCCACATACTGATACCAATGACAGAAGTGATTTATATCATGTGATCTTCACCGGGAAACTGTTTACATTATTCCAAATGGCACTTCATTCTGACATGGGATACGAGACCCTAATTCCATCTCAACCCATTCACTTTAAGTGTCATTGCAACATACAGTCAGCACTATCCGTTTGAAAATGTTATAGTTAAAAATAGTATACCGATATTCAAAGCCTCTCGATGTTTATGTAATAAAATATCTACATATTTGAACTTTTAGTTAAAAGCGTATCACATTTGTATTCTTAGTATGGTGTGTTACAAAAGATGAAGCTACATATTTCTGAGCAGGTTATTTTGCTAGTTGTGCAAATACACTGCTTGCCCTGGTTTCTGACCTTAGTGTCAAACATGCCTCTTGCCATACAAGGTTCAATCTGGATACCACAAGCCATGCAATTTCTAGATCTATTATCCTAACTTAATGTGCATTGACTACACAAAGGCTTTTGATAAAGTGAGACATGTCAACATGATAAGGATGCTTGAAGATCTACAAATTGATGGAAAAGATCTTAGACTTGTAAAAAACATATATTGGAAACAACAAGCTGCCATAAGAGTTGATAATGAAGTAAGCCAATATCAGCCTATTAAAAGGGGTGTGAGACAGGGATGTGTAATGTCTCCTGATCTGTTTTCCCTGTACAGTGAAAGTATTTTCAGAAATATTGAAGATATGGAAGGAATCAACATTGGGGGACGATGCATCAATAACATTAGATATGCAGATGATACAGTCTTGATTGCAGACAATGAACAGGACCTGCAAAATTTAGTAGATGCGATTGTGACACACAGTGAACAACTAGGGTTAGAATTAAATTGTAAAAAGACACAGATTATGGTCGTCACTAGGAAGGACGAAATACCACAATGTAATATACAAGTAAATGGGAATATTCTTCAACAAGTGAGCAGGTACAATTATCTCGGAACAGTAATAACATCTGATGGGAGATGCCTTGAAGAGATTAGAACAAGAATCGCCATGGCAAAAGTAGCCTTTAGCAAGATGAAAAACATATTGACCAATAAAAAGATGTCAATTGAAACGAGAAAGAGAGTGTTGAGATGCTACATTGAGCCTGTACTTTTGTATGGATGTGAAGCGTGGACAATGAGCAGTCAGGCTGAAAAACATCTGATGGCTGTAGAGATGTGGTTTCTGAGGAAAATGCAAAGAATACCATGGACAGCCAGAAAGACCAATGAACAAGTCCTTCAAGAAACAAATGAAGATCGTAAATTGATTAGAGAAATTAGACGTAGACAGTCAAAATTTTGTGGACATGTTATGAGAAGAAATGGATTGGAGAATTTGGTGACAACTGGTAAGATCGAGGGGAACAGACCAAGGGGAAGACCTAGAAGCAAGTACCTGGATGGCTTGGCCTTGTGGCATAGTCGAGACAGAAACACGGAGCTGATCCACGACTCTGGTGATCGGGTGAGATGGCAGAACATGACCGCCCACGCTTACCGGCATGGCACATGATGGATGGATGGAATGTGGATTGGCTGAAAAGATGTATATATGGACCATAGAAATACACGGAGAATAAAATCCTTCCTTCATTGATTTCATACATGCTTTCCTTGGCGTAAGTCACGCCGGTGTGATAAAAATGCCTGCAGATACTAAAGTGCATTATATATATATATTTACATTGGCACCTTGCCGTCTTGACAGACGATAGTATGTGCTTTAAATAGGCATAATAACTTTTACCTATGGCGGCAACGAATGTGACTGATAAGGCCAATTTGCGCTGTAAATGTCCGTTCACAGTGGGTGCATGTGAACACGTGGTCATTTCCACCATCATACACGATCTTACGTCTCAAACGCTCGATGTGTGACTTATCTGCAATAATTTTCTCCTTTGTCTTTATTCCATTTCTGATGTTTGCCCTCCATGCAACACGTTCAGCGGCGACGTGTTCCCAATGTGCACTATCAATGCCTGTATCAATCATGTCCCGCTTACACACATCTTTGTATCGTAGTAGAGGCCGACCCTGAGATCTCTTACCCGTCTGTAATTCACCAAAAAAGATGTCCTTTGGTATTCTACCATCATCCATCCTCCTAAGATATCCTATCCATCTAAGTCTACGAAGACTGAGCATGGAATAAACCGTCACACAACCTGATCTTTCCAATACTTCAGTATTTATGATTTTGTCTTGCCACTTAATACCAAGAATTCTTCGCAGACACCGCATATGAAAGCTGTTTAAACGTTTCTCTTGGTGTGAGTAAGTTGTCCAGGTTTCACTGCCATAAAGAAGAGTACTAAGGACACAGGCTTGATAGACAAGGACTTTTGTTTTGGCAGTAAGCTTCCTGTTCTCCCAGACTCTTTTTCTTAACCTGTTCATTGTTGTTGCTGCCTTACCAATCCGGATATTTATTTCCTGATCTAGGGATCTCTCCATAGCACAAAGCCTGGGCTAAAATATAGAGATCATGTGTTGCCCATGCAGCATGATCCCTCTCTCGGCCTGCCCAGTTCACTCCAGAGGAAAGGTAACACCCCTACATCTGGAACAAGACAAGCTGCAGAAGCTGCCGGATCAGCAAAGCAATGCTCTAACTGTCCGCCTGTCGGAGTTTCGATCCTACACCAGCCGCCAACCAAGGCTCAGGGCCTGGTCTGCCCTGCCATGACATTTTGTCTTTAGCTTGCATTTCCTCGCACCAGGGCAAGGCTTGTACCCTCCCAATTGCGATCTTCCGCCCGAAGCCGTTGACACAATGTGGGGTGTCGGGTTTGGTAAGCGCCACCCAACATTCGGCGCCAACAGAAAGCAGGTAGTATCGTCTACTGTTATACGGTAGCTCAGTCATATCTGACTAAGACCTGACACAATATATATATATATATATATATATATATATATATATATATATATATATATATATATATATATATATATATATATATATATATATGCCGGCTGCCTGGCCGAGGGGTTAGCAGCTTTGCTCCGTTAACCCCGAATTCTCTCGTGGTCGACGTGAGCGGACGAGAATTAGAAGTGGTTCGAGTCACGCCAGTGACTTATGAGAGTATGGAGCCGGTCGCTCAGAAAGTCGTGGCGTGCTGATGAGCGTAATCTAGCCTAGGAATCAACATACAGCTGAAAGATGCTGATGTTGACCGCAATATCCTGAAACAGGATGGAAACGCGGGGTAAAAAAAAAATATATATATATATATATATATATATATATATATATATATATATATATATATATATATATATATATATATATATATATATATATATATATATATATATATATATATATATATATATATATATATATATTGCGTGCGCTTAGTAAAAAGATGAGGAACTTAAAAGGAATAAGTTTAATTAGAATTCTTCTTCTTCTTCTTCAGCGTTCCGAGCCATTGAGGTTCTTTGCTGCAGATACAATCCGTCTCCATTCGTCTCTCTGGTGGACCTTCTCTTGCCAGTCGTTGATTCCAAGTACTTGTAGGTCTGTACATGTATTATCTCTCCACATTAATTAGAATTAGGGAACATAATATCAATGATATAAGAAGCGTAGATTTTAAGATTTTAATAGTTCCATCGAAATGTTCAGGACTGTATTAATAAAAATGCAAATGTCATTTTCCATTAGCTTATACCTTTCCGATCTTCATTTTCAATGGCAGAGGTGTCAAACCGTTGATAATTTCTAATACCTAGCCCCTAACATAAACTTCTCACGAAGGAGGTCAGGATGTTTGAATGCAACAGAGTATGATCATCAGGTATATAATCTGTTTATGATAGTCTAAAAGTGGTATATTGAAGGTTAACGGAGCTGATATACTGTGGGCAGTATATAGCATTATAATATGACCATTAAAAGAACGGAAACATACAAATACCTGGGTACGATCTTCAACTGCTCCAACATCATAAGGGAAGAAATACAAACTAGAATCAACTCTGGAAATAAGATATACTATGCACTACAACATCTACTAAAATCAAAGGCGCTATCTCGTAACACCAAAATCACAATATACAAAACACTGATCAGACCAGTTGTGCTGTATGGCTCTGAAACCTGGAGTACAACGAAAGGAGACGAAGCCTTGTTACAAACCTTTGAGAACAAAATTTTAAGACGCATCTTTGGACCCATTAGGGATACACAAAGTGGAGAGTGGAAAAGAAGAAGTAACAAAGACATTTATGATCTGTTTAAGTCCCCGCTAATCACTGGTATCATGAAGGCAAATAGACTACAATGGCTGGGGCATATAGAAAGAATGGAAGATAATAGGGAAACAAAACTCGCTTAAACTCAGGAAATAAATGACCGTAGACCCCGAGGTAGACCAAGAAGGCGGTGGAGAGATAATACATGTACAGACCTACAAGCACTTGGAATCAACGACTGGCAAGAGAAGGTCCACCAGAGAGACGAATGGAGACGGATTGTATTTGCAGCAAAGAACCTCAATGGCTCGGAACGCTGAAGAAGAAGAAGAAGTATATAGCATTGTTAAGAAGATGATGATGATGGCGATGATGATTAAGAAGAAGAAGATGATTATGATGATAATGATAATGATGATGATGCTATTGCACTGACTGATTGTAATAAAGAAACAATAACACAATTCTTCTTCTTTCGTTCGCTTGAAATATGTCTATAACTGCAATGTAGTCTCTTGTATGAATTTAACTGTTTTATTTAGTTCACTCAGCGGTCCATACAGTTTATCATCGACTGTTGTCTCTCTAGGCCCCCCCAAAAAATGTGCCTAGATATGTTGTATTTTGGGCAGTCTTGGAGTATGTGCTCTGCTGTCTGCGACGCCAATCCACATGTGCACATGGCTGATTCATCAATCTTGAATTTTGTATACTTGTGGTTGCGTAATTTGTCTTGTTCTGAGGCGCAGATTAATGGCTTGTTCTGGTCTGTTCATAACGTGGTAGTCATCTTGAGCAGGTTTTGGTGGCTTTCTGACTAATTTGATCATTCTTTTCTTTTGTTAGTATGTAATGGGCACTCAGAATCCTTCACCATAAGATCCGGAGTACGACAAGGTTGTGTCCTGTCCCCTCTCTTGTTTGTAATATATATAGACAACATATGTACAGAAACCAGCCAAACAGAGACCGCAAGAACACCGCATGACAAGAACACAGAAGAAGAACCATCTGCAAATCTAACTATTAGATAAATCCTCTTTGCGGACGACCAAGCACTAATAGCAAAATCAGAAGCTGAATTTTAAGACCACATGAATAGTCTAAACGAAATGTGTAGGGAACATAACATGAAAATAGTACAAGTAAAACAGAGCTATTGACAATAACTAAAGAAGAAAAAGCAACAACGATTCACCTAAACAAACAACCATTAAAACAAGTAAAGAGTTTCAAGTACCTAGGAAGTATAATATCACTAAATGGCAAATCAGAAGACGAGATAGAAAATAGATGCAATAAGGCAAACCAACTCATTGGACAAATGGCACCAATACTAAAGAACAAACATGTATTAATAACTACTAAGAAAGCACTTTACAACACAATCTTCCTACCAACTCTATGTTACCAATGCCACACCTGGACAATGACAGAAACAGAGGAAAGAAAAATCACAACAACAGAAATGAGATTCCTGAGAAGAATACTCAACGTAGCAAGAAGAGATAAGATCAGAAATGACGAAATTAGGACTAAAGTGGGGGTTATAGCTGCACTAGATTTTATTAGAAGGCAGCAAGTCAAATGGTTTGGCCATGCAAGTATGTTACCAGCTAACAGTATACCACAACAAGCAATGATGTACAAACCAGAGGGAAACAGAGGAAGAGGCCGACCAAATAAACAATGGACGCAAGGAATAACAGAGTCCATGGGAATATCGATACATGAAGCCCATAAGCTTGTACTCTCCCGCTGTTTATACTCCACCTTGACACCGCAAGGTAAAAGAGGAACATGATGAGATGAGATGAGGTGAGTAATGGGCACATCGGGCTGTTCTTCGTTTGCTCCTTCCTTAGCCAATCGATCAGCTCTGTCATTTTCGGGTACTCCACAGTGGGATGGTATCCATTGTATGGTGACCTTATGCTGACTGCTAAGTTCAGAAAGTAGTGTCCTTAGTACTGGCAATTTCCCAGACAGGAGAGCCTCGAGTACTGATTTTGCATCTGTCAATACCACCACAGGTTGTGTACCATGGCTGGTATTTAATAATTTATGTGTTTCTATCTTGATTGCCTCAATTTCAACATCATAGTTATGGCAGTACTTTCCTGTTGGAACTCTGGCCGTGTCCCTAGTGTTATTTGGGTATTCTATGCACACTCCCGCTCCTCCATTTCGAACAGCATGTTGTGCTGACCCATCTGTGCAGACTCGGATCCAGAGGTCCTGTGGGTATTCTTCATCAAGGAAGCTGAGAGTGGCTGTTCTGCGCTGTGCACTGTTCTGTTCTTCCTTGTCAAATATTCCTCTAACTTTTGTCTGGACTTGTAGTGATAGTCTATGTTCATCTTTCCATGGAGTTCGCTCTGGTATAGTTGTCAGGGGGATACCACTTGTGGGCAGATAGGTGGTTTCTCTGCAATAACACAATGATTCGAAACATGAGGAATGATAATGTAAAGATATACGAGTACGTTAATATCAATGAAGATAATGTGAAAGAATTATTCATGTGGACAACAATTAAAAACGGACTGCGAGAACAGAAACATACAATATGATTTTATGTCCAGTATTTCTAAATGTAATCACTTTTCTAATATTTTAAAACCGGCTCCGCGGCAATGGATTTACGGACGCAGTTCGTGTTCCCGCATACCAACGTGCGAAACACAGCTGCGCGCGATTTGGTAGCTAAATTGTATGGGTGCCGGTCGTTCAGAAAGAAATGGCAAACTACTGACGTAATATTGCTAAGAGATCCCTACCGCAAACAATGCTAGTGTTGACTGCAATGTCCTGTAAAGGATATGCAACTAACTTTTTAATATTTGAAATGAATAGGATCTTGGCAAATACAGAATTGCGACCTCAAATGTATTGAAGAAATAAATATGTTTACACATTGTAAGAGATTTTAAATTTCTATAGTGAATAAAGAAGTGCATAATGACGAATGCATCTCAAATTCTTTTAAAAGGGTGCATTCTGACAATACCTACCTGAAAAGTAGAAGGAAAAGTCTAAGAATTGATACGTGGAACGTACGCACCCTATATCAAGCAGGGAAGTTTTATAACCTTATTGCCGAAGCAAAAAACATGAATTTAGATATCATAGGCGTATCTGCTTCTTCTTCTTCTTCTTCTGCGTTCATCCGGAGTTTTTTTTCGGATGTGATTGTGTTGCGCCTGTTTACAGCAGAGCTGCGTTATTGCGCCGTTAGGCCGACACATCCGACTTCTGAGGGCATTTGTTGACCGGGTTAACCTTCCCGGGGATAGGCGTATCTGAAACAAGATGGACAGATACAAGTTATATAAGGAGAGAAGATTACATATACATTAACTCAGGGGGAGATCACCGCCAGAGAGGAGTAGGAATTTTAGTGAAACGAGATTTAGAGAAAAATATTAGTGGATTCTGGCAGTGTTGCCATCTCCCTTTGATGAAAAAGCACCAAAATCGACCCCAAAAAAGCACTAAAAAGCACCAAACATTTTTAGGAAGCACCAAAAAAAAAAAGCACCAAATGTTGTTATTACAAATGTAACAAGGTAGCACAGTACAATTTATTATTATCACTTCATATTACAATGAAGTTTTCCAGATCCGCCAAATCCCAATCAGAACTATTTTCGAGCCAAAAAAGCAGTAAATTGCAATAATATTTTTTGGGAAATCACTACAACAAGCACTGGTGGTATTCATTCAAAATGTTATAAAGTAGCACATTATAATTTATTATTATCACTGAATATTAGAATGAAGTTTATTCCAGATCTGCCAAATCCCAGTCAAACAACTCCTCTTCAGTTTCTGTAGCTATTTCCTGCTGTGTTTGCTCCTGCGATGATGAGGATGAGGAGGATGATTGAAAGAAACATGCATATGCCTCCTGTGATCCAATTTTTCGCAGAATATCCTTAGGTAGTTTATAATCATTACAGAATTTGCCATATCTTTTCATTCCATATCTAATAGTCAAAACAGCTGTCAAACTCTTGATGCTCAGTCTGTTCCGCAATTTTGATTTTATAACTCCCATCTGACTGAAAATACGCTCCACGTCCGCATTAGAATGAGGTAAAATGAGCACAGTTAAAGCTCAATCTGTAAGATCTAGAAAGGATTTTCACCGGTGGCATCCCTGTACGAGGCTATTTCTGCCCACAGTCCAAGTGTGTCAGAGGTCTGTGTCCACTGCATATGATGAAGTTTTCTCCACTGGAAATCGATGCGGGTGAGAGTAGCTGCATCTTCTACAAACATTTTAGCAAGATCCAATATACAGGGCTTCATTGGCTGTAGACATTCACTTCCACTAAGACATGACATGGACTGCAACACTCGAACGTTATCGGGTGTACGTAAACGCAGCTATGTCAATAGCTCTATTAAAAACTGGATGCACCTTCCACGAATTTCTTTCTCATCGGGAAACTTGTAGTCTGCTGTTTCTTTCTCAAACTCATAACCTAGATTGGGATTAGGATCTAAATAATCTTGAATAGCATCACTTTCTGTTATTTTTTTCCCCAGGAATAGCAATCTTTGAACTGATAGAATCAATGAGCTGGACAAGATCGCTGAGTAGTTTTGTTGGATCCTGTATATCTGCTTCGAATTTCTTATTCACACTTTGAACTTCTCCGAGAATATGCTTGAGAAATATGAGATACACATAGTTTTTCATGTCGCTAAACGTAGAATCTAGAAGTTCTGCTGAAAAACAGCGCTCGTTGAGTCTTGCTGCATGAAAATGAGTTCTGAGCTCGACCCACTGCTGCAATATTCTGACAATGGCAGATTGAATGGATTTCCATCGTGTCTGGCTTAATTGAACAATCTTCAGCTGATGTTGTCCATAATTTATTGAAGCAAAAAGCTCCCTGTACTTTGCTTGACGAAGACTTGAGTGAGAAAACAAGTTATATGTTTCTCTAATCATGAACTCTATGTTCCTGGACAGACAAGCAGCTGCAGCCTGTGACACTGCCAGCTGAAGGGAATAACATACACACCTAATTAGTCCCAGATGAGGAACTTCGGATTTTAATTTTGTATATACTCCATTGTTTACACCTGTCATGACAGATGCATTGTCAGTGCCGAGTGCAACTAGTCTTTGCAACTCAAGTCCATTCTTGTTTAAACAATCTTTTAACGCATTGCACATTGCCTGTGCGTTGCAGTCACTCAGTTCAACTAAATCTAAATAAGTAACCACAAACTGCTTTCTTGTCTACGAATAGTACCTAATAGCTACTCCAAGTAGCTTAGTTTCAGAAATGTCATTACTCTCATCAATCAATAAGCTGTATTTACTTTGCCAATATCAGCTGTCAAGTCTGTTGTGAGATATGGTGCAAGTACATTTGAAATAACTGCTCTGCACTTAGTTCTCCTAAGCTACTAAGTTCTTGCAACCTTTGCTGTCACCAAAGTGTACCTTGCAGAGTTCACTTAAATGTTCAACAACGCGAAGCGAAAAATGGCCAGCTATGAACAAAGACATGCATCCTTCTGTTTCTTTGACATCATCTTTCAGTTTGTCAAATGCAATTGTTGTTTGCCTTTGTTTACTGAATGGTTGTTCGGCTTTCTGATGTTTCGTTGTATTCTTGTGCCTCTCAATATCATTTAACCTGGCTGCAATTGAACATTTGCAATATTTGCAAAAACACTTAGTATTATCCCCTTCTACTTTTAACAACCATTTTTGAAATCTCGTGTCACTGAGCCACTGTTCTCTGAATTGTTGACAATATTTCTTGATCATGGTGAAACACAAATAAGCTTAAATGAAAGGATCATGTAGACACCACAAAATTATGAACTCTATTACAAGTTAATGTATTGACTTTTGGACTTGTCTGCAAGATGGCGTTCGCTTTCAGCTCAATCGTATTAAAGGGAGTTAAATTAGTTGAATATTGCGCGGTAACGTACTAAGACTGTTCTACTCCCTCGCTTCAGTTCAAATTCGGCTTTTTAGTGTTCCCAAAATGATTTTTAAAGTAAGTTTTACCCACCCCAAAAAAGCACCCAAAAAATTTTGTGAAGCACCACATTAGCGCGGCAACGCTCAAAGCAAAATTTTCGCACTAAATGACTTGAAAAAGCACTAAATTTAGTGCGAAAAGCTCTAAAATGGCAACACTGGATTCTGGACTTACAAAGATAGGATGATACTTCTCAAAATTTAGGCAAGACTGTTCAACATAGTAATTCTTCAGACATATGCTCCAACAACTGATTTTAGTGATGAACAGCTATAAGAATATTATGAAGACCTACAACAAACACTGACAGTTGTAAAATCATCAGAGGTCCTAATTGTCATGGGAGACATGAACGCAAAAGTTGGAAAAAATAAATATAAGCAGATAGTAGGGCAATGTGGTATGGGAAATAGAAACGACAGAGGAGACCGGCTGATACAGTTCTGTGAAGAAAACAATCTTATTGTTTGGAACACATTTTTCGAACATAACCTTAGGAAACTGTTCACGTGGAAAAGCCCTGGAGATAGAACAAGAAACCAAATTGACTACATTATGATTAGAAATAGATCTAGAAACAATGTTAAAAATGCCAAAACATACCCTGGTGCTGATATCAACTCTGACCATATTCCTATTGTCTTAAAATTACAAATAAAACTTAAAAACCCAGGATTAATGACATCGAAGACACCTCAAGTAGATATATCGGCATTGAAACAACCAGAAATATTTTTTTTTTTTTTAAATAGAAAAAAATATTATGGATAACCGATGAAATCTTGAGTAAAATGACTCAAAGAAAGAAAGCAAAGAACACTCCAGAGTATATATTAATAGATAGAGAAATACGTCACATGTGCAGAGTAGCCAAAGAAGAGTGGTTGCAGAAACAATGCAAAGAAATAGAGGATCTGGAAATAATACACAACTCGAAAGAATTTCATCCATCATGTCCATCATATGCCATGCTGATAAGCGTTGGCGGTCATGTTTTGCCATCTCACCCGATCACCAGAGTCGTGTATCAGCTCCGTGTTTATGTCTCGACCATGCCACGTGGCCAAATCATCCAGGTATTTACTTCTTCGGTCTCTTCCCTTCGATCTTGCCAGTTGTCACCAAATTCCCCAATTCATTTTTTCTCATAACATGCCCAAAAATTTTTGACTGTCTACGTCTAATGTCTCTAATCAGTTTACGACCTTCATTTAATTCTTATAGGACTTGTTCATTGGTTTTTCTGTCTGTCCATGGTATTCTTAGCATTTTCCTCAGAAACCACATTTCCACAGCCATCAGATGTTTTTCAGCTTGACTGCTCATTGTCGACGCTTCACATTCATACAAAAGTACAGGTTCTATGTAGCACATCAACACTCTTTTTCTCTTTTCAACTGATATCTTTTTATTGGTCAGTATGTTTTTCATCTTGCAAAAGGCTACCTTCGCAATGACAATTCTTGTTCTAATCTCTTCAAGTCATCTTCAATCAGATTTTATGACTGTTCCAAGATAGCCGTACCGATTCACTTGTTTGAGAATATGCCCATTTACTTGTATATTACATTGTGGTTTTTCTTCCTTCTTAATGACGACCATAATCTGTGTCTTCTTACAATTCAGTTCTAAATATTTGAAAGAATTACATGAACATATAAAAAGATTTACAAAGAAGAAAAATAATATAACAGGAAACGGTTGTATCAGAGGGAAAAAATGAGAAATTATAATGATTAACACTGACATAATAAAAAGATGGACAGAGTACACAGAAGATTTATTCTGGGACAACAGGGTCAATAGACCAACAATGTATAATACTCAAGATGGACCAAAAATATTAACGGCTCAAGTAGAAAAGGCTATCAAAAAGATGAAAGAAGGAAAGGCTGCAGTTCCTGACAAGATAACAACAGAGATGATAAAATCCTTATCCAGCTTTGGCGTTCTCAGAATTATGTAATGATATAAATAATACTGGGTACATCCCCAAGGATTTAAAAACATCGATTTTCAACACAGTACCGAAGAAGCCAAGAGCTGTTGAGTGTGAGGATTACAGAACTATTAGCTTAATGAGCCACATAACTAAGATACTACTCAAGGTCATACAAGAAAGAATTCAACATAAAATAGATGAAGAAGTAGCTGAAGAACAATTTGGGTTCCACAAATACAGCGGCACCAGAGAAGCAATTATCTGTTTGAGGATATAGAAGTTCAAAAGAGTAGCAATGTTTGTTTTATAGACTACAAGAAAGCATTTAATAGAGCACAACATGAACGACTAATTACGTGCCTTCAAGATATAGGAGTTGACGGAAAGGACATCAGACTTATTACTTATAGTAACTTGTACTGGGAACAAGTGGCGTCTATACGTTGCGGAAATAACTATTCGTCGCCTACAGAGATAAAAATAGGAATACGACAGGGATGTGTACTTTCCCCAAGCCTCTTCAACCTATACACAGAAAGAAATTTTTAAGGAGTTGAAATACCTGGACTTAACATCAATGGAAGAATCATAAGCAATCTTAGGTGTGCTGACGATACCGTGTTAATAGCAGAAAGTGAACAAGAGTTACAAGACCTAGTGGAACAAGTAAACAGGCACAGTGCAGAATGTGGCTTAGATATTAACATCCAAAAATTAAAAACTATAATAATTAGCAGTGAAAAGGAAAGGTCATCAATGAACATCACTGTAAATGGGCAGATACTAGAACAAGCAACACGTTTCTCCTATCTTGAACATATAATAACAGTTGATGGCAAAAGTGAAATAGAAATCATAAAGAGAATAGGAATGGCCAAAAATGCTTTAAACGGCATGAAATCAGCATTAACATCTAGAGAGATTAATAACGCATTAAAAATGAGAATTGTCAAATGCTACGTATGTTCAACGCTACTGTATGGCGCGGAAGTCTGGGCATTGAACAAGCAAATAAAAAGTTGCATAGAAGCCCTGGAGATATGGATATACAGACGAATATGTCGTATTTCATGGAAACAAAAACAATCAAATGCAAAGGTTCCAGAAAAATTGGGAATGAATAGAGAGTTGATGAAAGAAATAAAGAGGAGGCAAGTGAAATATGTCAAACCATACTGGAAGGCAAGCTTGAGGGCAAGCGAGCAAGAGGTAGACAGCGATACAAGTGGGAAGATATCATCAAGAGATAGACGAACATCAGCCTGACAGAATGTACAGTCAAGGCGAGAGACAGACAATTTTGGAGATCCATTGCAGCCATCCTTAATTGTTAAGACGGCACCTGATAGATTGATTGATTGAAGAGAGTTTAGAATAAAAAACATGCATCATTCAGTTTTTGTGAAAACGAAAGGATTGTATCATCATCATCATCATCATCATCATCATCATCATCATCATCATCATCATCATCATCATCATCATCATCATCATCATCATCATTATCATCATCATCATCATCATCATCATCATCATCATCATCATCATCACTGTGTTCCTTGCCAGCTGGCGAGATGTTCATGCCTATGAAACAGATCTCAGGTCAGGGGTATTTTACTCGTCTTGAGACGTCGGAGTATATGTTGCTAGCCCCACATCTTAGACAAGTCAACACGCGATGGGTGGTTGCCCAATAACACTCCTATCGCCTTTACCTCCCATTACATTTCCTGGTATCAGTTTTACCCTGGGTTGACCTGAGATCGCAGATAATTCTTCTTAAAAAAATCCGCATCAATGGGCGATTCGGTCAAATGACTACCAGGTTGGCGCTAGCCATCCGCAACCACAAAATCTGGGTATATGGTGCTATTCCATATGTTTATAGACAATCGTAACTCGATGGGTGACGTCATCAACATCATCTCAGCCTCCTTGATTTCCTTAGCATTTCCGGGTGTCCATTTTAGTCTGTGTTGACATGGGAACCCAATTTCATTTTTTAAATCTTTCTGGTGGGATTCGAACATATGGCCTCTAGACCGACAGACACGCGCACTAACCACTGCGCTACCTCGACTTACCATAGGATCTAGTGTTTGACCACCATCGGCTCTGACTGAACAGACACAGGAGAGGCCATCTAGTCAGTATTACGTCACTGATTATGACTCTCAGATAAGACGGGGACTTATGTCTCCTTACAACACCATCTGACTCCAAGCTGAATTGATTTGCAAAAAGCAATACTGACTTGGCCGGTGTCTGTGGCTTAGGTGCGGTGAACGCTGCTTCACAACCTCCATACCTGGTTTAAACTCAGCCACAAGCGTTTTAAAAGCATACCGTCTTCGGTTCATTTTCACAGTGGGATGTGCGTCTGTTGTTCAGAAAGCCAGGAAAACTACTGATACATCATGAGGCTGATTGGAACATCTTGTACAAGACATGCAACTAATTTTAACAGTAGTGGCTTGAGGATATCACATCTCTGCGGGCTTTGTCCTGTAGTGGAATGGTGCATTCCAATGGCTTCTTCTGTCCTCGTCATTCATTGAGGGTATTGACAGCTTGAATGTTTTTAACATCTTCGTTGGATGTGTCCTGATGTGAAAACGGTGTAGCCAATGTTTTCTTCTGCACTCTTGATGCGCTGATACTGGCATCTCCATATGATATTCCCCATTGTGGAAACAGTGTAACCAAAGACTTCAGTTCTCTTCATTCATTCAAGGTTTAACATCTATAGGGGTATGACATCTCCATAGAGTTTGTCCTGAAGTGGATATGGTGTAGTCTAATGCTTCTTCTGCACTCTTGATGCATTAGGATATTGTCTTGGTCTCTGTGGCTAAGGGCTTGCGAACGCGGTTTGTGAGCCCGTATACCCGGGTTCGAAACACGGCGGTGCTGGTTTTTTCGAAAAAGGTATAGGGACCGGTCGATCAGAAAGCAATGGCAAACTACTAAACGTAACACTTGCCTAGTACATCAACAGCAGCATGAAAATGCTGGTGTTGACTGCAACGTCCCGTAAGGGATACGCAACAACAACAAAAAAAAACAATCTCCAATAGTGGAGATAATGTAGCCCAAAGTCGTATTCTGTGATTTTCATTCATCCAAGATAATGACATGTTAATGGTTGTGATTGAACTTGTTCTATAGTAGAAACGGTTTATCCTAATTGCTTCTTCTTGGTTCTTCATGTTAAACAGGGGTCGTTTCGCCAATGTTTCGTCCTGAATACTTCTGGCGAAATACACGTTATGTCATCGAGATTATGTTATGTTATCGAGATGGGCTGGGCCAGAAAGCAATGGCTTGAATATCCGAGGAGTTGAAGACTAACCATATCTGTTTCATTTGAATGCCAGCGTAAACGGGTGTACTGTGAAAACCAACGAGTAGATAGGCTGGCGGATTTGGCCGCTGTAGACATATGACTTGCTATGGGCAAGGCTGACACCCTGAACTTTCTCAGGGAGGCAGGATGAGTAAAGAATTCAAGGGAGGGAGGTGATTCTGCAATTTCTATCAGATTGCAAGAACATCAAGTCAAACGGGGTGAAGCCTGACAATAGCGCGACAGAGAAGCCAAAGAAGAATACTCACCAACAGAGAACCGGTGTGATTATTCGCTGCAGGCTGAAGGTGATACAGAGGAGTGAATCTAAGCACTTATGGACTGCTTTTTGTTTTTATGTGCAATGAGGATGCTCTGTTGAATAACTAATGCGTTATTTTGTCGGCACCATATCATATTACATGACGAGTTAAGATAGTTGCATTTCCTTTACAGGACGTCGCAGTCAACCCCAGAATTTTTGGCTGTTTATGATGTCTTGGCAAGGATACGTTTCAGTAGTTTGTCATTTCTTTCTGAACGATCGGCATTCATACCAATTTATACAAACCAACGTCAGGCAGTCTGCTGCCAATTCACCCGCAGCTGTATTTCGAACGTGGCTTCCGTGATTACGAGATGCATCCGTAACACCTTCGCCACAGACGAGTTATTAAGGAAATTAGACATAGAGATAGACAGTCAAGATTTTTGGGCATGTGATGAGAAGGAATAAACTTGAGAACTTGGTGACAACTGGTAAGATTGAGGGGAAGACAGAGAAGTAACTATCTGGATGGCTTGGCCACATGGCATGGACGAGACAAGAACACAGAGCTGATCTGTCATGACTCTTGTGATCGTGTGAGATAGCGATACGTGTTTGCCCACGCTTACCAGCATGATACATGGTGATGATGAATTTAAATCTTAAGAATCTCCAGCATCAACATTCTCACGTCCTTTCAGAGTCACAGCTCTATTGTATTCACGCCATTTAAGTTGTTTTCATTGTCTCTGAACATACCAGAACAGTTCGTAGGCAGACCTAGCGCTTTAATGTCCCTTGACTGGTGGCAATTCACCATAAGTTCATGTGTATTAAATAGGTTTGTGACTCGATACATTATATACTGTCTAGAACAGGGCTGGAGGTCTAATGGTCATGCTGGGAATAATCGATGAATCATCACACATCACGTGTTTGACATAAATACAGTTAAAATTAGTGCTGAAATGTCATCCGTTGACGTCATGACTTTTTAAAGTTTTCTTTGAAGAACACCTGGTTTTGGCTTTATGGTTTCGTTAGAAAGGTTACGAGGCATGAATATCAACTTCATTTCATCGGAGCTGTATGATCTCCCTCTCTCTCTCTCTCTCCCTCCTCTCTCTCTCTCTCTCTCTCTCTCTCTCTCTCTCTCTCTCTCTCTCTCTCTCTCTCTCTCTCCCGCCCCACCTCAGATCAACTAAGAGTTTGCCGACAGCGTCGCACAGAGCATAAACTCCATACCTTCCTCGTAGACCCCCGAAGGTCTCCGAAAGTATTGCGCTATGCAATATGGTCTTTATAGAAAGTGTACGTGGCAATTTCTGTGTAAGTCGAACAGAAGCAATACGCTTCAAATTACTCATCATCATGTAGCAGGCTCTTTGCTGAACGTCGCTCACATCACGGCTCACCGACAGGGTGCTCGCTATCCTGTCATTTCTTCAACTCATACACCCTCATTCTCAAGGTGTCTGCAATGTCCTGTGTTCATTTTCCCACCCGTTGATCTCCTGTCCGTTCTTCAACTCATACACCCTCATTCTCAAGGTGTCTGCAATGTCCTGTGTCCATCTTCCCCACCCGTTGATCTCCTGTCCGTTCTTCAACTCATACACCCTCATTCTCAAGGTGTCTGCAATGTCCTGTGTTCATTTTCCCACCCGTTGATCTCCTGTCCGTTCTTCAACTCATACACCCTCATTCTCAAGGTGTCTGCAATGTCCTGTGTCCATCTTCCCCACCCGTTGATCTCCTGCAGTTCTTCAACTCATATGAGCCTTATGCTCAAGGTGTCTGCAATGTCCTGTGTTCATTTTCCCACCCGTTGATCTCCTGTCAATTCTTCAACACATACACACTCATGCTCAAGGTGTCTGCAATGTCCTGTGTCCATCTTCCCGCTGGTTGATCTCCTGTCAGTTCTTCAACTCACACACCCTCAGCTCAAGGTGTCTGCAATGTCCTGTGTCCATCTTCCCGCTGGTTGATCTCCTGTCAGTTCTTCAACTCATACACCCTCAGCTCAAGGTGTCTGCAATGTCCTGTGTCCATCTTCCCGCTGGTTGATCTCCTGTCAGTTCTTCAACTCACACACCCTCAGCTCAAGGTGTCTGCAATGTCCTGTGTCCATCTTCCCGCTGGTTGATCTCCTGTCAGTTCTTCAACTCACACACCCTCAGCTCAAGGTGTCTGCAATGTCCTGTGTCCATCTTCCCGCTGATTGATCTCCTGTCAGTTCTTCAACTCATACACCCTCAGCTCAAGGTGTCTGCAATGTCCCGTGTCCATCTTCCCGCTGGTTGATCTCCTGTCAGTTCTTCAACTCATACACCCTCAGCTCAAGGTGTCTGCAATGTCCTGTGTCCATCTTCCCGCTGTTTCATCTCCTGTCAGTTCTTCAACTCATACACCTTCATTCTCAAGGTGTCTGCAATGTCCCGTGTCCATCTTCCCGCTGGTTGATCTCCTGTCAGTTCTTCAACTCACACACCCTCAGCTCAAGGTGTCTGCAATGTCCTGTGTCCATCTTCCCGCTGATTGATCTCCTGTCAGTTCTTCAACTCATACACCGTCAGCTCAAGGTGTCTGCAATGTCCCGTGTCCATCTTCCCGCTGGTTGATCTCCTGTCAGTTCTTCAACTCATACACCCTCAGCTCAAGGTGTCTGCAATGTCCTGTGTCCATCTTCCCGCTGTTTCATCTCCTGTCAGTTCTTCAACTCATACACCTTCATTCTCAAGGTGTCTGCAATGTCCCGTGTCCATCTTCCCGCTGGTTGATCTCCTGTCAGTTCTTCAACTCATATCCCCTCATGCTCAAGGTGTCTGCAATGTCCTGTGTCCATCTTCCCACTGGTGGATCCCCGCCTCTACTTCCAGGAACCACGCTTTCCATCATTGTTCTCCTCAAGCCACTGCGCCCCTTAATATTTTTAAATTATTTAAGTTTCTGAGAACTGATGCTGCGTATGAGCCAGATTTCCGCTATGATCTCATGCGATGGAATGTCAGCATGTCTAAGGACTGTTACCAATAATGGTGCGTTGGCGTAACGGTTAGAACCATGGCATGAGGACGGCTGGGTGAGGGTTTAATGTTCTCTACGTCGGCCAAAGGCTGGTCATATATACCTCCGTAAACTCAAGCCTGACAAATGTGATGGTCCTAACATTTGAGATACTCTCAGCGGTTTCCTGCTAGGAGACTGGTGTTTATAACCGAACATTTACGCCCAACACCACGCGGTTATACTTTATACTAAAGTGGTGATTGAGCACGCGAACTATGAGTTAACAAACCAGTTGCTCCATGTTCTACTATGTATAAAACTGTTTCATGACATTTGCAGGGACGTTGCGATCAACCCCAACCCCAGGTTGATTTACAAGGCAATATTTACGTTCAGCAGTTTGTTATTGCTTTCTAAAAGAGAAGTCAGCGTTTAAGTCTAACTAACACGAGTAGGGAAAAATTCCACTACCCTATCGTCAGCGCACCGGCAGTTTAAGAGCGAGCGCCCTTATCAATTTGGCCACGTTTATATCTATCTAAGAAAGGTTCCTTCCACTCATCCGTCACACCTGGGGGTCTGGCGTCATCCTAGTGGCTCGTGGGACATGTATTGAGCACCTCTCATCTAAATACTTCACAAGCGTGTCAATCTTTGAACAATAGAATGTCTTCATTACATTCCCCTTATTTACTTAAGAAAGTAGGCCTGGGGTTACCTCCGTCTTCTACCCCGCACTGTGATTTAGTGGAGTGACTTGAATATGTAACATACATGTCAGTTTTCCGTAAGACTCCTCCGTACATGTATGAATTAAAGGTGGCAGTGAGGGAATAACATGAACACTTTATTTCCCTGCATATGTCGGACCCACTTTGACACGTCTGAAGCGCCTTGGGCAAACGGTGCTTGGCCGATATCTTATATAGATCATTCGGTCCTCGGTGGGTTATGTGGTCATATCAAGCCGGCCGCCTTTACTTGGCCTTTATAAGGCTGGGTCGAGCTAGGAGCCAGGGTCATTTTACAACTTTGAAATCTGCTCCAATGCGGATCGGACCCATAACCACTGGGTCGGGCGTCTAGCCACTACGCTACTGTGGCTCTCATAGTAACATAAAATATAAAATAGTTAAAGTTGTCAGGGCAGCAGGAGGTAAAGTAACAATAACATGTGTGTAAGGCCGTTTGAGTTCGTATGTCTGGAATATAAGTTAGAACCAGGGGCGTCACTAGGGGGGTGCGGGCCGCACCGGGTGACACCATCAAGGGGTGACACCAAAATAAAAAAAATTGCAAATTTGACAAAGCAGACATAGCTCTGTCTAGTCGGGTTTCATAACCGTTCATTGTTAATTTTAGAAATTTTAATGTTAAATAACAAAAATTTAACTTTGTCCGAGTTTGTCGAAGTTCTTTATTTATGTTTTACCTGAAGTATTGAAGTTATATTGTTCAATTTGTTTTCTTTCTTATGTCCTTATTAACTTTTTGACTTATTTTACAAACATTACTATATGCGATTATATATGGTACAGGAACCCTCGGAAGAAGACCATGGTGAAAGTCTAGAGGGGTGACACCAAGAGTTTACCGCACTGGGTGACACCAACCCCAGTGACGCCACTGGTTAGAACGTTTGAGTTCGTATGTCTGGAATATAAGTTAGAACGTTTGAGTTCGTATGTGTGGAATATAAGTTAGAACGTTTGAGTTCGTATGTGTGGAATATAAGTTAGAACGTTTGAGTTCGTATGTCTGGAATATAAGTTAGAACGTTTGAGTTCGTATGTCTGGAATATAAGTTAGAACGTTTGAGTTCGTATGTGTGGAATATAAGTTAGAACGTTTGAGTTCGTATGTGTGGAATATAAGTTAGAACGTTTGAGTTCGTATGTGTGGAATATAAGTTAGAACGTTTGAGTTCGTATGTGTGGAATATAAGTTAGAACGTTTGAGTTCGTATGTGTGGAATATAAGTTAGAACGTTTGAGTTTGTATGTGTGGAATATAAGTTAGAACGTTTGAGTTCGTATGTCTGGAATATAAGTTAGAACGTTTGAGTTTGTATGTGTGGAATATAAGTTAGAACGTTTGAGTTCGTATGTCTGGAATATAAGTTAGAACGTTTGAGTTCGTATGTCTGGAATATAAGTTAGAACGTTTGAGTTCGTATGTGTGGAATATAAGTTAGAACGTTTGAGTTCGTATGTGTGGAATATAAGTTAAAGTCGTCAGGGCAGCAGGAGGTAAAGTATCAATAAAATGTGTGTAAGACCGTTTGAGTTTGTATGTGTGGAATATAAGTTCCCGTTAGCTACGTAATCTTTACAGGATGTCGCAATCAGCCAACAATTTTTAACAGCTGTTTGAGATTTCCAAGACAGTCTTTGTTTTATGTTCACTAGTTTGTCATTACTTTATGAACAAACGACGCTCATACTATTTAAATCAACGCAAGGTGGTCTGCTTCCAAATCGTCTGGGGCTGAATTCGAACCCCTGACTCGAAATTGTGAAACGTGTTGTGAAACCGCCCATTTGCCACAGTGTCGGGGGGAGGGGGGGGGGGGGGTTATAAATGTTTTTATAGTAATAAGTAGGAGGGCTTGAGGTATAACAGCAAGATCGGATAGAGGGGGTTAAGAACACTATATATATATTTTTTCTTGCCAGGATTTACGCCAGCCTTGATGACAGTTTAGATAAATAAGATAAGCAGCATTAAAGCTACCTGTGTCGCAACCATTGCGTGAGAGAGGTCCTACACTTAACAACCGCCCCGTGACAGTCTACCTCGTTGTTGATGTCATACGCCATCCAGCCAGTCAGTCGAATGCGCGCCAGAACAGGTTTGTTCACGCAGGTACGACCAGGACTGTGCACTTCTGTGACATAACCATACGCAGGACTATAGATGTATTCCTAGTCTACCTGAGCATCGCGTCCGACCCGCCGGACAGGTGAGGTGATTCGTTTACCTGGGGGTGTTTTCCGCGTTGTTTGACAGTTGACTCGCAGCTACTAGTGATCGTACTTTCGGTGAGAATAACTGCCTCAGTGCTTTAATTGTGCATTTATTTGGTATTTACTTTGTGCTTAAATGTTGATTTACCGTTCAGAAAGTAAACACGTAAAATTGTCTAGAAAATCAACATGGCTTTCTATAGGACATGCACCATTTCTTACATATATACGAGGAGCCGCACGCACGCACGCACACACACACACACACATACATACACACAAACACACACACACACAAACACACACACACCAGCCCACCCGCCCGCCCACACGCAGGCAGGCAGGCAGACAGGCAGGCAGGCAGACAGACACATCTAATGTGAGTGATGATATACACATCTAGTAAGTGATGATATTCACATCTAATGTGAGTGATGATATTAACATCTAATGTGATCGATGATACACACATTAAATGTGAGTGATGATATGCACATGTTATGTTTTGAGGATATACACATCTGATGTGAGTGATGAGATAACATCTAATGTGAGTGATGGGATGCACATCTAATGTGAGTGATGATATACACATCTAGTAAGTGATGATAGTCACATCTAATGTGAATGATGAGATACACATCTAATGTTAGTGATGATATACACATCTAATGTGAGTGATGATATACACATCTAGTAAGTGATGATAGTCACATCTAATGTGAGTGATGAGATAGATACACATCTAATGTGAATGATGATATAAATATATAATGTGAGTGGTGATATACACATCTATTGTGAGTGATGATATAAATATCTAATGTGAGTGGTGATTTACACAAGCGAATTGCGTTGGTCGGTACGTGTTTACATTCTCATGCTAGCCGTTGCATGTCCTAGTATGCACAGAATATGACTGGTAAATACAGATGATAACATACTGGGAAATATAAACGACACAACAGAAGTTGTCTCACATCAATACACCATAGATGGCTTTCCTTGGCTACGCCATCACTTGGACCATGCTTGCTTGCTTGTGTTCATTGGCTTGAGCTCCAACGCGAAGTCCTGTATGTCGGATGAAGACATCCTGTTGTCCAACATCAGTGTGATGTCATACAGGACCTGAGATTTGCGTGAGTATCCGTTGTCCCATGTCTGGTTATTGGTGTGCAGACTGGTGGTTCCTCGCCGTATAGGCAGACACTCTCCGTCTTCGGAGGAATCGGCGATCCTACTGACTTCAGCCAGGACCCCGAAGGGACCTGTTGCCCAGGACGCTCGACAAGGACGCGTCAATAGGTCTTGGCCAGTATATAACCAGGACCTGGTGCCTTGAAAACACCTCTGCGTCCCACTTGGACCATGAAGATCGTTTGAAGAAAATAAGTAAAGAAAGTGAAGGGCCCATTGAGGCGTTTTGATTATATAGTTCCGGGACGCAGAGGTGTTTCCGAGGCACCAGGGCCGGGTTATATACTGGCCAAGACCTATTGACGCGTCCTCGCCGAGCGTCCTGGACAAACAGGTCCCTTCGGGGTCCTGGCTGAAGTCAATAGGATCGCCGATTCCTCCGAAGTCGGAGAGTGTCTGCCTGTATGGCGAGGAACCACCAGTCTGCACACCAATAAGCCAGACATGGGACAACGGATACTCACGCAAACCTCAGGTCCTGTATGACATCACACTGATGTTGGACAACAGGATGTCTTCATCCGACATACAGGACTTTGCGTTGGAGCTCAAGCCAACGAACACAAGCAAGCAAGCAAGCATTATATAGTTCCAACCCAAATTGTATAGACCCATCGAAGCTGCCTAGCTGATGTAGTAAATATCTCACCGGCGCCTTTACTTCCCAGAATATTTGTTGGTACTTAATTTAGGCTGGGTTGTGTACACATGGCAAACTCCGTAATCCCGCATACCGCGTTCGAAACACAGCTGCGAGCGATTTAGCAGCAGACCGCCTTAAGTTGAGTTGAGTTGAGTTAAGAACCGACATCACTGCACTCAGGACATTCCCATACGTGCTCAGTCCCCTCGTTCAACAGCCAGCGAAGAGTCATACTACTATTCGTTCCCACCGCTATCTGATTAAAAGTTCTCCTGGTCTTCCCTCTCAGTTTTGAGATTCTTCCAGAACCCCTGCCGATCCCCCGCAATCTCATTCTTTCCACATATGGGTTCTCAATCTGTTCCTCCGCCTTCTCCACCTGGTCCCACCTTCCCCTTGTCCATGGGCGAGATACCACCAAGAGGTGCATACCCTGCTAGCCTATCAGCCTGTTCATTCCCCCGTACATCCGCATGGCCAGGGCAAAATAGCCATACAACTCTCACAATCTGTGACCTCTGAAGCGACGAGAGCCATTCCACACGAAACATTCCTTTCTTCACCTTGCTAAGCATATTCTTTGAATCCGTAATGAATACAACGTGTGTTGCAATAGTCTCCTCTAGCCACAGGAATGCCGCTGTTACTGCCTCCACCTCCATTCTCATGCTTACATTGTTGTTGTTGTTGTTGTTGTTGTTGTTGTTGTTGTTGTTGTTGTTGTTGTTGTTGTTGTTGTTGTTTTAAATGGTATGGATACCGGTCGTTCAGAATGCAATGGCAAACTATAGAACTAAACTTGCCAAGAGATCACAAACAGCCCAGAAAATACTGGAGTTGACTGCGACGTCCTGTAAAGGATATGCAACTAACTTTAGTATACACATTGATTCATATTTGGTATATTTGACCAGTTCCATATGTTTATAGAGCCACCTGCGAGCGATCGGTGATACAAGTAATACCACATCCCTCTGCCTTGAGTCCCTGGTGATACAAGTAATACCACATCCCCCTGCCTTGAGTCCCTGGTGATACAAGTAATACCACATCCCCCTGCCTTGAGTACCTGGTGATACAAGTAATACCACATCCCCCTGCCTTGAGTCCCTAGAACATTTCATGGTATCCATTTTAGGCTGGTCGTCCCGAGAGCCAAATAAGTTAAAAATACACGCCTTAATAGGATTCGAACGCATGGCCACTGGAACTATAGGGAAGTGTGTTAGCCACTACGCTACAGTGGCTGTGAATAGAGCATTGAAGAGCAAAATCCCGGGCATATAGCAGAAAGGTCAACAAAGGTGCAGATTCGCAATCCAAGTGTATGATATCGGATGTGTTTGAATTGATGTCGTCTAATTGAAATGGATGATATCGAATGTTCTTTATGTCGATGTCGAAATAATTGAAATATATGACATCGAATGTGTTGATGTTGATGCAGACTAACTGACGTGTATGACATCGAATGTGTTGATGTCCATGTCAACTCAAGATCGCAAGTTGTCTCTTGTTTGTAAAGCAACTAAACCTGGTGTTCAGCCTTAGATTAGTTTGCCTCCAGCAAACATTGTCAAGACTTCCTAACCAGTGTGGTTGTGTATGGATTTCACGGTGTCTTTGCTTGAGCACATTCTCACTACTGTCTCCATGCTATGTTCTGTGGGTACTTGTTGATTCAAGAACAAGCACCCATATATGCAGATACATATAATTAAGGATGACTGAAGCACCGAAGTGCAGCACAGCATCGACACCATTAGCGAATTGTAACCAATCGGTTACCAGTGGGAATATAATAACATGAATGTCAGTCTTAGTTGCATGGTCCGCATTCGGTCTCAATTCCATCGTTATGACCAATTCAATTCTGTGAATGCGAGTCGCGGCAGCCTGGCGTCTATTGTATTTGGTGGCAGAACCAGGGTATCCAAAGCTTACTGTATCTTGAAGTCGGATCTCAGTGCCATCGTAATAACACATTATGTAAATGCCAATCACAGCTGCCTTGTCAACGTTGGGTCTCAATTCTATCGTGATGACAAATTCTATAAATGTAGGTCGTAGCTGCATGGTTCAATGTTGGTTCTCAATTTTAGCGTGATTCGCGTGACTAGCGTTTTTTTTTTTTTTTTGGTCTATCAAGAATGATGATGACCATTCATTCTTGATGGACAAAAAAAAAAAAAAAAAAACAGCAACAACAACAACAACACATTAATATGTTGTTCTCAACTCTTCTACCCAGGATCCTAGCTCTGTCTCAAATAATGGTTGAACACAATTAATGTCGAGTACTTTAGAGCTGTTTGGCAAAAGTTGTCTATGTATTTACTATTAACATTTGTCTCACAGTATGCAGTTTTGACACCATCAGTCCATACATTGTTGAAATTTAGTAAGAAATGCGCACAGCATAATGAACCTATATTTCTCAAATACGGTGGCTTCAAGTATATTCTGATTTCAGTTCTTGCAGTCTCTAATGTCATGTTGATTTAACAAAAGAGTTAGTTGCATAAACTTTACAGGACGCTGCAGTCAACCCCAGAATATTTGGCTGTTTGTGATTTCTTGGCAAGCTTACGTTCAGTAGTATGCCGTTGCTTTCTAAATGACAGTCACTAATACCATTGTATGAAAACCCACGCAAGACGGTCAGCTACCAAATCACCCGCAGGTGTGTTTCGAACGAGGTGTGATGGAATACCAAGTGCTCATGTAACTCCTCGCCACGCACCCGGTGTCATGTTGTATATTAACTCTTAAATAACTTGGATGTTTTCTTTCGTCGCTTCAGAGGTCACAGATTGTGAGAATTGTATGGAAATTTTGCCCTGGCCATGCGGGGGTACGTGGGAATGAACAGGCTGATAGGCTAGCAGAGAATGCACCTCTTGGTGGTAGTTTGCCTATGGACAAGGGGAGGTGGTCATGCGCTTGTGGGACCAAGTGGAGAAGGCGGAGGAACAGATTGAGAACCCATATGTGGAAAGAATGATATTGCGCGGGATCGGCAGGGGTTCTGGAAGAATCTCAAAACTGAGAGGGAAGACCAGAAGAACGTTTAATCAGATGGCGGTGGGAACGATTAGTAGTATGACTCTTCGTCGGCTGTTGAACGAGGGGACGGAGCACGTATGGGAATGACCTGAGTGCAGTGATGTCGGTTCTTAACTCAACTCACCTCAACTCAAAAGATACAATGCTTGCTTTCTTGCTTGTGTTCGTTGGCTTGAGCTCCAACGCGAAGTCCTGTATGTCGGATGAAGGCATCCTGTTGTCCAACATCAGTGTTATGTCATACAGGACCTGAGTTTTGCGTGAGTATCCGTTGACCCATGTCTGGCTTATTGGTGTGCAGACTGGTGGTTCCTCACCGTACAGGCAGACACTCTCCGACTTCGGAGGAATCGGCGATCTTACTGACTTTGGCCAGGACCCCGAAGGGACCTGTTGCCCAGGACGCTCGACGAGGACGCGTCAATAGGTCTTGGCCAGTATATAACCTGGCCCTGGTGCTTTGGAAACACTTCTGCGTCCCAAAAGATGCAATGAACATCAATCTCTTTATTTTCTAAAAATACACACACAAACACACATACACACAAGCACAGAAAGAGAGAGAGAGAGAGAGAGCGAGAGAGAGAGAGAGAGAGAGAGAGAGAGAGAGAGAGAGAGAGAAAGAAAGAGAGAGACACAGAACGTTGAGGGGCACACCTACATAGTAACGAAATATTAAATCAACAATGAAGACATTAAAGGTGGTGCCATAAAGTTTGATTCTATAAACAACAACAACAACAATAATAACAACAACAACAACAATGGGGACTTTTACAAAAAGTCACAAGAAGACTACGTGTTACTGGGCCCACAAGGGAAGCAAAGAAATGCAACACGGAGTCCTACCATGGGTGTCGTAAAAGGCGACTCAGGAGTGTGTATGTGGGCTGATGTTTGTATATGATTTATGCAAGACTGGCTACCTCAGCCCATAGACAACTTGAGATGCAACATCCAGCCAAAGGGCTTGGCATGAGCTGGTTCAGTGCCTATGCTCCACTAGGAGCGTGTTGGTGACCTTTTACCCCGACATGCCCGGGTGTGTACATCCAGGTGAGTGATGTGAGGCACGACTTCCGAATGCTGTCTATTCAATCGGGGCGGAGACTATTGCTTATGGAGGCCGACCACGTAAATGTTGGACGGAGGGAATAGCAGAGACCATGGGAATATCGATACATGAAGCCCATAATCGGGCACTCTCACAATGTTTATACTTCACCTCGACACCGCAAGGTACAAAAGGAACATGATGAGATGAGATGAGATGAGATGAGACTATTGCTTATGATTTTCTGTAGCAGGTTCATGGAGTCTGATGTGATTATCACCCATGTGATTTTCTGTTCTGCTGCCCATGTTAGTGCTCTGGTCTTCATAATCGCAAGAGAACAAAGAACATAATTTTTCAAAGGGTTAAGAATTCGGCAGCTAGACCTGTTAATGCATTCTGCCCTTTTCGTCTGTCTACCTATATACATTATTTCAACGTTCGTTTCGTGCTAGATTAATCTTAAACAACAACAACAACAACAACAACAACAACAACAACAACAACAACAACAACAACAACAACAACATGTACCTTGTACACTGATGTGAAATGTGTAAAAATTATTACTATATAACTAATTATTACTAATTTTTATTATGGTAACTGTAATATGGCTAAAGAAGATTGAAGAAATGCTTAGTATACAATGGTTTATAAAGGGAACATGTAGTCTGTACTGAGAGTGTTAAAATAGTTTGCGATTGTATGTAAAGAGGTTTGATTCGCTTTGGAAGGTTGTTCCACAGCTGGGCAGCGGAGTACACTAAGCTTGTTTTGTGGAAGTCTATATAAGTGTTGAGAATATGTAGCGTATGTATGCGAGTGCGATGTATTGAATTATATTTAAACAACAACCGAAGGTAATTTAGAGACTGTGAGATACGGCTGTGTGATTGTTAAGAGCTGACGTAACGGTAATAGCTATAATTCAATGGACTCCTCTGGAAAATAAAACAGCTTCATGATCTGGACTTCGCTGATGACATTGTCCTGCAAATCACTGTCCACAAAGTGGGACTTGAGGGGGGAGGGAGGGGGTGTTCCACTATGGGCCAAATTGCACATAGTGGGATTAAAGGGCCCATTAAGAAAACACAAACATAAGAAATTATTCTTTGACTTCTGCCTATGCTTTGTGATTATCGTTAATGTAAAAAATAACTCGTCTAATTGTGTTTGCTTTCAGTGAAGGCAAGCAGCTGCCTGGTCATGGAGGAGAAGGATACCAGACACGATGTGAAGCTTCAGCTCAGGCGGTGCAGCGGCTTGGATGGTCTGCACTTACAGAACATCGAAGGCGTCAACTACTTTAAGTTCACACTCGGGCCAGACCTCAAACACTTGCTTGGGCTGGTCCGTAACTTGGAGATCAGATCCGATGATGTCATAACAGTTGGATTTCCTCGATCCGGAAACCACTGGACGTTCGAGATAGTGTCAATGATCCTCAGTCAGACAACGAACTTCGAGCACGATCATTTCTATTCCAGACTAATTGAATGCTTGGGGAGTGACGTGGCGTCTATTGTAGAGGGTATCAAGTCCCCAAGGAATATAACAACACATTGCCGAATGTATAACATCCCAGAAGAAGCCAAAGAGAAAAAAACCAAGCTGATTTACGTTCTCCGGAACCCGAAAGACGTGCTTGTGTCCCTGTATAACTTTGTGACTAACCTCCAGCACAAAGGCAGCAGATTCACTGGTAGTTGGGATGAATTCTTCGACCTCCAAATGCGGGGCGAGTTTCCATGGGGGTATTGGTTTGATCACGTTCTTGCAACAGAAAGTTTTCAAATCAAACATCCCAAGTCGCCTCTGTTTATTTTAGTTTACGAGAAAGTTAAAGAACATCCAGTTGAGGAGATTAGGAAGTTATGTGCTTTCTTGGACAAGCCGGATACGCTCGTAGAACAGATTGCTGGGAAAACGGAGTTCTCTAAAATGAAGTTGGAACTAGGCGATACGAAGATGGCAATTCAAAGTAGCAACCATTTCCGAAATGGCCCAGATGACATTTTAAGGAAAGGGATTATCGGTGATTGGAAGAACTGGTTCACCGTGTCGCAGAACCAGGCTTTTAATAAGCTGTTTGAGGAAAAGATGGCCGGTTCCATATTAGCAGACATGGTGAGAAAGTACATATAATACAATAAAGTGAAATGATTGCGAACCGGTGCTTGGTGACACATCAATTATAAGATTCACGTGTAGCTGGAATTCCATGATCTCAAGATTCGGGACATGACGTTTAGAGGTTTGGATTAATCCCAGCATATGTTTCTAACTGGATTATTTAGATAAAATGGAGACAAGATCTGTTCTATTTTGGAAGAGAGGCCTAGTCCAAAATAATAGAAATCAGCTGCAATGTTGATAGATATCATTCAGGTCGCAGACCGACATCTGCCGGCTGTAACTTGATAGAACATTTACAACCGTGTGACAATGACCGGTTGCAGAGTGATAGACATGACAAATACATCTTTGTTGATTACAACTTGAGAGACTTAAAGTGTTTACAACTTGGGTGACAAAGACCGGCTGTAACTTCAGATGTATAGCATCTTTACAACTTGAATGACAAAGACCGGCTGTAACTTGAGAGACATAGAGTGTTGAACACTTCGGTGACAAAGTCCGACTGCAAATAGCCAGATAAAACTGATTCATTTAACAGAGGCCTTTCCCACCTTGGTAGTTATCGGCACAAATGTGACCGAGAGCGGTTATAACTCGTAGATATCGGCTCCATTTTCAAAATAAACCGGTTCCAAGCCGTGGATGTCGGCTTTAGTAGAAAGAGTGCCTAACGTACGAGTTCATAGCATCACATTCCAAATTTTAAAAATATTGCATGTCCTTCGCAGTACGTTGTGATCAACCCTAGGTAGCTTGCCGTTGCCTTCTGGCCGAGAAGCCAACATCTAAATCCAACTTAATGCCAGTGTGGGGGTTGAACCGCCTACCTCGCAATCAGCCCACCAGAAGTTTAAGAGCGAGCGTTCTTATTTTGTCGACCAGGTCGACGCCTTGACAGTGCATGCAGTCCGTGAAATTAGAGTAGAAAGTACTAATGTTTCTACCTAGGTAAAGGCCATAAGTAAACCGCTAATCATTGTTTATTGCGCTGTATTTCGCGTGTGGCTTGACTCACGTCCTATCGGCAATCCTCCCGTCACTCTCTTATTTGGCCATCTTTGTGTGGGAACCAGCTGGAAACATGGGTGTTTTAAAACTATAAGTGACACTGTCTGTGATGCTTAAGGCCATGATAACTGTCCAATGTCTGCGATAAACATTAACATAAAGTGTCCAATATCTGCGATAAACATTAACACAAGGGCCGAATGTTTGTCATAAACATTAACACAAAGCATCCAATGTCTGTGATAAACATTAACACAAAGAGCCTAATGTTTATGATAGACATTAACATAAAGCGCCCAATGTCTATAATAAACGTTAATGCAAAGTGCCTAATGTTTGTGATAAATATTAACACACCGAGTTCAACGTACCTGATAAACATTAACACGCAGCGTTCAATGTCTGTGATAAACATTAACACAAAGGCCGAATGTCTGTCATAAACATTAACACAGAGTGTCCAATGTCTTTGATAAACAATAACACAAAGTGCCCAATGTCTGTGACAAACATTAAAACAAAGATTTAAGTGTCTGTCATAAAAGTTAACACAGTGTGTCCAATGTCTGTGATAAACATTAACACAAAGTGTCAAATGTCTGTGATACACATTAACACACAATTTCCAATGTATGTAATTAACATTAACACAAAGTGCCCGATGTCTGTGATAAACATTAACACAATGTGCCCAATGTTTGTGATAAACATTAACACAAACTGTCAAATGTCTGTGATAAACATTAGTGTTCAATGTCTGTGATAAACATTAGTGTTCAATGTCTGTGATAAACATTAACACAAAGTGTCCAATATCTGTGATAAACATTAACACAAAGTGTCCAATGTCTGTGATAAACATAACACACAATTTCCAATGTATGTGATATACATTAACACAAAGTGCCCGATGTCTGTGATAAACATTAACACAATGTGTCCAATGTTTGTAATAAACATTAACACAAAGTGGCCAATGTCTGTGATAAACATTAACACAAAATTTCCAATGTTTGTGATAAACATTAACACAAAATTCTCAATGTCTGTGATTAATATTAGATAGGATATTAATTCCCGACACCGTCTTTAAGTTGGATTTAAAAATTGACTTCACGTTCAAACAGCAATGGCAAACAACTTAACGTAATAACATTCCCTAGAAAATCAGACTGGGGTTAACCGTAACGTCCTGCAAAGGACATACAACTTTAAATACAAAATGAACATCAAGTACATAAATGTCCACTGTCTGATAGGTTGTGATAAATGTCCACTGTCTGATATATTGCGATTAGTGTCCACTGTCTGATAGATTCCAATGGGTGTCAACTGTCTGATAGATTTTAAGAAATGTCCACTGTCTGATAGATTGCGATAAGTGTCTACTGTCTGATAGATTGCGATAAATGCCCATTGTCTGATAGATTGCGATAAATGTCCACTGTCTGATAGATTGTGATAAATGTCCACTGTCTGATAGATTACGATAAAATGCCCACTGTCTGATAAATTGTGATAAATGTCCACTGTCTGATAGATTGTGATAAATGTCCACTGTCTGATAGATTACGATAAATGCCCACTGTCTGATAGATTGCGATAAATGCCCATTGTCTGATAGATTACGATAAATGCCCATTGTCTGATAGATTACGATAAATGCCCACTGTCTGATAGATTGCGATATGTGTCCACTGTCTGATAGATTAAGATAAATGCCCACTGTCTGATAGATTAGGATAAGTGTCCATTGTCTGATAGATTGCAATAAGTATCCAGTGTCCACTGTCTGATAGATTGTGATACATGTCCACTGTCTGATTGATTGTGATACATGTCCACTGTCTGATTGATTGTGATACATGTCCACTGTCTGATAGATTGCGATAAGTGTCCACTGTCTGATAGATTACGATAAGTGTCCACTGTCTGATAGATTACGATAAGTGTCCACTGTCTAATTGATTGTGATACATGTCCACTGTCTAATTGATTGTGATACATGTCCACTGTCTGATAGATTGCGATTAGTGTCCACTGTCTGATTGATTGTGATACATGTCCACTGTCTGATTGATTGTGATACATGTCCACTGTCTGATAGATTGCGATTAGTGTCCACTGTCTGATAGATTGCAATAAGTGTCCAGTGTCCACTGTCTGATAGATTACGATAAGTGTCCACTGTCTGATTGATTGTGATAAACGTCCACTGTCTGATAGATTACGATTAGTGTCCACTGTCTGATTGATTGTGATACATGTCCACTGTCTGATAGATTGTGATTAGTGTCCACTGTCTGATAGATTGCGATAAGTGTCCAGTGTCCACTGTCTGATAGATTACGATAAGTGTCCACTGTCTGATAGATTGCGATAAGTGTCCAGAGTCCACTGTCTGATAGATTACGATAAGTGTCCACTGTCTGATAGATTGCAATAAGTGTCCAGTGTCCACTGTCTGATAGATTACGATAAGTGTCCACTGTCTGATTGATTGTGATACATGTCCACTGTCTGATAGATTGCGATTAGTTTCCACTGTCAAATAGATTACGATAAGTGTCCACTGTCTGATTGATTGTGATAAATGTTCATGTCCGATATATTGCGATAAGTGTCCACTGTCTGATAGATTACGATAAATGTCCACTGTCTGATTGATTGTGATAAATGTCCACTGTCTGATATATTGCTATTTGTGTCCACTGTCTGATAGATTGCTATTTGTGTCCTCTGTCTGAGACAAACGACACCATGATAAGTAGCTAAGTCTCCCCCCCCCCCCAATTTTAATGTTTTTTCATTGTTCTCAGTTTGTCATCTTTTCACTCTTCTCATCCCATTTGTATGCCTTAATGTAGTCACTGGAGTGTCTTCTCCATGATTATATGTTGTGTTTTGCGTATGTATTTGTTTGCTGATGTAGTTATGTTCTGTAAAGCTGCATTACTTTGTGTTATTTTATATTGATTACATAATAAATGTCCACTACCTGAGATACAAGTGACCACGATTAATATCCACTGTATGAACTTGACCATAACAAGTGTCCACGAAATAGGATACATTTGATCACGACACGCGTGCACTCTCTGGGATAAACCTGACCACGATCATCATTTATCGTATGAGACAAAATTGACTGCGATTGGTGCCCACTGTATGAAATACACTTGACCGTGATAAGTGTCTGCTGTCTAAGTTAATGTGATTACAGTAAGTATTTGTGAACTGAGACAAACATTCAGTCATAGTGTCCACTGTCTGAGATAAACTTGACCACAATAAATATTCACTGTCTGAGATATAATTGACCTTAATAAGTATTCACGAACTGAGATACATTTGACCACAATAAGTCTACGAACAAAGGTAAACTTGGCTATGATAAGTGTCCACTGTCTGAGATAGACTTGATCACCATAACTGTCCACCGTATGAGATAAAAGTGACTATGATAAGTAGCCAATGTATGAGATAAATATGACCACTATAAATGTCCACTGTATCAGATAAATGTGACCATAATAAATGTTCACTGAGATAAACTTTATCACGTTAAGTTTCTCTTTAAGAGATACTCGTAAAAGTGACCATAATAAATGTCAACTGTCTGAGATAAACCTGATCACGTTAAGTTTCTCTTTATGAGACAAAGTTGACCATAATAAATATCAACTGTCTGAGATAAACTTGAACACGTTAAGTTTCTACCATATGAGATACAAATGATCATAATAAGTGTTCCACTGTCTGGGATAAACTTGGTCACGACGAGTTTCCATTGTATGAGATAAAAGTGTCCATAATAAATGCCCACTGTCTGAGATAAACTTGATCACGTTAAGTTTCCACCCTATAAAATAAATGTGCCTATGATACGTTTCCTCTCTATAAGATAAACTTGACTACTATCTTTCTACTAATAATAAATGTCACTGTCTGAGATAAACTTCAACACGATAAGTTTCACTTAATGAGATCAAAGTGACTACGATAAATTTCCACAAGATGAGATAAAATTGACCACGTAAATATCTAATCTATGAGATAAAGGTTACCACGATGCATGTCATCAATATGAGATAAACTTGACAATGATAATGTCTATTGAATAAGACAGACTTGACTATGATATGTCCTCCTTATGAGATAAATTTGACCACGAATACATCAATTGTATTAGATAAATGTGACCATTATATATATATCCCCTGTATGAGATAAACTTGACCATGATATATTTCCACTGTATGAGATAAATGTGACCAATATATGTGTCCTCTGTATGAGATAAACTTGACCATGTTATATGTCTTCTGTATCAGATAAATTTGACCATGATATATTTCCACTGTATGAGATAAATGTGACCATTATATATGTCCTCTGTATGAGATACATTTGACTATGTTATATGTCCTCTGTGTACCTCGATAATGTCCATCGTATGAGATACACTTGACTATGTTAAGTGTAAATAAATAGAGGTAAACTTAACCGCTATAAGTGCCTGTTGACTAAGATAAACTTGACCAAGATAGTGTCCACTATCTTTGATGCCAGTGACTACTATTTGTGTCCACGAACTGAAATATACTTGACCATGATAAGTGTTCATAGACATATATACTTAACCCCGAATAATATCAGAGGTAAGTGTCTACGATAATTGTTCAGTATCTGACGTTGACATCAAATACATACGTTCCCAGTACTAAAGTTTCCATCAACAAAAGAACAAGGTACTATTTAGACGACGCTGGAAAGAAGAAGTGCGGGAGTGCGTCACATGAGGTACGACAGCGCAGCCCTGAAAGGGTTGATAAGACGCAAGAGGAAGTCAGTAAGGGCGAACCCCACAGAGCTGATAAGACTCAGGCTAATGTCACACGTGACGATGTCACTTGTGACGGTGCCACCTGTGACGTACCCGCGCGCCCTTCCGAAAGGGTGAAGATCAAGTTACCTAATGCCACCAGGAAGGAGGAGTGGGCGTCACTAGACGCAATGTTGTCCTGTGTTTTAGACGAAGAACTAAAACCCATATCCTTTGAAGAGAAGCTAGTACAGTTCGGAGAGATTGTCTACCTCCACTCGCTGAGTCATTTTGGTAGCAGCGAGAGGATGGGAGCAGCTCTGCCGCAGAAGAGCAGGCGGCAGAGACTGCTTGAGGAGGTAAGGAAAGAGAAGAATTCCGCTCGGAGACGATGGTAATCAGCGCCCGAGCAGGAGAAAGAGGGCTTGCGCTAGGTGTGGCAACATCTGAAAGCCAGGCACAACGCCCTCTCCCGAGCGGAAAGGTTTTGCAGATACAGGCGGAAAATCCGGAAGGAACGTGAGAGGTTCTTCAGGGAACCATACAAGTTTGCTCGAGGCTTGTGCGAGCAGCCGCGATCCGGCGTCCTCGACGTCAGGAAAGAGGAATTGGAGAACCACCTCGTGAAGACGTACTCCGATGCCCAACGGAACGTCCCACTCGGAGAGATTGAGTGGCTCACAAGCCCGGCGAAACCAACTGTGAAGTTCAATGCCAGGCCTCCGATGTGGAGCGAGGTGGTTGCGGTAGTGAATAAGGCAAAAAGCAAGTCAGCACCTGGGCCCAACGGTGTGCCTTATACAGTCTATAAAAGATGCCCGAACGCCCTTATGAAGCTACACCGGATACTGAAATCCGCGTGGAAGCAAAAGCATGCCAGCACGGAGTGGAAGACGGCCAACGGTTTCTACATTCCTAAAGAGCAAAACTCTGCCGGCATTGCCCAGTTCAGGCCGATCTCTCTTCCGAACGTTGCGGGGAAGATATTCTTCTCGATCATGGCCAGTCGGATCGCGAAGTACTTGACGGGGAACAAGTACATCGAGGAAGCAGTTCAAAAAGGGGGGATACCCGAAGTCCCCGGTTGTCTCGAGCACAGTACCATGATCTGGGATGCTATCCAGAGAGCGAAGACGAAGAAAGAGGAACTCCACGTGATATGGTTGGACGTGGTGAACGCCAATGGGTCAGTGCCACACCAGTTGTTGTGGCATGCACTCAAGGCTTATCACGTGCCCGAGAACATAACGGTAATGCTAGTGCAGTACTTCTCGAAATTCTCTCTTCGGTTCTCGACCAAAACGTTCACGACCAGATGGATAGACCTGGAAGTAGGTATTGCCATGGGATGTACGATTTCGCCGATATTGTTTGCAGGTCGTACTGGATGCAGCATCCGGCTATGCACACGGTCCGAAGCTCAGCGAAGGGTGAACACGCCACCGCTGAAGGCCTTCATAGACGATACCACAATCCTGACACCGAAGGAGAGGGATGCTCGTAGTGCTCTCCTCGGGCTGGACGACCTGATTCGCTGGTGCAGGATGAGCTTCAAGCCAAAGAAATCGAGAAGCCTGTCGATCATGACGCGTAAGGCGAACGAACGAACGAACGAACGAACGAACAGACTTTATTTTCAAAGGGTAACAAATTGGGCACGCAGGCCCGTCTTACATTCGGCCCTTCCACCAACATGGGATATTCAGCCGCTGATATAAGAAACACGTCTGCTTTCAGTTGCATTGTATTATCATTTGGAGTTGTTGATTGTTCATCGTTGCTGTTGAGGAAAATATTGTCATCTATCTGTGCCAAGTGTTGCCAATCTTTGCAGTAGACGACAATGTTGTCATCTGTCAGTGCCAAGTTTTGTCCATCATTGATGTAGACTCATCTGTCAGCGCAAACTTTTGTCCATAATTGCTGTATTGTCATCTGTAAGTGCCAAGTGTTGCCTGTCTGTGGTTTAGAGGACAATGTTGTCAACTCTAGTCCCAAGGTGGATACAAAAGGGCCCATTAGACCAGTATGAGCTCGGAAACATATGCTACAGTGTAGTCGGAGGATGACAGACAAGGCCAAGAATTATGTCCACGCCATGAGGCGTATAGGGTATATGGTGCTCACCAATAGTGTTATAGAATGATCAGCACACGATGGATGATATTATCACAAAATGGTCCCCCCCCCCCCCCCCCATTGCGATGGATGTTTGAACAAATGGCCAAATAGTGGTCAAGCAAGCCAGCTAGCCGGTGAGATGTCGTGTTTCTCGAGATCAGACCAGCACAGACTGTCAATTAGCTACAGACACCGGATGTTATATTTTCGCTTACTGAATTT
Source organism: Cepaea hortensis (assembly GCA_963921405.1). Taxonomy (NCBI): domain Eukaryota; kingdom Metazoa; phylum Mollusca; class Gastropoda; order Stylommatophora; family Helicidae; genus Cepaea; species Cepaea hortensis. The sequence continues at coordinate 72,704,872 of OY992883.1, read as the reverse complement.
AAACACAAAAGCCACAAATAATATTTATTGCCTGACAGGCGAGCACAGACAGGCAATCAGTTGGAGATACCGGACTCAGTCAATCAGTTGGAGATACCGGACTATCTATTTTCTAACAGCATCCCACTGTTTAGGAACGGCAGTAGCGTACCGTCCGCCAATGTGTAGGTGCCGTGCTAGCGTACAGCACTTTACTGTGTAGGAACCGCGGTAGCGTACAGTAATTTACTGCATAGGAGCTTACAGCACTTTACTGTTTAAGAACATCAGAAACGTACAGCACTTTACTGTGTAAGAGCATCAGAAGCGTACATCACTTTACTGTGTAGGGGCCGTGGTAGCGTATAACACTTTACTGTGAAGGAGCCGTCGTAGCGTGTACATCATTGTACTGTGAAGGAGCCACTGTAACATAATCACTTTACTGTGAAGGGTCCTGTCACCTGTCATCCCTGGGGGGAAGTGGAATCAACAAGCACGCTTTTTAAATTCCCTATCACCAGCTTGAGTGTCTGCCGGATCTTTGCCTACACACCCCCTTTCAGTGTCTGGATCACTCTCTCTCTCACTTCTTACCATAAGACCATACCCCTTTTCATATTCCCCCAGAACATACCCACACAACTCTGGCTTTTAACAAATGATAAAATAATGTAATAACGAAAAATGTCAAGTGTGTGCAATGTATGTGTATAGACTTCTGTAGTATAGTCTAGTGTGCATGTGAGATGAGACCAGTCAGTTCAGGATCATTCATCATAGTGTCCGGCCATACCACAACACAACACAGCAAGTCAGATGGGCCTCACCGAATGAAGCGTCTCTCCGGTTAGTGGTTGACTTCTTGGAGGTGTCCGTGGATAGTCTGGGTGCCTGGATATTAATGTTGACTGTGACAGAACACTATCCCTGTGTTCGGTACACACGATGGACCAGATACTTCACTGGAAAATCCTTTGAACTAAGAGTACTGGCACATTTCTTAAACTAGGTCTGTAACAAACTGATGGTGTCTGTTTTAGTAAATTCCTACTGTCTGTTAGGAAAAATGTTACTGAATAGCTTTCTTCACCATTATACCTTCTCCACATAATAATGTCATAGTCCAGAGAAGTAATTACTGTTAATAAAAATCATCCCTTTGTTTGGAATTCAGCCACTCCAACTAGCCTTCTTTTATGTTAAACACTCATGGCCTAGATGAGCCTAAGATTTATGGAACGGGGTCTCATTGCTGACTCCATTTAGCAGACTGCTCATGGGTTTATTACCATTGTCCACCTCTCTGAGCTGTTCCCAAATTCTCCTGCACAGTAGAACCTGTCGAAAAGAGAACACCCGGTGAGAGAAACCCGATTCAAACCTACTATATGTGAGTGTAGGCCGAAGGCCGTACTCAGATATTTATCCTGAGGAACATAGAACTAAACTCTGACATAAAGCAGAGGAGTTCATCACATTGGCCTGAGATGTGGTAAGAAAAGGAAAGACTAAAGAAAAGCGAAGAAACCCCAGTAGACACCCTACCGGAAGATCCCACCCTTGATATTTCCGTTATTCCTTCAACCACCCTCAGTCTCACTGAATATCATCCCAAGACACTAGTCTTACCGTGCCGAGTGAAGCGATATATCACTCGACCTAGTTTCAGGTACGCATCAGCCGGCTGCGGCCGACGCTCCTAGAATAAGTTCACACAACGTCTCATCACTACACTCGATTCCTAATCTCCCAATTGTGCATAGTCAATTATCTGTCTAATATTACTTATACCTAAACGCTAACTAGTTAATACATTATGTAATCTAGTTCTGTCCGGAATTGAATCCACAAATTGCCATTAAAGACAAATGTCCGTCAACTTTAATTGACACAGGACACAATAGATTCTTTTCTAAATTGGAACAGAATTAGCCTAACACTCCAGCTCGTTTTATTCCATTTTGCACACTGATGGCAGACTTTCGATCCCGACTGCCGACAGCTATGTCCGAATGACGTCACTCACGTGGCCGGAATCCAGATGTCAATAGTCCCCCCTTTCTCTCTTGCTGGGTTCGGGTACACAACATACCGACCAATTCCTCTCTGATCCGAGAAATACTTCTTCTGTCTTCAAAGAATTTTGGTTGGCGTCAGATCTGGGGAACTACCCTACAACAAAGGTTTTCAGCGCTTAGCGATGGCTGTTTTGGGCGCTTTATCAATCTGGATCGGCATCTCCAGTAATTCCGTGACAGGGCCGTGGTAGCGTACACTAATTTACTGTGAATGAGCCGCGGTAGCGTAATCACTTTAATGTGAAGGCGCCGTGGTAGCGTACATCACTTTACTGTGAAAGGGCCGTAGTAGCGTAGTCCCTTTACTATGAAGTAGCCGCGGTAGCGTACATGACTTTACTGTGTAAGAGCGTGGTAGCGTGCAAAACTGTACTGTGTAGGAGCTGCAATAGCGTATAACACTGTACTGTGTAGGGGCCATGTTAGCGTACCTCACTTTACTGTATAGTGGCTGCAAGTTAGTTAGTTAGTAAGTTAGTTAGTTAGTTAGTTAGTTAGTTAGGTAGGTAGTTAGTTAGTTAGTTAGTTAGGTAGTTAGTTAGTTAGTTAGTTAGTTAGTTAGTTAGTTAGTTAGTTAGTTAGTTAGTTAGTTAGTTAGTTAGTTAGTTAGTTAGTTAGTTAGTTAGTTAGTTAGTTGACAGATATCCTCATTGCACATCGAACCATCCAGTCCAAAAGTGCTCGGATCCCCTTCTCAGCAAATCCTGCAGCGTGTAGCGGCTCACTCATTTCGGTCATGCCTTTGAGGTCCCCAAGTGAGAGTATAAAAGTTGAGTGATGAATATCTCTCCAAGCATGCTAGGTGTTAGGTTCACGTCAGTCACAGCGGAGACTATACACCTCGGGGAGGTGAGGAGAAATTACCCTTTTTCCTTCACTGATCACTAAAAAGATGTCAACTGCGACGAAAAATGAAAGAGTGATGAAGTGATACATTGAACCTGAACTTTTGTATGGATGTGGAACACTGACTATAAGCAGACAAGCTAAAAAAAAAAAAAAAACACCTAATGACAGCGGAAATGTGGTTTCTGAAAAACATGCAAAAAATACATTAGAAAGACAGAAGAACAAATAAGCAAGTCCTACAAGAAGCAAATGAAAACCGTAAACTGATTATGGTAATTAGACGTAGACAGTCAAACTGTTTTGGGCACCTTATGAACAGATATAAACCGGAGAACTTGGTCACAACTGGCAAGACTGAGGAGAGCAAGAGGGAGACAGAGAAGTAAATATCTGGATGGCTAGGCCAAGTGGTATAGTCGAGACAAAACCACAGAGCTGATCCATGACTTTGGTGATCGTGTGAGATGGCAAAACATGATCGCCTACGCTTGTAGGAATGACACATGATGATGATTTGTCTTGATGTATAACACATTTGAAAGACGCTATGTCCCGTTTCATTTCATTTTTGGTCACGTCCGGTTTCGGAAAACACAAATCACAGCCTTTAGAAACAACAAACGCCTGCAATGGCCAAACACGGTTAGCCGCCTCTTACGGCACGCTTTGTAGGTTACAATTTTACTGTTCTTTGCTTCCCCAGTGTCCGGTTAAACATGCGTGCTGAGATGCAGATGTATACAACATAACTGGTACAGACGACATAGCTACTGATATTTGAGATAAATGCCAACAAGCTGTTAGTCCTGGTCGTGTAATGGTTAGTGTATTTGTTTTACCTGCAGTTTTTAGTTCACTCTCCAGTAGTGACATTATATGTTTGCCACCAGCACTGCTTTGGGTCGACCCAGCCTTGAACAGTGGGTCAAAAATAATTCTCAGAACGTTATGTAAACAAGGATAGAAAGTCGAGGAGGAAAATGGCAGGTTACCTCGCTGAATAATCTCTTGGCAGGTAAAGCCGAACCGTGTGATAGTAAGTGATTCATTGTGAAGGATAATAGATCGTCAAAATTGAAATTTCATTTTGACAGAACGGCCAGATATCATCATACTAAGATCGTCGTGTTATTTGTCTTTCTTTTCATTGTATCTTCGGCAATTGTAGTACTCAGTGAATTAACATTAAATACTTGTTCATTTGATTGTGCACCATGTTTGGTCCTAACCTACTTTTTGCTAGGCACAGTATCATTAAACAACATCATTACTTAAGGTTAGATTGGCCTATAAAAATACATGGTACAATAAGCCCAAAACTGGACCGGTAAAATGGTCCTCTACCTTTTTGTAATCATTTCTCTACCGATGATCTTGACCATATCACCCTTCCTAGTGTGGAAAGATATGGAGCTCGCATCATATATCCAGTACGCACCAATTTGTGCGCCAAGGGCGCCTGGTTTGTTTTTTTAATACGTTAGCAGAAGGCCTAATATTTCAAACATCTACAAAATAGCACTTCACACATCTACGAATACCTCTGCCAAACCGCTGTCATAACAGTTCAAAATCCATCTCCTTTTGACATGTATGTATGACACTGATGTTCACATCACACTGTTGAGCCGCAACGACTGTGCTTATAGACTTTCTTGGTGTATGATGCAGTGGCATATAATTTAATCACTTGGAACAAGGATGAGACTTTTCAGTTCTTTCTTGTCAAATACTATTAACCCTTTTTTGCGAGCCAAGTATGGCTCAACTGTATGAAGTTATGTCGCTATCAATAATTTAAAAAAAAAGCTCATAAATTTAATGCATTTCCAGCAAGTAGGTTATCAACTAACAGTATACCACAACAAGCAATGATGTACAGACCAGAGGGAAGCAGAGGAAGAGGCCGACCGCGTAAACGATGGACGCAGGGAATAACAGAGTCCATGGGAATATCGATAATGAAGCCCATAAGCGGGCACTCACTCGCTGTTTATACTTCACCTCGACACCGCAAGGTACAAGAGGAACATGATGAGATGAGATGAGATGAGATGAGTCCTGCGTGCGATTGCCTTGGCAAAACCAAACCAAAAGATTTCGGTGGCCTTATACGAACCGCGGGCCGGACGTCCCCCACCCCTTCACTAGAGTAATAATAGTATTTGATTCTTAGTCTATAATGTGTAATGTAGAAAATGGATACGTGGTACGAGTGGGTGCCGAGCACAGTGGTTTCTCTCATGCAAGGACTTAATATTGATACATAGCCTGGGCCATCATGGAGTGCGAAGCGACGAGGGAGAGTGCATGTTGCCTTCAAGACAGACTGCGCCTGGGACATCACGGTGGACAAGGGAGCTATTTTGAATGATTGCTAGTTGAAGACAATAACAGACGAGATAACATATTTAAGGATGCTTGGGTTTAGATTTAAGTAAGGTTCCAAGGAGGGACTATGATGGGACGAAGCCGACGTCTTGACAACCAGAGTGCTACTGGAACGATCAGCATCTACATCTTACAACATTTGCTGAGGTAGAAGAAGCATGCATGTGTTTGACTAGGCTGCTATGATGTCGATTATTAAAACCAAGAAAATAATCACTAGACTGACAAAAGTTTGGCTAGTTGTTTAAAAGAGTTAATGTGGTGTGTCCTGAGTTAAGTTGAGCCAAGAACAGATATCACAACACTCAGGACATTCGCATGGGTGCCCCGTCCTCATGTGGTGTGTCCTGAGTTAAGCTGAGCCAAGAACAGAAATCACAACACTCAGGACATTGGCATGGGTGCCCCGTCCTCATGTTCAGCGGCCAGTGAAGAGCCCCAATACTTATAGTAGCAGTCTAATTGTGTGTTCGTCTGGCTTTTCCTCAGAGCCATCAGTGTTGACCATATCCTCTGGTCCCTCCCTGCTGCGCAATTCTCTCCAGGTTTTGATGATTTATCTGTTCTTCTACGCTATACATGTGATTTCAACGGGCTCTGACCGTATCTACCTTATTGGACATCAACAAAAACACCCAGCCATGAAGATGAGCCAATCTGCTCACCTGCACGTTTCTACCAGCATGTCCTGGGAAAAGATCCAACAAATGCTCCCCATCTTGGATGTTTGAATGCCACTCTGCACCAAGCACGTCTGTCTTCACATGTATCAGCAAACACCGTGAGTCCGTTAAACTGTGACTTCCTCTACCTCCATTCTCAGACTAGATGTTGCTGTGTCTTATGCAGAGCTCTCCTGCACTAGACACAGTCCATTAACCTTCCCTGCAAACCCACAGGCACGTCTTTTGACTTTTAGCAAACAGCCATTCGTGTAGAGGGTTAATCATCTGGGCGCGAATTGTCAGAAATCAACTGTTGCACCTCCCAGTCAGCGCAGCCTGCCGTCCAATGCCATCATTCCTGGTACAATGTAAGTATGACCCTGCACAGGTCTGACTTTTGTGTGTGTGGTGCCATAGATTCCAAAACGGTGGCCTAGATTGCCAAGGGGCACGGCGGTTACAGATTAATTAAATGGGCCCTAATCGGCCTGACAGTAAAGATAAAGGTAGTCTCAAAGCAGATACTGCGTTTGGGGTGTGAAGTGTTAGACCTTCGTATACTCTAATCCATGATATATGAGGCGAGGGGACGAGTTTTCTTCCTACAATCCTAAATAGTTGGGTAATGTATCAAACATTACGTCTTGTGCAATAAAGTAACATATGTTATGCTCAATCCCCAAGTTTTGAAACATAACAGCATTTGCAAAGGAAATACGTTTACATGTTTGCTGCAGATTATTGGGCTACTATTTCTCATGTCCTTTATTTATCGGCTTCAATCCCAGGACAATACGTCAGTACAAACACAAACATATCCAGAAGGAGGGGCCTGCTAGCGGTCAGTGATATGATCGGGCCATCACTGTTGTAGGCCTCACTGCGCGGGTGAATAGATGACCAGTTGTAGGCCTCACTGCGCCGGCGAATAGGTGACCAGTTGTAGGCCTCACTGCGCCGGGGAATAGGTGACCAGTTGTAGGCCTCAATGCGCCGGCGAATAGATGACCAGTTATAGGCCTCACTGCGCCGGCGAATAGATGACCTGTTGTAGGCCTCACTGCGCCGGGGAATAGGTGACCAGTTGTAGACCTCACTGCGCCGGGGAATAGGTGACCAGTTGTAGGACTCACTGCGCCGGGGAATAGGTGACCAGTTGTAGGCCTCACTGCGCCGGGGAATAGGTGACCAGTTGTAGGCCTCAATGCGCCGGCGAATAGATGACCAGTTGTAGGCCTCACTGCGCCGGCGAATAGGTGACCTGTTGTAGGCCTCACTGCGCCGGGGAATAGGTGATCAGCTGTAGACCTCACTGCGCCGGGGAATAGGTGACCAGTTGTAGGCCTCACTGCGCCGGGGAATAGGTGACCAGTTGTAGGCCTCACTGCGCCGGGGAATAGGTGACCAGTTGTAGGCCTCACTGCGCCGGCGAATAGGTGACCAGTTGTAGGCCTCACTGCGCCGGGGAATAGGTGACCTGTTGTAGGCCTCACTGCGCCGGGGAATAGGTGACCAGTTGTAGACCTTACTGCGCCGGGGAATAGGTGACCAGTTGTAGGCCTCACTGCGCCGGGGAATAGGTGACCAGTTGTAGGCCTCACTGCGCCGGGGAATAGGTGACCAGTTGTAGGCCTCACTGCGCCGGGGAATAGGTGACCAGTTGTAGGCCTCACTGCGCCGGGGAATAGGTGACCAGTTGTAGGCCTCGCTGCGCCGGCGAATAGGTGACCAGTTGTAGGCCTCACTGCGCCGGGGAATAGGTGACCAGTTGTAGGCCTCACTGCGCCGGCGAATAGGTGACCAGTTGTAGGCCTCACTGCGCCGGGGAATAGGTGACCAGTTGTAGGCCTCACTGCGCCGGCGAATAGGTGACCAGTTTTCCCCTCTGTTGGCGGACGTCGAGCGTTGACGTCGAGCGCTGACGTCGAGGCTTCGTCTGACCGCACTTATGCCATTATCAGTGTAACACCCTATCAACTACAACAACGCGCCCGCCAAGTGCACATCATAGTAATACAATATACGGTCAATTTATTCACGTCTCCAATTCTGACATAGAATGTCTCAAGTGATTTCTGACATAGAATGTCTCAAGTGATTTCTGACATGTATGAGAGAGTCTTAGCTACAGTGTCCTCCACCTGACAGCTGGCCAAATAAAGCTTATTTATGAGTACTGTTGGTATTCATTGCTGCTAAATCTCGTGTACCTTAGCCTTGTCAATCTGCCTGTGGACGTGATAGATAGCAGGCTGTCGGGGTTTGCTATTTCTCTCTGTGTTTCTTTCCTTCTGACATTTGAAGCTCATTGATTGTCGTAGTGGAGGTCGGCGTGGCCGCGGGATTTAAAATGCTTGTGCGTAAACTGTCTGTGCATTGACGGTGAGGTAGTGGGTTAATTCCCATTGACTTCTCGTTCAGAAAGTAATCGCAAACGACTGCACGTGAAAATCTAAACAGGAAGTTGGAACTGCGACTAACTAACTAACTAACTATCTAAACAAGTGTAATAATAGAACATCTACACGCGGGAGAAATAGAACATGGTAACAGTGACAATGCATATTGTCCCCTGAGTTTGCAATGAATTGTGACAACTATCTTAACTAGGCATCCAGTGTAAGATCACCAAACAGTGGATACCATCTCACTGTGGAGTGCCTGGAAACGTAAAAACTGATCAACTAGCTAAGGAAGGAGCAACAGAAGAGAAACCTGAAGTACCTGTCACATATTACTAACAGAAAATGATTATCAAAGAAATCGGAAAGCCTCTAAGACTAGCACACAACGCTACCATTTTATGCACAGACCAGAACAAATAATTATTCTGCGCCTCAGAGCATGACACAATCGATTACGCTATTACATGTATACAAAATTCAAAATTGGCAAATCACCCATGTGTACATGTGGATTGTCACCGTAGACAGCAGATCACATACCCCAAGACTGCCCCGAATTCGACATATCTAGATAAATCTTTGGCCTAGAGCAGTGGTTCTCAACTTTTTTTTTTTTTTTTTTTTTGCCCAGGCACCCTTTCACTATATGTTCAGAACGTCATCCCCCCTCCTTTCGTATTTCCTCCTTATAAATCCCCCTCCCACACACACACAGTATAGGTAAAAATGGAAGCTACATTATACTAGAACAAGCCTAGACGTCTAAATAAAACGTGATTTGTGGGTCTAATTGTGGTTATAAAACGAATTTCAGAAGGGCAAGAAGTACAACACCATGAAGTGTGGAGGGAAGAACAATATCAAGTAATCAGTGCTTGTAATAGCGCGATCTTGAAATAATCTTAACCCCCCCCCCCCCCACCTACCCTAGAAACCCTAAAATCCCCCCACCCCTGGGGAGGAGGGGGGAAATTCCCTACCGGTTAAGAACCACTGGTATAGAGAAACAACAGTGGACGATTAAAACTCAGTGAACTAAACAAGGCCCTAAAGGAACTAAAGGGCTCCTTTACAGGTCTGAAGGGCCGCTGATTACATAGTGCTATAGCCAAATGTTTTATATAGTGCAACTAGCACTAGGTGTATGATGCGGTCAGTATAACATCGGATATATGTCACGTGAAGATAACACGAGACCGCGCCGAATACTGCACTTCTTGTAGGTAAGATCTTTACAGTGCCACTCCACAACAGCTGCCAGACTCGCAACACGTAGTGCGTCTCTCTTTAACACCTGTGTGAGTGTGTGAATCTTTTCTGGGTAATGGTTGCGTCGGGATGTACAGGAGCACTAAACGGATACCAAGCTAGTGTACCAAAGCTGTGATGACCATTAGTGTCGGCCGCTTCTTCTTATTCTTCTTTCGTTCACTCGAAATTTATTGTTTATATCTGCAGTGCTGTCTCTTGTCTGGGTAAGCAAGAGCACTAACTACTGGGCTGGCTACTCGTTATGTTTGCTATCATTTTTAGAGTTATTCCCCCTAGTTTAAAAACAAACAAACAAACAAACAAATTAAAATCAAACTAGTGCTCTGATATATTTTTATGTTTCTTCTTCTTCTTCTTCTTCTTCTTCTTCTTCTTCTTCTTCTTCTTCTTCTTTCGTTCGCCTGAAATAAGCCTATAACTGCAATGTTGTCTCTTGTATGAATCCAACAGTCTTTTTTAGTTCATTCAGCGGTCCATAGAGTTTATCTTCCACTGTTGTCTCTCTAGGCCAGAAGGTTCGCCTATTTTTATGTTTAAATATAATGTTGTTTCACGTGTGTTGTTATTAAGTGCCTGTGTACTTTAATAACAACGGATAGAAGAACATTCAGAAAGTTACATGTAAAATAGCCCAAAGAAAGGTAGCATTTCACAAGATAAAGAATATTCTCTGCAATTTATCTTGGTAACTGCCGACGAGGAAACTTCTCAAGAGCTATACTGAGCCAATCCTGATGGTTCCCCGTTACCTTCCACATCCACGTAGGGGTGTGTTAACTCTGTCTTTGACAGTAATGTTCTACTATCAGGCCAAGCGAGTACCCTACACTGCTCACGCCTGGGCCTTGCTTTAATTCTAATGGATATTCTGTCCCTAGAGCTAAAGTTACCAGATTCTGGTGGAAGTACAGTTGGGATGTTGCCTTCCTGGAGTTAGGAAACCCTTTTGTAAATGAATGGCGACTGCCTCTGCCAGCTTTAACATGCTACCATTCTGTGTGTTATACAGCATAATAAACGCACTGCCCTTATCAATAACGTGACCGGTTTCCAAAATGTGCCGTACAGGCGATGATGTTGGAGACTTGAGGGCGTGTAGGCATTGAGGATAATGCAAAGAATACTATGGACAGACAGAAAAACCAACGACCACGTCCTACAAGAAACACATGAAAATCGTAAACTGATTAGAGAGGTTAGATGTAAACAGTCACTATTTTTGGACATATTATAAGAAGAAGTAAATTAGAGAACTTGATGACAACTGGCCAGATCGAGGGGGAGAGAACAAGGGGAAGAAAGATAAATAAATACCTGGATGGCTTGGCGACGTGGCATGGTCGAGACAAGAACACTGAACTGACCCACGACTCTGGTGATCGAGTGAACTGGCTAATCATGACCGCCCACGCATACTGGCATGGAACACGATGGATGGATAGAGGCTTTGCCAGTTTATCAGACTCTTTGTTTGTTATCCTGTCGATCCAGTTGGGTATGTGTTCATAGACCCTGTTATTAAACTGTTTCTCTGTCCTGTCGATGTGATTAGACTGGCATCTGCGTTGTATATTTCAGCTTGAAGGATTTATCTGACTGCTTTAGTTTATATTGTGTGATTTCTGCACTATGTATCTAACAAGATGCAAGAGTCATAAAACCTTATGGAACAAGTAAACAGGCATAGTGCAGAATGTGGCTTAGATATTAACATCCAAAAAATGAAAAAAAAATTAAAAAAAAAAAATTATGATAATTAGCAATGGAAAGGAAAGGTCATCAATGAACATCACAGTAAACGGTAAGATACCAAAGCAAGTAACAAGTTTCTCATGTCTTGGACATGTAAAGACTTATGATGCCAAAGTGAAATATAAATAAAAAGGAGAATAGGAATGGCCAAAAATGCTTTCAGCAGCATGAAATCAGTATTAACATATAGAGAGAGTAATAACGCATTAAAAATGAGAATTGTCAAATGCTGCGTATATTCAAAGCTACTGTATGGCACGGAAGTCTGGACATTGAATAAGCAACTAGAAAGTCGAATAGAGGCCCTGGAGATGTGGATATACAGAAGAATATGTCGTATTTCATGGAAACAAAACCAATCAAATACAGAGGTTCTAGAAACGCTGGGAATGAAAAGAGAGTTGATGAAAGAAATAAAAAAGAGGCAAGTGAAATATTTCGGTCACGTTAAAAGACATAATACTCTTATAAAAATCATACAGGAGGGCAAGGTTGAAGGCAAGCGAGCAAGAGGTAGACAATGATACATGTGGGAAGATAACATCAAGAGATGGGCGAACATCAATCTGACAGAATCTGCAGTCAGGGAGAGAGAAAGTGTTGGAGATCCATTACAGCCATCCTACATTGTGGAGACGGAACCTGATTGATTAATTGATTGATTGGGTGAAATATGCCAGGCAATAAATCTTGGAACATATTGTTTATGTCTTCGTTATTCAAATTCACTGCGGGAAAACATGGATTTGGACAATAGTTTTGGCCTGCCTTCTGGTGTGTGTGTATGTGTGTGAGTGTGTGTGTGTGTTTGTGTGTGTGTGTGTGTGTGTGTGTGTTTGTGTGTGTGTGTGTGTGTGTTGTGTGTGTGTGTGTGTGTGTGTGTGTGTGTGTGTGAGTGTGTGTGTGTGTGTGTGTGTTGGCATTTTATCCCCCCTGCTCAGCCAACTCACCACAAACCGTCCAATTTATTCTATCTCATGTTGCACCCTCTATGTCCTCCCCATAATATTTATTTCTCTCTCTACTTCCTCTCTCTCTCTCTCTCTCTCTCTCTCTCTCTCTCTCTCTCTCTCTCTCTCTCTCTCTCTCTCTCTCTCTCTTTTTTTTTTTTTTTTTTCTTTTTTTTTTGGTTTGGATTCCAGACACAAATCTCCAAGTGCCTTGAAAGCTCATCTTGTTTTTTTGTATTTTGTTTCCTGATATCTTTTTCTGACACTTGTATATTGCTATATTTCCGTGTTTAGCATAGGAAGGGAATTTCGAAATCTAAATTCAAGCACATTTACTTCCCAGAATATTTCCTGGACTCCATTTTAGGCTATTCCAACCTGGCAGCCCCCTCCCCCCACCTCCGCAAAAAAAAAACCAACCGAATCTCCTCGATGAGGATCGAATAAATGTCCACCAAGATGACAGGAAAGCGTACTGTCCGCTACGCTACCACACTTTCACTAACTGGTCTAAGCTTCGATATGTTGTTATGTATCATATGATAATGATGATGATTATGATGATAACTATTATGATGATTATGATCACGATGAGGAGGATAGGGAAGAATATTGGCCGTAACGCTACCACGGTTTCACTACCTACCGTCAGCTACGATATGTTGTTACTTTGTATCCTGTGATGATAATGATGACGACGATGATGATAATGATGACGACGATGATGATAATGATGACGACGGTGATGGTGATGATCATGAGGGGGAGGAGGAGGAAATCAGGAAAGCCATTAATTATATTGTTTGTTTATTCGTTTGATTTTGTTCATATTTTTCATATTGCCATTTGTCTAAGGTCATACAAGAAGATGGTGTGGTTTTGTGTTTTTTACGATTTTGTAAGATAACTCCCGCAATATTAAAGCACACTTTAACTAAAGATGAAACCAAAACACAACAAACCACTCCACAATCTCGGCTAGTGTTTACTTTGAATGTGCAGAGTGAAAGCCCAGGGTGACTTCACACGATTTCAGTTTCCTGGATCATGTCGCGGTAACAATGGGGAGTATTAGTCACCACAATAATCTTCTTCTACTTCTGCTGCTCGTCGTGGTCCTCCTCCTCCTCCTCCTCGTCTTCTTCCTCCTACTCCGTCTCCTCTTCCGCCGCCGCCTCCTCCTCCTCTTCTTCTTCTTCTTCTTCTTCTTCTTCTTCTTCTTCTTCTTCTTCTTCTTCTTCTTCTTCTTCTTCTTCTTCTTCTTCTTCTTCTTCTTCTTCTTCTTCTTCTTCTTCTTCTTCTTCTTCAGATCCTTCTTCTTCTTATTTCCTATATTCACGTTTGTGCAATCTTTCAACAAAATCCGTCCAAGCTGCCGTCTCCTGTAGCTCCCCTTCCTCCTTCCTCAGTGTAATCATTTCTGACTTTCTGTCTCTACTATTATCCTGTTAAAAAAATGTTAGTTACATATCCTTTACAGACGTAGCAGTCAACTCCAGCATTTTTTTTTTGTTGTTGTTGTTCGTGATACCAGGGCAAGTTTACGTTCAGTAGGTTGCCATTGCTTTCTGAACGAAGGGCACCAATACCATTTAATAAGAAATTTAATAAGAGAACAGCATTATGTTTTCGTGTGTCGAGTAAGACCATAGTCTACTCTTGCAAAAGATAGGTGCTGAAGACGGAGGCAGCCAGCCAGGAGGCGCACCACAGAAATCAGTCTGCCACGCAATAACGCCGTGAATTATGTCGACAACTGCTACATGTTATGGTGCTCGCCCTGCTCTGGTCCCACAGACAGGTGCAGTGCCGGGCCTTATGCCTCGTAAGGGTCTAACCACAAATAATGGAGGTCCTTCTCAGATGTCCAGCGGAGCCAGAGGGCCTGACAATAGACCGTCTGGCCGTACCAAACAAAGACTTAAAATAATGCACTGGAATGCAGAGGATATCACCAAAAAAAAGAATAGAACTAGGAAACATCTTGGCCAATGAAAATGTAAGTGTATGCTGCTTGCAAGAAACTCACCTGAACGAAAATATAGCCTTCAAAATCAGAGGCTACCAGTGTTACCGATCTGACCGAAAGGACAGGCGAAAGGGTGGGATACTGACTCTTGTCGAAAACAACATTCCTGCTTCCCAAATTGAAGTTCACATGGAAGGGGCTGAGTATCAGGTACTTAAACTTAAGACAGACAATACAGACTTTCACCTGATCAATTACTACTGTCCAAATGACCGCCCACAGGCACTGGACACACTACCATTAAAAGGAAAAATGATTGTGTGTGGCGACTTCAACAGCCATTCGCAGAGCTGGGGCTATGATCACATGGACCAGAGAGGAGAGAGATTGGAAGATTGGCAGGATGAAAATAGATTCATCCTGATTAACAAGCCGTCTGACCCACATACCTTCTACTCGAGATCATGGCACTCTACAACTACACCTGACCTGGCGTTTCATTCACCAGACCTGGAGTGGAACATTACACGAATTGTTGGGAAACAACTTGGTGGCAGTGACCATCGGCCAGTCTTTCTAACTGTAGAAAATGAGCTTGTAAGTGAAAGCAGCACCCTCTCGAGGTGGAACTACAAGAAAGCAGACTAGGCAATGTACAAGCATCGCACCAGCATACTGGTTAGAAACCTGAACACTGAGAAGGACATAAATAAAGTAGTTGAAGAGTTTGGGAAATGCATACTACAGGCAGCACGAGAAACAATACCAAGAGGAGCCCGTAAACATTATAAACCCTACTGGAATAGTGAACTGGAACAGTTGAATAATGATGTAGATGTATGTAGAAAACAAGCAGAGGCCAATCCCAGCCAAGATAACCACAATAAATATCAACACGCAAAAGCCAAATTTTAAAGGGCCAAGCTGCAAGCTAGACGGAAAAGCTGGCAGGAGAAAACGGAGTCTCTGAACTTTGAAAGAGACGCAAGGAAGTTATGGAGGCTAATAAAACAACTTAACGATGAGGGCACAGGGAGAAACTCAAAAATTGCACTACATAAAGACGGAAACATCTTAACAGGAAAGCAAGCAGCTGATCATTTTGCGGACTCATTCGCACAAGATAACAATATTGAAATTAGTCCAGAGAAACAACAAGAGATTCGAGAGAAATGGCAAAATACAGGACAGAAGGAAATTGTACATGAGGTTATGGAGACACCTATCACATTCAGTGAACTGGAGCTAGCCATATCAAAACTGAAAATGAGAAAATCACCAGGAGCTGATGGTATCTCCAATGAAATGATCAGGAACCTAGGAACAGAGGCCAAAGCAAAGCTGCTACAGATCTTTAATAATACATGGACCTTAGGCAGTGTTCCACAAGTCTGGAGAGAAGCAATCATGATACCCCTCCTAAAATCTGGGAAAGACAGTTCCATTGCCTCCAGCTACAGACCTATTAGCCTCACCAGTTGTCTCTGCAAAACAATGGAACGCGTCATCAATCACAGACTACAGTGGTACATTGAAAGTGAAAACATCCTTGTGCCACAACAGGCTGCCTTTAGGCAGTGCTACTCTACGGAAGATCAGACAACCTACCTCTCTCAAGAAGTTGAGGATGCATTCCAAGAGAAGAAGCTGGTACTTGCGGCTTGGATAGATCTGAAGAAAGCCTTTGACAAAGTCTGGAAAGAAGGTCTGATGAAGAAACTGAGAAACTGCAAAGTCAATGGAAGAATGTACAAATGGGTGAAAGCATACTTGCACAACAGAAGAGCCCGAGTATAGATAGACGGACTCAAGAGCAAGAAAGTACTACTGCGTCACGGTGTTCTCCAGGGCGGAGTCCTGTCCCCAACACTTTTTCTAATCTTCATCAATGATCTTGTTGCTAATCTACCCGATGGAATTAAAGCGGCAATGTACGCTGATGACCTGGTTTTGTGGAGCGCAAATGAACATGCATCAGTGGCCACCATCTTGCTACAGAGAGCTGTAGATATATTTGTTGCATGGGCGGATAGATGGTGTATCAGCATAAACACTGACAAGTGCAGCACCACTCTATTTACCCTTTCTCCGAAACAAAAGGCAGGGAGCATTCAGATAAATGGAACACCCCTAAGAGAAGACAAGGAACCAACATACCTTGGTGTAACATTCGACGACAGGCTGACATGGATAAAACACATCAAAAAAGCAGTAGCAAAAGCCAGAAGGAAAATTGCCATCCTGAGAAAGCTAACTGGAACCACTTGGGGAGCCAGTGGGAAAATACTTAGCAAAGTTTATCAACCACACTTGGAATACGGGTCAACTGCGTGGTGTTCAGCATCCAAAACTACATTGCAGGAGCTGGACAAGGTGCAAAATCAAGCTCTTAGAGTCATCACAGGAGGGATTAGATCAACCCCTATAGTAGCAATGGAGAAAATGGGGAGGACACAAGCTTTAAGAGAACGCAGAGATACAAAAACACTCATACAAGCAGACAAGTTTCTCAGCTTGCCAGGCCACCCTATGGAGAACCGATTTGAAAATTTAGCAATGGGGTGGTTGAAAAGAAGTAGTTTCATCCACCAGGTCAAACAACTCTGCAGAGAAACCATCGATCTTCCCACAGTTGGTATCCCCCTGACAACCATTCCAAAGCGAACCCCGTGGAAAGATGAACATAGAATAACGCTACAAATCCAGTCAAAAGTGAGAGGAATATGTGACAAGGAAGAACAGAACAGTGTACAGCGCAGAACAGCCACTCTCAGCTTCCTTGATGACGAATACCCACAGGACCTATGGATCCGAGTTTACACAGATGGGTCAGCACAAAATGCTGTTGGAAATGGAGGAGCGGGAGTGTACATAGAATACCCAAATAATACTAGAGACACGGCCAGAATTCCAACAGGAAAGTACTGCCATAACTATGATGCTGAAATTGAGGCAATCAAGATAGCCACAGAGAAATTACAAAATACCAGCCATGGTACACAACCTGTGGTGATATTGACAGATGCAAAATCCGTAATAGAGGCGCTCCTGTCAGGGAAATTGCCAGTTCTGAGGACACTACTTTCTGAACTTAGCAGTCAGCGTAAGATCACCATACAGTGGATACCATCCCACTGTGGAGTCCCCGGAAACGACAGAGCTGATCGATTGGCTAAGGAAGGAGCAAAAGAAGAACAACCTGATGTGCCTATTACATACCACCAAAAGAAAAGAATGATCAAATCAGTCAGAAGGCCACCAAACCTTACTCAAGACGACTACCACGTTATGGACAGACCAGAACAGGTCATTCTTCTGCGCCTCAGAACAGGACACAATAGATTACGCAACCACATGTATACAAAATTCAAGATTGATGACTCAGCCATGTGCACATGTGGTTTGGCGTCGCAGACAGCAGAGCACATACTCCAGGATTGCCCAAACTACAACATATCCAGGCGAACCTTCTGGCCTAGAGAGATAACAGTGGAAGATAAACTCGATGGACCGCTGAATGAACTAAAAAAGACTGTTGGATTCATACAAGAGACAACATTGCAGTTATAGGCTTATTTCAGGCGAACGAAAGAAGAAGAAGAAGAATAAGAAAAAAACGCAGCTGTGTTTCGAATGTGGGATTACGAACTGCGTCTGTAAAACCTTCGCCACGGAGCCGGATAATCCTGTTGGCCTGTCTCTATTTCTTCCTCCCCTGGTTTCCATAGGAAGGCCTTTCTATGTATACTGTTTGCGGTCTTTCTCAAAGCGTTTCGTATCCAGCGCCGTACCTTTGTTTAATTGACAGTCATTTGCTTAGTTCTCTCCACTAGTTCTCCATCGGTGACTCTACCAATACATTTTAGTTCTACGAGTCACCAGTTAATGAATCTTTGTACTGTCTTGGGCGCAGAAGTGACAATCTATCACAGTAAGACATCTTATAGGCCATGGAATGTCTTCACATCCCCAAGTGGTGCGATGAGAAAAAAGAAATCAGTCTAATGAATCGACCATCATCTCCACCAAGATCTATTTGCTGAAAGATTGTAAGAGTGATACTCCCACGATATTGATAGAGGTTCAGCACCCACGTCATGCACTCACCGTGTGGAGAAAACAAGAATATTCTATAAATATATATAACCAGCGACTGTCATGACTGATGGGGTGGAAATAACACATCACCAGTCCCCATTTATTGATGCCGTACAAGAGTCAATAATTGGACTCCACGAACATTTCATGAAAGCAACAACCTGCAAGGCAACAGGTTTGGTGCTCTACTAGGTTGACTGTTTCTGAGTCTGTCTCTCTTTGTCTGTGCCTCTCTTTGTCTGTGTCTATCTTGGTATGTGTCTCTCTTTACCTGTCTCTGTTAGTCTGTGTCTCTTTTTGTCTGTCTCTCTTAGTCTGCGTCTCTCTTAGTCTGTGCCTCTCTTTGTCCGTGTCTCTCTTTGTGTGTGTGTCTCTCTCTCTCTCTCTCTCTCTCTCTGTGGGAGGGGGATATCTGGTCAGAAAAAGAAGGGGGGGGGGGCAGGCTACGCCAGGAGCTGAAGATAGGCGACGTCGGGGGTGAAGGTGGCCAATAAGGGTGGCAAAACCTCGACAGGGGAGGGGTGAGGGGAGGGAGTACATTTTAAAAGACAAACATGTACTAACAAATTCATTCTATGTAAATGTACGCAAGTTAACATACCCCACCCCTCCCTACCAACCACCTGTTCCCTCTACCTCTTTCTCTCACCCTCTCTCCTTTCTTTATTTTTGTGATATCTTGCATTAAAATAATAATAAGGAAAGGGAGTAAAATATATCAATATATTATAAGATAATTATAAGAAAGACACAGTTAAATTTAAAGTAACAATTCAGACAGACATAGTTAAAGGAACAACTCGGACATTCATAGTTAAAGTAACAATTCGGACAGGCGTAGACTCTTTCGCTACCAAACAAAAATTGGGTCCTGACCAAACAGAAATTCATGGCAGAAAATTGGTAGTAGGGGTGTGTTACAATAATGCTTTTAAAATGGTTAAAATGGTAGCAGATATATTGTATTATATATGAAATTAAAGAGGATTGCACAAGGAACATGACAGTGTTGATAATTAATTGATAGGTTACAAATATTATGACAATTATGAGAGGTTTAATAATAACAACTGAAATTAAAGAGGTAAAAATTATTTTAAAAATTGCACTTATAAGGTGTTTTCTATACTCCTCTACTGCTAATCATGTTTAATTTACTGAATAATCAAACAACCACCACATGTCTTCAAGAATATAAACAGTATTGCTCATTAAAATTATCCAAAAGGAAGTTTTGCTGCATATTCTGAACCATGTCTTCTTCACAAAAAATGAAAAAAAAAATAATGGCAGAAAATTGGAAGTAGGGGTGTGTGACAATAATGTTATAAAATGCAAATGTTTTACCGCACAATGATGATAAAGATATGTTCAGGCCATGTAGATTTTCAGTTTACTGTAAATTAAAATTCCGAAACGGAGCAGCAATGTATCAAATAAACCACTGATCATTTTGTGGCAATAAAAGTACCAATTGCCACCACAGCGGATCCAATGTGGCACCAGATGGGCCCTTGGTAGCGAAAGAGTTAAAGTAACAACTTGGACAGAAATAGTTAAAGTAAAAATTCGGATAACCATGGTTACAGTAAACATTCCAACAGACATAGTTAAAGTAACAACTCGGACAGACATAGTTAAAGTAAAAACTCGGACAGACATAGTTAAAGTAACAGTTCGGACAGACATAGTTAAAATAACAACTCAGACAGACATAGATAAAGTAATAACTCGGACAGAAATAGTTAAAGTAAAAATTCGGATAACCATGGTTACAGTAAACATTCGAACAGACATAGTTAAAGTAACAACTCGGACAGACATAGTTAAAGTAACAGTTCGGACAGACATAGTTAAAGTAACAACTCAGACAGACATAGATAAAGTAATAACTCGGACAGACATAGTTAAAGTAATAACTCGGACAGACGTAGTTAAAGTAAACATTCGGATAGACATGATTACAGTAAACATTCGAATAGACATAGTTGAAGTAACAACTCGGACAGACATAGTTAAAGTAAAATCTCGGACAGATATAGTTAAAGTAACAAATCAGACATACATTGTTAAAATAACAACTCGGACAGACATAGTTAAAGTGAAAACTCGGACAGATATAGTTAAAGTAACAAATCAGACATACATTGTTAAAATAACAACTCGGACAGACAAAGTTAAATTAACAGTTCGGACAGACATAGTTAAAGTAATAACTCGGACAGACTATGGCAATATGTTTCTTGTTGTGCAGACAATTGCTTTCTGAGTTGAGTTGAGCAAAGGACCGACATGACTGCACTCAGGACATTCCCATTTGCACTCCGTCCCCTCGTTCAACAGGCAGCGAAGAGTCATACTACTAATCGTTCCCACCACTGTCTGATTGAAAGTTCTCCTGGTCTTCTCTCTCAAGTTTGAGATTCTTCCAGAACCCCAGCCGATCCCCCGCCATATGAATGTCGGTCAATTAAACATTAAACATCCCCACGAGCTTACCTATTGCCGTAGCCTGCTGGCTCGTACACTCAGTGTTGCCATTTTGACGCATTTCGCACTAAATTTAGTGCTTTTTCAAGTCATTTAGTGCCAACATTTTGCATTTAGCGCGGCAGCGAGAATTTGGTGCTTCACAATATATGTTTTTTGTTTTTTTTTTTTGGGGGGGGGAGGGGGGTGCTTTTTGGGGGGGGGGTGGGTAAAAATTACTTTAAAAATCATTTTGGGAACACTAAAAAGCCGAATTTGAACTGAAGTGAGGGAGTAAAACAGTCTTTGTACATTCCCTCACAATATTCACGTAATTTAACTCCATTTAATACAATTTAGTTACAGTGAGTGACTGCAACGCGCAGGCAATATGCAATGCGTTAACAGATTGTTTAAACAAGAATGGACTTGAGTTGCAAAGACTAGTTGCACTCGGCACTGACAATACATCTGTCATGACAGGTGTAAACAATGGAGTATATACAAAATTAAAATCCGATGTTCCTCATCTGGTACTAGTTAGGTGTGTATGTCATTCCCTTCAGCTGGCAGTGTCACAGGCTGCAGCTGCTTGTCTGCCCAGAAACATAGAGTTCATGATTAGAGAAATATATAACTGGTTTTCTCACTCACGTCTTCGTCATGCAAAGTACGGGGAGCTTTTTGCTTCAGTAAATGATGGACCACATCCGCTGAAGGTTGTCCAATTAAGCCAGACACGAACTCATTTTGATATAGCAAGACTCAACGAGCGCTGTTATACAGCTGAAATTGAGGCAATCAAGATAGCCACAGAGAAATTACAAAATACCAGCCATGGTACACAACCTGTGGTGATATTGACAGATGCAAAATCCGTAATAGAGGCGCTCCTGTCAGGGAAATTGCCAGTTCTGAGGACACTACTTTCTGAACTTAGCAGTCAGCGTAAGATCACCATACAGTGGATACCATCCCACTGTGGAGTCCCCGGAAACGACAGAGCTGATCGATTGGCTAAGGAAGGAGCAAAAGAAGAACAACCTGATGTGCCTATTACATACCACCAAAAGAAAAGAATGATCAAATCAGTCAGAAGGCCACCAAACCTTACTCAAGACGACTACCACGTTATGGACAGACCAGAACAGGTCATTCTTCTGCGCCTCAGAACAGGACACAATAGATTACGCAACCACATGTATACAAAATTCAAGATTGATGACTCAGCCATGTGCACATGTGGTTTGGCGTCGCAGACAGCAGAGCACATACTCCAGGATTGCCCAAACTACAACATATCCAGGCGAACCTTCTGGCCTAGAGAGATAACAGTGGAAGATAAACTCGATGGACCGCTGAATGAACTAAAAAAGACTGTTGGATTCATACAAGAGACAACATTGCAGTTATAGGCTTATTTCAGGCGAACGAAAGAAGAAGAAGAAGAATAAGAAAAAAACGCAGCTGTGTTTCGAATGTGGGATTACGAACTGCGTCTGTAAAACCTTCGCCACGGAGCCGGATAATCCTGTTGGCCTGTCTCTATTTCTTCCTCCCCTGGTTTCCATAGGAAGGCCTTTCTATGTATACTGTTTGCGGTCTTTCTCAAAGCGTTTCGTATCCAGCGCCGTACCTTTGTTTAATTGACAGTCATTTGCTTAGTTCTCTCCACTAGTTCTCCATCGGTGACTCTACCAATACATTTTAGTTCTACGAGTCACCAGTTAATGAATCTTTGTACTGTCTTGGGCGCAGAAGTGACAATCTATCACAGTAAGACATCTTATAGGCCATGGAATGTCTTCACATCCCCAAGTGGTGCGATGAGAAAAAAGAAATCAGTCTAATGAATCGACCATCATCTCCACCAAGATCTATTTGCTGAAAGATTGTAAGAGTGATACTCCCACGATATTGATAGAGGTTCAGCACCCACGTCATGCACTCACCGTGTGGAGAAAACAAGAATATTCTATAAATATATATAACCAGCGACTGTCATGACTGATGGGGTGGAAATAACACATCACCAGTCCCCATTTATTGATGCCGTACAAGAGTCAATAATTGGACTCCACGAACATTTCATGAAAGCAACAACCTGCAAGGCAACAGGTTTGGTGCTCTACTAGGTTGACTGTTTCTGAGTCTGTCTCTCTTTGTCTGTGCCTCTCTTTGTCTGTGTCTATCTTGGTATGTGTCTCTCTTTACCTGTCTCTGTTAGTCTGTGTCTCTTTTTGTCTGTCTCTCTTAGTCTGCGTCTCTCTTAGTCTGTGCCTCTCTTTGTCCGTGTCTCTCTTTGTGTGTGTGTCTCTCTCTCTCTCTCTCTCTCTCTCTCTCTCTGTGGGAGGGGGATATCTGGTCAGAAAAAGAAGGGGGGGGGGGGGGGGGCAGGCTACGCCAGGAGCTGAAGAT
This sequence comes from Cepaea hortensis, assembly GCA_963921405.1. NCBI lineage: Eukaryota > Metazoa > Mollusca > Gastropoda > Stylommatophora > Helicidae > Cepaea > Cepaea hortensis. The sequence continues at coordinate 72,681,574 of OY992883.1, read as the reverse complement.
AGGCGACGTCGGGGGTGAAGGTGGCCAATAAGGGTGGCAAAACCTCGACAGGGGAGGGGTGAGGGGAGGGAGTACATTTTAAAAGACAAACATGTACTAACAAATTCATTCTATGTAAATGTACGCAAGTTAACATACCCCACCCCTCCCTACCAACCACCTGTTCCCTCTACCTCTTTCTCTCACCCTCTCTCCTTTCTTTATTTTTGTGATATCTTGCATTAAAATAATAATAAGGAAAGGGAGTAAAATATATCAATATATTATAAGATAATTATAAGAAAGACACAGTTAAATTTAAAGTAACAATTCAGACAGACATAGTTAAAGGAACAACTCGGACATTCATAGTTAAAGTAACAATTCGGACAGGCGTAGACTCTTTCGCTACCAAACAAAAATTGGGTCCTGACCAAACAGAAATTCATGGCAGAAAATTGGTAGTAGGGGTGTGTTACAATAATGCTTTTAAAATGGTTAAAATGGTAGCAGATATATTGTATTATATATGAAATTAAAGAGGATTGCACAAGGAACATGACAGTGTTGATAATTAATTGATAGGTTACAAATATTATGACAATTATGAGAGGTTTAATAATAACAACTGAAATTAAAGAGGTAAAAATTATTTTAAAAATTGCACTTATAAGGTGTTTTCTATACTCCTCTACTGCTAATCATGTTTAATTTACTGAATAATCAAACAACCACCACATGTCTTCAAGAATATAAACAGTATTGCTCATTAAAATTATCCAAAAGGAAGTTTTGCTGCATATTCTGAACCATGTCTTCTTCACAAAAAATGAAAAAAAAAATAATGGCAGAAAATTGGAAGTAGGGGTGTGTGACAATAATGTTATAAAATGCAAATGTTTTACCGCACAATGATGATAAAGATATGTTCAGGCCATGTAGATTTTCAGTTTACTGTAAATTAAAATTCCGAAACGGAGCAGCAATGTATCAAATAAACCACTGATCATTTTGTGGCAATAAAAGTACCAATTGCCACCACAGCGGATCCAATGTGGCACCAGATGGGCCCTTGGTAGCGAAAGAGTTAAAGTAACAACTTGGACAGAAATAGTTAAAGTAAAAATTCGGATAACCATGGTTACAGTAAACATTCCAACAGACATAGTTAAAGTAACAACTCGGACAGACATAGTTAAAGTAAAAACTCGGACAGACATAGTTAAAGTAACAGTTCGGACAGACATAGTTAAAATAACAACTCAGACAGACATAGATAAAGTAATAACTCGGACAGAAATAGTTAAAGTAAAAATTCGGATAACCATGGTTACAGTAAACATTCGAACAGACATAGTTAAAGTAACAACTCGGACAGACATAGTTAAAGTAACAGTTCGGACAGACATAGTTAAAGTAACAACTCAGACAGACATAGATAAAGTAATAACTCGGACAGACATAGTTAAAGTAATAACTCGGACAGACGTAGTTAAAGTAAACATTCGGATAGACATGATTACAGTAAACATTCGAATAGACATAGTTGAAGTAACAACTCGGACAGACATAGTTAAAGTAAAATCTCGGACAGATATAGTTAAAGTAACAAATCAGACATACATTGTTAAAATAACAACTCGGACAGACATAGTTAAAGTGAAAACTCGGACAGATATAGTTAAAGTAACAAATCAGACATACATTGTTAAAATAACAACTCGGACAGACAAAGTTAAATTAACAGTTCGGACAGACATAGTTAAAGTAACAACTCGGACAGACTATGGCAATATGTTTCTTGTTGTGCAGACAATTGCTTTCTGAGTTGAGTTGAGCAAAGGACCGACATGACTGCACTCAGGACATTCCCATTTGCACTCCGTCCCCTCGTTCAACAGGCAGCGAAGAGTCATACTACTAATCGTTCCCACCACTGTCTGATTGAAAGTTCTCCTGGTCTTCTCTCTCAAGTTTGAGATTCTTCCAGAACCCCAGCCGATCCCCCGCCATATGAATGTCGGTCAATTAAACATTAAACATCCCCACGAGCTTACCTATTGCCGTAGCCTGCTGGCTCGTACACTCAGTGTTGCCATTTTGACGCATTTCGCACTAAATTTAGTGCTTTTTCAAGTCATTTAGTGCCAACATTTTGCATTTAGCGCGGCAGCGAGAATTTGGTGCTTCACAATATATGTTTTTTGTTTTTTTTTTTGGGGGGGGGGGGAGGGGGGTGCTTTTTGGGGGGGGGGTGGGTAAAAATTACTTTAAAAATCATTTTGGGAACACTAAAAAGCCGAATTTGAACTGAAGTGAGGGAGTAAAACAGTCTTTGTACATTCCCTCACAATATTCACGTAATTTAACTCCATTTAATACAATTTAGTTACAGTGAGTGACTGCAACGCGCAGGCAATATGCAATGCGTTAACAGATTGTTTAAACAAGAATGGACTTGAGTTGCAAAGACTAGTTGCACTCGGCACTGACAATACATCTGTCATGACAGGTGTAAACAATGGAGTATATACAAAATTAAAATCCGATGTTCCTCATCTGGTACTAGTTAGGTGTGTATGTCATTCCCTTCAGCTGGCAGTGTCACAGGCTGCAGCTGCTTGTCTGCCCAGAAACATAGAGTTCATGATTAGAGAAATATATAACTGGTTTTCTCACTCACGTCTTCGTCATGCAAAGTACGGGGAGCTTTTTGCTTCAGTAAATGATGGACCACATCCGCTGAAGGTTGTCCAATTAAGCCAGACACGAACTCATTTTGATATAGCAAGACTCAACGAGCGCTGTTATACAGCAGAAATTCTACATTCTATGTTTAGTGACATGAAAAACTATGTGTATCTCATATTTCTCAAGCATATTCTCGGAGAAGTTCAAAGTGTGAATAAGAAATTCGTAGCAGATATACAGGATCCAACAAAACTACTCAGCGATCTTGTCCAACTCACTGATTCTATCAGTTCAAAGATTGCTGTTCCTGAGAAGAAAATTAAAAAAAAACAACAGAAAGTGATGCTATTCAAGATTATTTAGATCCTAATCCCAATCTAGGTTATGAGTTTGAGAAAGAAATAGCAGGCTACCAGTTTCCTGATAAGAAAGAAATTCGTGGAAGGTGCATCCAGTTTTTAATAGAGCTGTTGACAAAGCTGCGTTTACGTTTGCCCGATAACGTTCGAGTGTTGCAGTCCATGTCATGTCTTAGTGGAAGTGAATGTCTACAGCCAATGACGCCCTGTATATTGGATCTTGCTAAAATGTTTGTAGAAGATGCAGCTACTCTCATCCGCATCGATTTCCAGTGGAGAAAACTTTATCATATGCAGTGGACACAGACCTCTGACACACTTGGACTTTGGGCAGAAATAGCCTCATACAGGGATGCCAACGGTGAAAATCCTTTCTAGATCTTACAGATTTAGCTTTAACTGTGCTCATTTTACCTCATGCTAATGCGGAAGTGGAGCATATTTTCAGTCAGATGGGAGTTATAAAATCAAAATTGCGGGAGTTATAAAATCAAAACTGCGGAACAGATTGAGCATCAAGAGTTTGACAGCTGTTTTGACTATTAGATATGGAATGAAAAGATATGACAAATGCTGTCATGATTATAAACTACCTAAGGATATTCTACGAAAAATTGGATCACAGGAGGCATATATACGTTTCTTTCAATCATCATGATCATCACCGCAGGAGCAAACACAGCAGGAAATAGCGACAGGAACTGAAGAGGAGTTGTCTGACTGGGATTTGGCTGATCTGGAATAAACTTCACTCTAATATTCAGTGATAATAATAAATTATAATGTGCTACGTTATAACATTTTGAATAAATACCGCCAGTGCTTGTTTTAGTGATTTCCCAAAAAAATATTATTGTAATTTACTGCTTTTTTGGCTCGAGAGTAGTTCTGATTGGGATTTGGCGGATCTGGAATAAACTTTATTCTAATATTTAGTGATAATAATACATTATAACTTGCTACCTTGTTTTATTTGTAATAAAAACAGTTGGTGCTTTTTTTTATTTTTTATTTTGGTGCTTTCCAAAAATGTTTTGTGCTTTTCGGTGCGCTTTTAGGTCAATTTTCGTGCTTTTTCATCAAAGGGAGATGGCAACACTGCGTACACTTCGAGAATACTCGTAGAATAATTTAAGTTTCTGATATATGAAGAGACGCCGTTTGTTGCTCAATGATAATTATATAACTGTTCAGTCATATCTGACTATGGGTTGATGCACCCATCTCATAGCCTCACAGTTGGGGTTCCTTTTCAGAGGTTTCTTTCTCCTATGCGTGTTATAGTAGTCTCCTTTCACCGAACGCCGGATGCATCTTTTCAGGCAACCTTCGTGTTGTATCAACGCGATGTGTGGTCTCTCCAGGGTGCAGGCGTCTGTTTGCAGAACAAGTTGTTGCCCATCCATTATGTTCCCCTTTATCGTCACTAATAGATCTCAATAAATTACATTAGCTGCAACATGCTCATCTGAAGCTCTCGCGACGACCCATGTCATCTGTTCGTTCGCCCAAAATGGCAACAGTCGATTCACACCAACTGAGAAGTGTCTCTTGGCAATACATGATGTAATAGGAGGTCGGAATGCCGAATGGATAAGATCGCTCGCTCTTAAACGTCCGGTGTGCTGATGCCGAGGTAGCGGGTCATACCCTACGCTTCTCAGTTGGACTACAATATTGACTTCTCGTCTCGGACTTGGGGACGTGAATTACAAATACCTCAGATTTCGGAATGGGTTCGCCAGATAGCGAGGGACACTGTATATAAGTAAAGCTAATCCACGTGCCGTCTCCGTGGCCAAAGTCTTGCGAATGCGTTTCGTGGGCCGCGTATCAGGCGTTCGAAACGCAGCCGCGACCGATTTGTGCAGTAGATCATGTCGCGTTGTGTTATAACGTGTTGATAAGGGAGCCGGTCGTTCAGAAAGCAATGGCAAACTTCTGAACGTAAAATTTGCCTAGTACATCAACAGCAGCTGAAAAATGCTGGTGTTTACTGCAACGTCCTGCATGGAATATGCAACATGGGAAAAAAATCCACGTGCAAAGATCAGTCTCTTGTACTAGAAATAGTAGCACATATGGTCAAAGCTTGAGGTCAAAGAGAGTGAAATCAAAACAAAAAACATGGCAATATTTGGAACACAGCGGCTGTGACAAGACCGCCGGGGCTTGGACTGGTTTGCCACGATAGTTACTATCCCCTGCCTTTGCTCCAACCACCTCAATAGCACTCTACATCTACCAGGCCCCACACAAGCCGGGACAGCTTAACCTCCCCTCCCTCACCTAGGGTTCCAAACCCCAAGGGGGCTCGGACCAGACACCAGTCATATCACTGCACAAAGTCATAGCTAAGAGAACAAAAATTTAATTCTGAACTACGTCAACCACAACACAGAGAAGGATGGCTGAAAGCCAGACTAGAAGAACTATGTACAAGATCACAGACGCAGATGAGTATTCATCATGGAGGCGGACGATAGCTCGTGCGGTTGTCCAGTCGTGGTAGCGACTCACCCAGGCTCCTCCAGTGGACTGGAACTCCAAGGTCTGCTGCCTCTCCAAAGTTCCCTCTTCACCCAGAGAACCAAGCAAGGGCTGATCAAGCGCCGTACCACTGCCTGACGGACACTGCACTGATGAACAAGGATCCTTCCTTGCTGTCGTACTATTTCCCTTGTCACACTCTTGATGAAGTCTGGGCCGACCCTAGAACATTAGCGGTCTCCCACTTGCAGAAAAAATACATGTAGCACCGTCTCAAAATACACAAGAGCCAGGTCACTCTTCTATCTCATCAGTGACCCACACACTGATATGTCACCTACACAATAAGCGGTTGCTCCACCCGAACACACAATGTCACTGGTAAAGTCTATCAGGTGACTAAACACTTCACCTTAGTTCCATGTCCTTGGACAATAGATCTTCACACAGTATTATGTACCTACCCTGATCCATGGGTAGTAATCACAACCTAGCCTACACTGTCAACAGTTCATCCCGTTGGCATGAGGTAGCTCCCTACCTTCACAAACATTGTCAACAGTTCATAACGTTGGCATGAGGTAACTCCCTACCTTCACAACCATTTCACTCTGGTGTTTCCACCCATGTTGTAATCAATGTCCTAGTTCACTGGACCCCATGTTGGCTTCATAAAGGTAACCAATGTAAAAACACTATGTAAGCATCAACTGATACATGGTGTCCCATAACCCAGCCGGGCCAGAAGCATATAACACAGGTCATGGTGACCGGTAACAATGATCACTCTGCACAACTTGAAAGGTCACTCCCTTGCAATTACCAAGGTTTACACAGAGACTGAATGTTACCAGTGCTTCACTGGCTTGAATCACCAGACGTTTCAGTGTTGGATCCTCTCAGGATCGGATGACACTCGTCGGACTCTTGACGGAGGTCCTAACCTAGACCTACCGACTTATTCAGCACTCAGCTCCTTCCAACATTGATCTCGCAGAATCAGACAACCACTCCCAGTATGGCCTCAATCAACTTCTGGATAGGCACTGGAATGAGTGGGCCCATAGAGCTCATGGTGCAGCTCTTGAATCTTCTACTGTATAGTAATAACAGATCCTGAAACACGGAGAGGTTGGTGTGAGTACTCAACTACAACAAAGACTACCAGCATCTCCACCCTGTCACCTGCCTCTCAGACATTCCTCATGTCTACCAACATGAGTATGAAATCATCACATCATAGATCTACCTAGTAACTATAATATATAGGCATAATGATGGTAGAAAAAGCAATAGCACACCTGTTCAGTCAAGTAACACTTCTGGGCTACATATAACCCCTAGCACCAGAGTCGACTGTATGACTCTGTCAAGCATCCTTCGCCTGGTGCCAGTCCAATCCGGTTTCATCTTCCATCATCAATCAACATATACACTTACTTTCCTTTCAGTGTAGGGATTACTGTATCGAGAAGGTGTCCAGCCGGACATCTCCTTCCTGACAGACTCATCAATTCATCAATCCCTTAACCCATGGACTGATGAATTACACACATTAATAACTATATGTCCATAATGAATTATACTCCTGATAATTCATTACTATAGCATTAACTAAGGAGAACTCATGACTTGTTACACTTAAATAGCAAAATCATATCACAGCCATAGTGTCAGGTCTGGGATCCCTGCCCCAGATCCTGAGTTGCCCTCTTATTCACTGACTATCTTTCAGGTCAGTCATCCCTGTGCCGGTCGAGCACAGCTGTGGTGGCCATCCACCACTACACTTTCCCACAGCTACTGTGGGTCTCGTGTACCTTGTCCCGTGACTACTTAAGTCACGTCATCCAATGTAGCAAACCTCCAGACTCCACTATGCCCCTCCCAACTACTACCTCATGGCAGTACTCCAAGTACTCCATGAACCGAGTCAGGGTTCCAGAAGAGTAGAATATTAGAGACAGAAACGGTTAGGTTCAAACCTCGATCTATCTAGACACCTCGGCCTCGAATTACGGAGTGCCGCATCACCCTCGATCGGGTATGTTCACTCATCGGATATGCACGATTGCATTGGGTCGGACCTAGTACCGATCGGATTGGGGTACCGGCCTACCTCCCTCTGCCTAGACAAACGTAAGATGTAACACGCACGGTCATCCTGGCGGACGGACAGGACAACAAGCAGTCACAATAGTATCATGAGTACTTCTTATCAATTGGTATCCTACCGATGCAACGCCATTCGGCTTACGCGGAATAACAGTGCTATCTGCACACAGCAAATACACCACTGCTGATTTCACCTTGATTCCTCGAAAAATCACCATCACTGATAGAACAAGTACGTTACCATTCTAATGTCACGAAGCACATTACACATTTCTAATAATAAGCTATACCTTATCATTTACAGCGTCTAGCATGTTGATGTCATGACGGACAAACTGTCGCCTTGCCTGCGTAATGAATAAACCAAACCCGTAACTGCTGCACACTGTAACGCACATCGTTCGGCCTATTTTATTTACACACCACTCGCTGTGGAATACGGCTTGTTCCGTCAGGTAACACATTACATTGCTGATCGATAAAGCCTACTTAAAAATGCAAACCGCCAACTGTAACGGATAACGCTACGCGACAACTCAATTTTACGACGGCAATTAATTCATTCCGGGAATCAGCACGGCATCACGACAACAATTAAATAATAGAATAAGTACTCAACTAACCTGTGATTGAAGAATCACAACCTTGACTGTAGATGTCCGCACTGGCCGCGAATATTGACATCACAATTATAACAGCCTCTTGGCTGCGATCTGTCTACGCTGAGGTTTGGTGGGCGACTGCTCACGACAAAGTCAGTGCGCCTTCCCCTCGCCTACACGGGCCGCGTGACTTTCATGATTCATGAAGAAAACCAGAGTCACGATGGATTCCTCCAACCCGTGCTGCACAACGCACTCGTGAACTTAGAGATCAAAACCACGTACGCACTTGGGGGAACATTCTAGATTCTTCTATAAATAACTAGAATAGCTCCGCCCCCGCACTACTTTTCTAGGGAACTCCCCTATTAATTGACATTAAATTCAAGGGAGACCAACGCATGGCACTCCCTTCAAAGGGCTATTATGCAGAGATCTTACGATATTTATCCGTTTCGTCACATAGGCCCCCACTTAAGATGGTCGACCCGGTCGAACTCACTAGACAAAGATCGGTCTGAACTCTGAACCTCTACTCTATCAAGATTGGATTTCCAGGAAAAGACGTTCCATAACGTTCCCTTTCCCTGGGGAGATTCACCAGAATGGTATGGATGCTGGATCACCAACCACCGCCTCAAACATACGTTATCTCCAGCGATTAGGCCCGAAACGTAACGGCCTGGTGATTGGCTTACAGGATCTGTCTACACTGGACTGTTCCGCATCCCCCTGTTGCAGGCCATCGGTTACTTTACTGAAGGTTCGTTCGTCCCTTCCGACAATAGGATATTTCCTATCCCGACTAGGCATCACCTTCGTGGACTGTTCGCGGATGTCGACCGAAATGAATGGTCGCTTACTCCAGGTTCGTCTGGAGTACCCTTGCTCCTGCCTTCTCTCCCGCGAGTAAGGACAGTGAGCCTGTCGGCGTATCGAGTCACCCGACGATCCCGTCGTGCCAGATGTGACATCGCCTGTCCGACCTCGATTCCCAGTGTGCTTAACACCATGGGCCTCTACCCGACGGAGCCCGTTCGCCCTATCTACGGTTGAACGCTCAGGAGACCGCAGACCCTCCCCACAGGATGTACTGCGTAGGACTGAGTCTTCCTCGCCCTCGTCTGGACCCAGAACCGAATCTAGCGCGATGGTAGTCGCACTATCTTGTGGAGAAACTACCTCGGACCTCTCCAAATTCTGAAGGAGAGTACAATGGAACTTACGCAATTCCCCGCGGACCTTCACCTCATACGTGGATCGGGACATTATCCGCTCCACAGGAAAAGGGCCCTGCCATCCGAGTTCGAATTCCGCCCCCTCGATTGGGAGAAGTGCGAGAACCCTATCTCCAATCTGCAGAGATAAACCGTTTCTGGTCTTGTGCTTTGGTGCTGCCAGACAACACGTTGGGCACGACCGGATATATCTCCGCACGTCGCCTGTCATTCCAGGCCAGTGGTAGTGGCTGGAAAGACACTGGACTGTTGTCCCCACATCCTTATGTCCGGTTAAGGATAAGGTATGCACTCTATGTATCAAGCGGGATCTGTAGTCAGTAGGGACTACCATCTGACCGTACTGGCTATCCCCTTGCCCGGCTCTACGATAAAGCAACCGGTTTTCTACATAGAACTGACCCGGAGTTGGCGGGACAGAACTTTGGGACACCTCCAGTAAGTAAGGACGCAAAGTCTGGTCCCCACTTTGAGCACTGCTCACTAACCTCGCAAGAGAATGGTCTATTTCCTTACCACACTGCCTTTTTCCATCCTTAGCCCTTGCCTGCCTAGCGCTCACTAGACAATGTTCCCTGGGGTCCCCCAGGAATACATGCGGACGACCGAGGATCAAAGGGTAAATAGGATCAGGCAGCACAGCCGCCTGGATGCTACCCGTAACGTACCTGCACCGAATGTCAATCCGAGCAATCGGCAAGTCCATAGCTACGGAGCTCCTCATGGCCAGCTGAAATTCTCTTGTCTCGCCGGTGAGCTGCCCTGGGCTCACAAGGTGGGATGAGATTACAGCTTCAAACTGCAATCCTGTATCGTATAGACATTCCACCTGCTTCCCATTCACCTCTATCGTTTCGATCGCAGGTGATTTCTCAGACTTTGGTTTCTCCCGACCCTTAGGTGTGGTCTCGCTAGGTCTACCTCTAGTAGAGGCGAGACACGCAAAGTGCAAGTCCTTTGGCTTCCTCAGACAATCTACAGTATTATGGGAAGGAGACTTACAGTGCTTACACCACCTCTTACTCCACTTCCGTTTTGGGGAGGCGGGAGGGCTTTGCTTATCGGGTTTCTTACCAGAGTCTTTTACCACAGGATCTGCTACATTGGATGATTCTTTGGGACCTTTGGTCTTGGGCTTCTGATCAAGCCCCTTCTGCCTTTTCTGTGAATCAGTCTGACTGGAATCCCCAGTCTCACCATAGACTTCCACATACCTTTCAGCTAACTTATTTACTATGTCTAGCCTTTCCGCCCCATTTTCCCCTAAGAAATTCCTTAAAGGCTTGGACATCTGCATTTTCATTTGATCCACCACCATCAACTCTCTCAGACTCTCATAATCCTCTTTGAAATTGGCCAATGCCATCCACTTCAACAGGTATGAGTTCAACCTCACACTATAGGCCGAGAACATCTCACCTGGTTCTCTCTTGGAAGTTCTGAACCTCCGCCTGTAAGCATGGGCTGTCATTTCGAATCTTTTCAAAAGAGCCGATTTCAGGGTTGGATAATCATTTTCCATCCCTGGGGGAAGACGCGCATACACTTCGTACGCGGTGCCACGGAGTCCTTGTGAAAGCTTAAGATTCCAACGCTCTGCCTCTAAACCCATAGCTTTACACATTGCCTCGAACTTCTCTAAGAATTGATCTATCTTCTCTTGGTCCGGTTCAAATGGTGGAAACGGCCATTTCCTAGCATGGTAAGCTGGTCTGCTGGCTACTGATGAGCTAGGTAAAGCTACTCCACCTACTGCTCCCTCAGACTCACCAACCGATGTAGCCTCTACCTCAAGTTGCTTCATACGGAACTCATGTTCCATTTCCAACTTCCTAGCATCTAATTTCTTAGACTCTAGGTCAGCTGCCAGTTTTTGTGCTTGTTGGTCTGCCACCAACTTTTGCTCTTCAAGTGCTACCTTTCGAGCTTCAAGCTCAATTTCTGACTTTCTTCTCTCCCTCTCTTCTGCTCTGAAGTCTCTCTCTACTTCCAGTACATAGGCTTTAAACTCCTCACCTTCCAATCCCATCTCAGTTGCAGATGCCCGCACCTTAGCTAAATCTAAAGTACGAGTAGCCATGCTTAGTGTAACTTAGTATCAGTATAGATATGCAATACCCAATCACAATGCTAACGGTACTCCAACCAACACTGTAACTATGTATCTATACTAACTTAACTAAATGTCTGTCCACGTCGCAGAGAAAGGTATCAGTAGCCCTACTCGTCAAGTAGACAATAGGTATAGGACAGATGACACTATAACCTATTCCTACGAGATGTCAGAACAAAGAGAAGATCCCGGACGAGCCCCCACTCTATCTTGTGACAAGACCGCCGGGGCTTGGACTGGTTTGCCACGATAGTTACTATCCCCTGCCTTTGCTCCAACCACCTCAATAGCACTCTACATCTACCAGGCCCCACACAAGCCGGGACAGCTTAACCTCCCCTCCCTCACCTAGGGTTCCAAACCCCAAGGGGGCTCGGACCAGACACCAGTCATATCACTGCACAAAGTCATAGCTAAGAGAACAAAAATTTAATTCTGAACTACGTCAACCACAACACAGAGAAGGATGGCTGAAAGCCAGACTAGAAGAACTATGTACAAGATCACAGACGCAGATGAGTATTCATCATGGAGGCGGACGATAGCTCGTGCGGTTGTCCAGTCGTGGTAGCGACTCACCCAGGCTCCTCCAGTGGACTGGAACTCCAAGGTCTGCTGCCTCTCCAAAGTTCCCTCTTCACCCAGAGAACCAAGCAAGGGCTGATCAAGCGCCGTACCACTGCCTGACGGACACTGCACTGATGAACAAGGATCCTTCCTTGCTGTCGTACTATTTCCCTTGTCACACTCTTGATGAAGTCTGGGCCGACCCTAGAACATTAGCGGTCTCCCACTTGCAGAAAAAATACATGTAGCACCGTCTCAAAATACACAAGAGCCAGGTCACTCTTCTATCTCATCAGTGACCCACACACTGATATGTCACCTACACAATAAGCGGTTGCTCCACCCGAACACACAATGTCACTGGTAAAGTCTATCAGGTGACTAAACACTTCACCTTAGTTCCATGTCCTTGGACAATAGATCTTCACACAGTATTATGTACCTACCCTGATCCATGGGTAGTAATCACAACCTAGCCTACACTGTCAACAGTTCATCCCGTTGGCATGAGGTAGCTCCCTACCTTCACAAACATTGTCAACAGTTCATAACGTTGGCATGAGGTAACTCCCTACCTTCACAACCATTTCACTCTGGTGTTTCCACCCATGTTGTAATCAATGTCCTAGTTCACTGGACCCCATGTTGGCTTCATAAAGGTAACCAATGTAAAAACACTATGTAAGCATCAACTGATACATGGTGTCCCATAACCCAGCCGGGCCAGAAGCATATAACACAGGTCATGGTGACCGGTAACAATGATCACTCTGCACAACTTGAAAGGTCACTCCCTTGCAATTACCAAGGTTTACACAGAGACTGAATGTTACCAGTGCTTCACTGGCTTGAATCACCAGACGTTTCAGTGTTGGATCCTCTCAGGATCGGATGACACTCGTCGGACTCTTGACGGAGGTCCTAACCTAGACCTACCGACTTATTCAGCACTCAGCTCCTTCCAACATTGATCTCGCAGAATCAGACAACCACTCCCAGTATGGCCTCAATCAACTTCTGGATAGGCACTGGAATGAGTGGGCCCATAGAGCTCATGGTGCAGCTCTTGAATCTTCTACTGTATAGTAATAACAGATCCTGAAACACGGAGAGGTTGGTGTGAGTACTCAACTACAACAAAGACTACCAGCATCTCCACCCTGTCACCTGCCTCTCAGACATTCCTCATGTCTACCAACATGAGTATGAAATCATCACATCATAGATCTACCTAGTAACTATAATATATAGGCATAATGATGGTAGAAAAAGCAATAGCACACCTGTTCAGTCAAGTAACACTTCTGGGCTACATATAACCCCTAGCACCAGAGTCGACTGTATGACTCTGTCAAGCATCCTTCGCCTGGTGCCAGTCCAATCCGGTTTCATCTTCCATCATCAATCAACATATACACTTACTTTCCTTTCAGTGTAGGGATTACTGTATCGAGAAGGTGTCCAGCCGGACATCTCCTTCCTGACAGACTCATCAATTCATCAATCCCTTAACCCATGGACTGATGAATTACACACATTAATAACTATATGTCCATAATGAATTATACTCCTGATAATTCATTACTATAGCATTAACTAAGGAGAACTCATGACTTGTTACACTTAAATAGCAAAATCATATCACAGCCATAGTGTCAGGTCTGGGATCCCTGCCCCAGATCCTGAGTTGCCCTCTTATTCACTGACTATCTTTCAGGTCAGTCATCCCTGTGCCGGTCGAGCACAGCTGTGGTGGCCATCCACCACTACACTTTCCCACAGCTACTGTGGGTCTCGTGTACCTTGTCCCGTGACTACTTAAGTCACGTCATCCAATGTAGCAAACCTCCAGACTCCACTATGCCCCTCCCAACTACTACCTCATGGCAGTACTCCAAGTACTCCATGAACCGAGTCAGGGTTCCAGAAGAGTAGAATATTAGAGACAGAAACGGTTAGGTTCAAACCTCGATCTATCTAGACACCTCGGCCTCGAATTACGGAGTGCCGCATCACCCTCGATCGGGTATGTTCACTCATCGGATATGCACGATTGCATTGGGTCGGACCTAGTACCGATCGGATTGGGGTACCGGCCTACCTCCCTCTGCCTAGACAAACGTAAGATGTAACACGCACGGTCATCCTGGCGGACGGACAGGACAACAAGCAGTCACAATAGTATCATGAGTACTTCTTATCAATTGGTATCCTACCGATGCAACGCCATTCGGCTTACGCGGAATAACAGTGCTATCTGCACACAGCAAATACACCACTGCTGATTTCACCTTGATTCCTCGAAAAATCACCATCACTGATAGAACAAGTACGTTACCATTCTAATGTCACGAAGCACATTACACATTTCTAATAATAAGCTATACCTTATCATTTACAGCGTCTAGCATGTTGATGTCATGACGGACAAACTGTCGCCTTGCCTGCGTAATGAATAAACCAAACCCGTAACTGCTGCACACTGTAACGCACATCGTTCGGCCTATTTTATTTACACACCACTCGCTGTGGAATACGGCTTGTTCCGTCAGGTAACACATTACATTGCTGATCGATAAAGCCTACTTAAAAATGCAAACCGCCAACTGTAACGGATAACGCTACGCGACAACTCAATTTTACGACGGCAATTAATTCATTCCGGGAATCAGCACGGCATCACGACAACAATTAAATAATAGAATAAGTACTCAACTAACCTGTGATTGAAGAATCACAACCTTGACTGTAGATGTCCGCACTGGCCGCGAATATTGACATCACAATTATAACAGCCTCTTGGCTGCGATCTGTCTACGCTGAGGTTTGGTGGGCGACTGCTCACGACAAAGTCAGTGCGCCTTCCCCTCGCCTACACGGGCCGCGTGACTTTCATGATTCATGAAGAAAACCAGAGTCACGATGGATTCCTCCAACCCGTGCTGCACAACGCACTCGTGAACTTAGAGATCAAAACCACGTACGCACTTGGGGGAACATTCTAGATTCTTCTATAAATAACTAGAATAGCTCCGCCCCCGCACTACTTTTCTAGGGAACTCCCCTATTAATTGACATTAAATTCAAGGGAGACCAACGCATGGCACTCCCTTCAAAGGGCTATTATGCAGAGATCTTACGATATTTATCCGTTTCGTCACAGCGGCCAAACATAAGATCATGGATCATTATAGGTATTGGGTTAGAAGCAAACATGGACAGATCTTGGTTGAATAAGCACAAACAGTGATCTGTTATTTCTTTCTGTTGTGTGAAAAGGACAGGTGTTTCCTGGACACACATGTAATATCTAGTTTATTACACTGTGGTTAAATAAGCAGACTTGTTCCCACGTGTAAATACAGGGTTTAATACTGGTCTATTGCTTCAGCGGCTGGCTACAGGTTTTAATACAAGTCTATTGCTTCAGCGGCTGGCTACAGGGTTTAATACAAGTCTATTGCTTCAGCGGCTGGCTACAGGGTTTAATACAAGTATATAGCTTCAGCGGCTGGCTACATGGCCGCGGTGGCACAGTTGTTAGTGCACTTGCCTGCCGAGACAATGGTCCTGGGTCAATGTCCAACAGAAGCAGGATTATTTCTTCCCACCCCGGTTCTGGGGTTGACCCTCCAGGAAGGGAACTGTCCACCACACCTCCTATGTTGAAACGAGACATTGGAGAACATCGTGACCACTTGAGAGATCAGCTGTAGCGGAGTCAGGCCGAGAGAAAGGATTCTTGATTGGTCTCAGACGATGAAACATAGGGACGTCAATAACAGGGTGAATCCTGAACCTCAGGGACTGAGATCTGCGAACAGACATGAACGCCTATGTTACTTGGCGAGGCACATAATGATGACAATGATCGTCTCCTTGGGTATCTGTTGCCGAATGTTCTAGCACTCAAACAGATAAAGAGTACATATTTTGTTAGCAACACTCAACACACGTATTGTCAGTTTCTTGCTACAAAATGAGTTAAAGGAATAATCTATAACTAAAGCTTCCATGTTAATTTTTCCGTGCCTATCTTTCTCAATTTTTATGCCCACCGGCCATGCTGTGTATGAAATAATTTCCACAACATTGGCAAAGCTCTTTCTTTCTTTCCGATTCACTTCACACTCGAGTGATGGCGGGAAAAGCCCACACGTGAATATGGCGTATATCAGCACGGCTGCGGCAAACACGACTCTGGTGTTAAAATTCCGTAGCTTTCGCCTCACTGTGATGTTATTACACAATTTCATATTACCACAGTTTCCAGCCGATTGTGTTTCTGCATGGCCTGGTGCAAGACTGTTGCAACAAAAACAAGAACGATACTAAATCTTGTTTATACGGTTCAGTGTCTTAAGCTGCTCCCTAGATCGGCTAATTACTTAACTCGTTTGTGAAATTTCGTTCTGTTGTATTTATGGTCACATTTTGGCTACTACAATTATTATTATTATTATTATTATTATTATTATTATTATTATTATTATTATTATTATTATTATTATTATTATTATTATTATTATTATTATTATTATTATTATTATCATCATCACAGAAGTCACCAACAATATGTTGCAAGGTTTGTGCCTGACATATTTCGATGAATCTCGACGGGTATGAAGCGAATAGATGAATAATACTTCAGCTGAAACAATTAGACTACATAGGTACGGTATTGTTCGAATGTGGAACACCTTGTTATTCCGGCGGTAATTTTAAATTTATCACGAACTATTTCTGTTTGCACAAAATCGACCGGAACCGCATAATTGTTAACGCCTCACTATATCGGAGCAATGGTTTATTGTTCATCGAATACAGTATACGAACCGTTCTTTCTTTGTTCACGCTATGACAGCATTGTATTAGTTGTTGAAAAATCGACGATAAGGGCTTTTTATTGCCTTTCGATTGCACAGGGATTCCTCAAGAGTGATTAACTCTCTTTCCCACTCACACTGTTATATGTTCGGCTACTGGATTTGCTAATTGTCTTTCCGTTCTTCCTATTTAAGCCGCTTGACACTCACACTGGAATTGACAACTTCAGTTTGATTTGGTGTGCTGAGACAATGGTTCAGATGGAGTCGGTATCTGGGCGGTTTTGACCACGTTATTGTTATTGGATTCTTCTTCTCTTCCTCCTGATTCTCATTCTCATCCTCGTCATTCTCATTCTTCTTCTTCATCATCTTCTCCGTGAAGTTTTCTGACTACCATATCTCTCCTGACAATTACACGAAAAGTTAAAGACGACAGGATCAGCTTTTACAATTTTATTTATTTATTTATTTATTTATTGTGCACAGGATTTTATCCATCTGCCTTGGCCCCTCTTTTGGCAGAACGGCGCGCAGCCTGCCGAGTCCCTCGCAAAAGGTACGAACACGGCAGCTTCAGCGAATATCGCCAGGGTCTCCTGGAAATTGCGTTCGTTGTCAGAGTTACAGTCTGGAAACGAACCTGCGACTTTCAGAGCACGAGCCAGACAGCTTGGCCGCGTCACCACGGAGACCACCTAAAAATTGTTCTCAAACGTCATTTATCATTTTCTGTGCACGTAACTAGTTATTATTATTTTTATTTTTTGGTCAAAAAATAAAGAAGAAAACAAACAAAACAAATCATGCATGTCTCAAATAAAAAAATAATAATAGCATAAACAGATAAAACAGCAAGTATGCATACATCTAGCAAATAGACACACATATAGCACATAGTTAGTTGCATGTCCTTTACAGGACGTAGCAGTCAACCCCAGCATTTTTTGGCTGTTCGTGATTCCAGGGCAAGTTTACGTTCATTAGTTTGCCATTGCTTTCTGAACGATCGGCACCCATACCATGTCATTAAAAATCCAAAGTAGGACGGTTTGCTGCCAAGTCGCGCACATCTGTGTTTCGAACGCGGGTATGTGGGATTACGAACTGCGTCTGCAACACCTTCGCCACGGAGCCGGTCTAAAACATAGACACATCTACAAATAAACACAAATATAGCGAACAGACACAAATCCAGCAAATAGACACATCTAGTAAATAGACACATTTAGTACATAGATACAGATCTACAAATAACACAAATATAGCAAATAGACATGACTAGTAAACATACACACGTCTATCAAATAGACACATTTAGTTAATGGAAATGAATCTCAAAATAACATAAATATAGCGAACAGACACAAATCTAGCAAATAACACAAGTATAGGAAATAAACCAGTCAAGTCGACACACCTTTAGTAAGTAGAAATATATCTAGTACATAGAAACAAATCTAGCAAATAACACAAATGTAGCAAATAAACCAGTCAAGTGGACACACCTTTAGTAAGTAGAAATATATCTAGTACATAGAAACAAATCTAGCAAATAACACAAATATGGCAAATAGACCTGGTATAAACCTGAAATAAATCTGGTCAATACACACAAACATATCAAACAACTAAAAACGCCTAGCGCTTCCAGCCGGCCTGGTGTGCAGTATTATAGCAAGCAACATCAGAACGAGAACGGCCATCAATGGCGTTTGGTGTTTTCGGCAAGAAATGGGAACAATTACAAGTGATATCATGTCTGCTGATTGTGTGCCATGGGTGATTAATCGTCTTGTGTGACAACCCGCATCTGCAATGGGTTTATGTAAAGTAGTTTTCCCTATGCAACCCCCTTTAATTTTATATATAATACAATATGTCTGCTAGCATATTAACAACATGTAAGTTATAACTGTGACACACCCCTACTTCCAAGTTTCTACCATCATCTTTGTTAGGTCCACACCCACTTGTTGTTTGGCACTGTATCTGTTTTTTGTTTGTTTTTTAAGTCTCGAAGCAGCACCTTCTGTGAGTCTGTGTACACGGAAACAGCACCTTCTGTGAGTCTGTGTACACGGAATCAGCACCTTCTGTTAGTCTGTGTACACGGAAGCAGCACCTTCTGTGAGTCTGTGATGTGCCACCGGCCTGTGTACAATGAAAAATATGTGGTCAGTCTTTTCCTATTAGCGAACGATGAACGTAGGTGTCGTACCCTCATCCGACCGCACTCACAACATAATCAGCGTTGCCTCATAGCGACTACACCAATGCACCTGCAGAAATAAAGCACAGGTGACAGAAATTACATGACAGGCACCACTTGAGGTCGTGAAGTGGTAGATGGATCTCATAAAGTGTGAACATTTTCGTAATTTAGTTTACAAGACAGAGTTAACTCCATTGCTGTGCTTATTTATAGGGCAAACACCTGACCACTAGTGACCGCCGTAGTGATGGAGTGGCTAGAAGATTGCCTGTCGGTTCTGTGGTCATACGTTAGAATGTACATGGGTATGGTAGAGTGTGTCAACATCATCATCATCATCACCATCATCATCATCATCATCGTCATCATCAACATCATCATCGTCATCATCATCATCAAGTGCCCTGCCAGCTGGCGTAGGCGTTCATGGCTCTCCACAGATCTCGGTCTTTGGTTTTCTGGATCAACTCTGCTGATGGTATTCCTCCATGCCACTGTCTAAATCTATCCAGCATAATTTCTCTTGGTCTGCCTCTGCCTCTCTTCCCCTCGATCTTTCCAGTTGTCACGATGTTCTCCAATGCCTCTCTTCTCATTACATGACCGAAGAAAGCTGTTTGTCTCTTTCTTATTGTTGTATATAATTTTCTAGTTTCATTAGCCTGTCTCAGACAGTCGTTGTTAATTACTCTGGCAGTTCAAGGAATTCACAACATTCGTCTCAGGAACCACATCTCTGTTGCTTCTAATTTCTTCCTAATTTGTTCATTTACATTCCACGATTGACTGTAAAACTGGTTCTACATAGCATTTCAGCACTCTCTTTCTTACATTTAGTGACAGTAACTTATTGCATAAGATACTCTTCATTTTCTGAAATGCGGCTTTTGCTTGCCCTGTTCTGCTCTTAATCTCTGTTGTACATCTTCCATCTGATGTTATAAATGCCCCTAGGTATCTAAAATTATCCACTTGGTTAAGAATTTTCCCTTCTATTTCTATTTCACATTTTGGTGTCACCATTTTCTTTAATATCACCATTGTTACTGTTTTCTTTCCAGGTCAGGTCTTAGTCAGATATGACTGAGCTACCGTATAACAGTAGACGGTACTACCTGGTTTCTGTTAGCGCCGAACGTTGGGCGGCGCTTACCAAACCCGACACCCCACATTGTGCCAACGGCTTCGGGCGGAAGAGCGCAATTGGGAGGGTACAAGCCTTACCCTGGTGCGAGGAAATGCAAGCTAAAGACAAAATTGTCATGGCAGGGCAGACCAGGCCCTAAGCCTTGGTTGGCGACTGGTCTAGGATCGAAGCTCCGACAGGCGGACAGTTAGAGCATTGCTTTGCTGATCCGGCAGCTTCTGCAGCTTGTCTTGTTCCAGATGTAGGGGTGTTACCTTTCCTCTGGAGTGAACTAGGCAGGCCGAGAGAGGGATCATGCTGCATGGGCAACATATGATCTCTATATTTTAGCCCAGGCTTTGTGCTATGGAGAGGCAATAACTCCATCCCCCCCTACTGTTTTCTTGATATTCAAGGAGAGTCCTTTCCTTGCACTCTCTGTTACTACAATGTCCAGCAATTGTTGTAGGTCTGTTGAATTTTTTTTAAAATGTTGCATATCTCTTGCAGGACGTTGCAATCAACACCAGAATTTTTCAGCTGATGTTGATGTACTAGGAAAATTTTACGTTCAGTAGTTTGCCATTGCTTTCTGAGCGGCCGGCTCCCATTCCAACACGCTATAACACAACGCGACACGGTCTGCTGCACAAATCGGTCGCGGCTGCTTTTCTATCGCCCGGTAAGCGGCTCACGAACCGCGTTCACAAGACTTTGGCCACGGAGACTGGCAGCACTTTAATGGAACTAATTCTGTTGAATTATCTGCCACCAATACTGTGTCATCTGCACAGAGTATATTATTTATATTATAACCTGCAACTAGTATCCATGGCGTCTCTTTGATCACTCTCATTATTACTTCGCTATATAGGGAGAAGAGATCTGGTTAGAAGACACACACCCCTGTCGTACTCCTAGCTTTATCTGTTCGTAACTACCCATTTTAATTGCTGCTACTTGGTTCCAGTAAATATTCTTTATTATTCTTAAATCTGTCCTATCAATGTTGATATCTTCCACCATTTCAATCAGTTCATCATGTTTTACTTTATCAAATGCCTTAGTATAATCTATGAAGCACAAATATATGTCTTTCTGTTTCTTTACTGATCTTTCTAGTCGTGTCCGTAGTGTATATATTGCATTGTTTGTGCCCTTTCCCTCCACAAATCCATACTGTTCTTCACTAATTTCCATTTTTATTTTCTTTCTGGTTCTTCTCATTATGATTCTGAGCAAAAGCTTAGTGATATGGTTTATGAGGTTAATTGTACGACAATCTTCACATTCAATTGCTCCTGGTCTTTTTGGTATACCTATAAATACAGATTTCAGCATATCATTGGGTAAATATCCACTGCTGTAAATATTCAACATTTTGGTTAATATATCTACTCCAAATTCTCATAATACTTCTAATTCTTCTATTGTTATTTCATCTGGCCCAGCTGTTTTTCTTTCTTCATATGTTTTACAGCGTCAGCGACTTCTTCTTTTAGAATAGGTGGACTTTCTAAGTTACTTTCTTCTGTTAATTCTTCCCTTTCTCCATCATATAATTCTCCTATATACCCATTCCACCTATTCATTATAGCATCTTCCTCCAATTACATCTTTCCTGTTTTTGATTTCAAACACCCTGTATTTATTCATATTTTTCTTCCCGTGAGCTCACTGATTTGTCTGTGCATTTTTGTATCTCTAATGGAACTTAATTCAATTGTTTTTTTTATTTTTGCACTGCTCGTTTAACCAACTTTCTATTGCCTTCACACACTTATCTTTTATTTCTTTATTTATCTTAGCATACACTTGTTTGTCATTTTTTACTCTGTTTTCTTTTCCCATCAGCATTAAGATTTCTTCATTCATCCATTTTTTTTTCCTTAGCTATTTGGCTTCTCTCCTGTAATATTTCTTTGCTAGTTCATTTATACTCTGTATTTTAGCTATTGCATTGTATCTATTTTTCACAGTCACTCTGTATTTTTCCTGAATTTTCTTATCTACTTTCAGAACCTCTTTATTAAGTCTCACGTTCTTAACCATTTTTTCCCTCTCTTTAATCTTACTTTTATTTGTCCACATAGTGGTACATGATCACTATTACAGTCAGCACCAGGCATTGACTTTACATTAATTAAAGCATTTCTAAATCTTTTATTAATTGGTATGTAGTCAATTTAGTTGCGTATTTTCTTATCAGGGCTTTTCCATGTGTATAGTCGTCTTTTATGGTGATTAAACCATGTGATTCAAATTATCGTTTCATTTATATTTGCCCATTCTATTAGTTTTTCTCCTCTTTCATTCCTTATACTTAAACCATAATTCCCCACTACATCCTCCATTTCCCCCTTTCCTACTTGTGCATTAAAATCTCCAAATATTTTTTTTTATTTCTTGTGATCCAATTTGAGTCATCACTATTTCTATTTCGTCGTAAAAGTGTTGTATTTCTTCAGCACTACTGATTGTTTTTGGTGCATATACTTGTATAATATGTATATCTATTGATTTACCTTTGATTTTGACCATAATAACTCTATCTGAAATACACCAGTATCCATTAATTGACTTGGCTATTTCTTCGTAAAATATTATTGCTACACATCTTTTCATGTGTATCCCCCCCAGAATAGATTATTGTGTGGTTGTCAGCTATAATTTTGCACGATCCCTTCCATCTCATCTCACTTACGCCTAGTATATTCATTTTCATGCTATCCATCTCTCTTAGAACATTGTTAAACTTTCCTAGCTCATTTAATGTCCTAACATTCCATGTTCCTACTCTAAATGTATTTATTTTAGGTATGATCTTGCCATCAGTAGCTGTCGTTCACTAACTCTGAAATATGTTTTGCCATGAAGTCTTGGGAAGATAATGTGGTGGTTTCACCCTGCCTTCCACATTCACATGGTGGTCTTTTACCTCTGCCTTTGACAGCCATTTCCGACTGTCAGGACAAGTGAGTGCTCTGCTCTGCTCAGCTGCAGAGTTGTCCACTTATTCCGGTGGATACTCGGTCCCCAGAGCTGTGTTGGTCACACTGTGGTGTGTTTCCATCCTCTACCACGTGGTGGTGCAGTTGGTATGTTCCTTTCCTAGAGTTATGGTCTATAACCAAAACTCTCCAGTATTAGGGGACTAGAATGGGTAGATGTTTTAAATTGACCTGTGCTCCCAGGTCAGCCCAGCCTAAAATAGAGACCAGGAAATGTCCTGGGAAGAAGATGCACCTGGTGCGCTACCGACCACATCACTCATCTAGTGCCAACTGGTCTATACAAATATTACTCTAAGCACCATACGACTAATGCGCCAAATGCATGTAAACAGGTTCTTTCCGTTACTTACTTTCTACTGACTATTGACATCTTTGTTGACAAAGAGTTAATATACTCAGTCATTCATGCAGACAGATGCACATAATAAATGACGTCATTAAACATTCTTAGCCGTTACTTGTTTACAGCTTTCAACGTCGGAACTCCAAACAGGAAGACCGTACGGACGAGCACTCTGTTACCATAGAAACGATGCAAAACTGGGATTGTTCACAAGTCAGCAGTCAATTGACAGGGTAAAAGCATTACCCTTGCAGATATTGCCCTCATGATGAGGTGACACAGAGTGCACATATTCTAGGTTACTAACTTGTGTGGTGATCAGTTCCGTTTCCATGTATTTGCGCCATACCTTTCCATACATATCACCCCCACCGCATATCGTCTTTATTTTCTCCACATGCAGAGTCGCCATAGTGGTTCGAAAGCACGGCCATTGTATTTCCTGGGAAAATTAAATTCAACAAGTCCCACTGAAATGTTGTTTTTGAACCAACGGTCATTGCATTTCCAGGTGGCTGCCAAAGGCAGTGTCTCCTCCATAAAGGCGACACACGGTAAGGGTAGGACTGAGCTATAGTCTGTCCAGAAATGAATGCCTTCATTCACGATCAATTATTTTGAAAACTGTCTGTTGCATCGTTATGAAATTTTTCCTGCCATCTTGTATTTACCCCCACCCAAGGAATATGTCTTTGATAGGTCTAAAAGCAGCTTAAATCATGGAAAGCGGCGACATTTTTGTTTTGTTTTGGATGTTATGGTGAAAAACTAGTGATTTCTAACAGACTTGTTTTACAGTAATGCTCCGTTCCACTACGCGAGGCTCTTGTCATAAGGCCAATTCCATGTCCCACGAGAAAATTAACTATTCAACGCTAATGTTTCCGTGTCAAGACGTAATACATTTAATAACAGGCACTTCATCTCTGACCCGTAAATTATATACCACATATAAACAAACTTTGAAATCTGCTATACAATCTCCAGAACAAAAATTATTTTGTTGGGTGGACATAATGATAAGTTATATGCTAAATCTCATCATTTTCCCTCAGTTGGTTACTGAGATATGGGATTTTATATTGGGGCAGACAAAAGTAAACAGATTATAGCTTAGACTACCCGTCTCAACTCTACCAATGCAAGTAGAGTTGATAGTGAGTATATTGACAAAATATATAGATTACTGTAAGCAATATGCCCGCTCCGTGGCGAAGGGTTTACGGACGCAGTTCGTAATCTCGCATACCCGCGTTCGAAACACAGCTGCGGGTGATTTGGTAGCAGACCGCCCTGCGTTTGTTGTTATGAAATGGTATGGAAGCCGTTTGTTCAGAAAGCAATGGTAAACTACTGAACGTAAACTTGCCAAGAAATCACAACAGCAAAAAGCGATGGTGTTGACTGCAACGTCCTGTAAAGGATATGCAACTAACTTTTTTTAACAGCTGCAATCAATAATAGATTAACGAATGATTTCGTTGGTGAAGTAACAGTTTAATTAGGGGTTATTGCACATCAATAACGGAGCATCATCTTGTGACATGTCGATCGGTGCATATCATGAAATTTAACAGCAAACATAAACCCTCTGTTTTCCTGATAAGTATTCTTCTGGGCTACGTTACCAACCCATCCATTATGTTTTCCCTCTGTCGGTAGATTAAAAGTATCTTATGTAATAAGTAACTTTCGCTGAATATCAGAAAGAGAGCATTGGAATGTTACACCCAACGTGTTCATCTGTACGGCAGTGAATCGTATAATGTTGTCGTCTACTGCCGTGATGTAGGACGGGGAGGGGGAGGAAGGGGTCTTGAGCCTAAGGAATTAAGGCCGCGAACAGTGCAGGCTAGGGTTTTATATTCCCCCCCCCCCCCGACAGAAAAAAATCCACACTTTACCGAAGATTCGAACCCGGCTCTCTTGAAGGAGAACCCGGCGTTCTATCCATTCAACCGTCGCTATCTTATAATTTGAACGAAACAATTATAAAGAGCTTGGAGGCGGCGAAGGTATGGTTTATGAGGTAATGTTGTGAATGCCCCGGATGACCAAAATATCTAGGAACAATTGCTCATAAAAGATTTAGAAATGCGTTAATTAATGTTAAGACAGTGCCTAGTGTTGACTGTAATAGTCATCATGTACCACTATGTGGACAAATGAAAATAAGACTGTAGAGAGAAAAAACATTGATTAAGAATATGAAACTTAATAAGGATGTTCTGTGCGCAGCTAAAGAAATTCAAGAACAATACAGAGGACGGTGAAAAATAACTATAATGCAATAGATAAATTACAGATTATAAATGAACAATGGGAAATGTTAAGGGACTCCGTTAATCAAACATGAAAAGAAATACTACCGCAGAGAAGCCAAAAAGCCAAGAAATTATGGATGACTGAAGAAATCTTAAGATCGGTGGATAAAAGAAAACAGAGTAAAAATGACAAACAAGAGTATGATAAGATATATACAGAAATAAGAGATAAATGTGTGAAGGCAAAAGAAAGTTGGTTAAACGAGCAGTGCAAGAAAACTGAATTAACTTATATTAAAGATACAAACAATATACACATAGAAATAAGATCTGGAGTACGACAAGGTTGTGTCCTGTCCCCTTTCTTGTTCATAACATATGTAGACAACATATGTAAAGAAACCAGCCAAGCAGAGACAGCGAGAATACCGCATGACGAGAACACAGAAGAAGAAACATCTGCAAATCTAACCATTAGAGAACTCCTGTTTGCGGACGACCAAGCACTAATAGCAAAATCAGAAGCTGAATTACAAGACCCCATGAATAGTCTAAACGAAATATGTAGGGAACATAACATGAAAATTAGCACAAGCAAAACAGAGGTAATGACTATAACTAAAGAAGAACAAACAACAACAATTCATCTAAACAAACATCCCTTGAAACAAGTAAAGAGTTTCAAGTACCTAGGAAGTATAATACCATCAAATGGCAGATTAGAAGACGAGATCTAAAATAGGTACAATAAGGCAAATCAACTCATTGGACAAATGGCACCAATACTAAAGAACACACATGTATCAATAACTACTAAGAAAGCGCTTTACAATACAATCTTCCTACCAACTCTATACTACCAATGCCAAACCTGGACAATGACAGAAAAAGATAAAAGAAAAATCACAACAACAGAAATGAGATTCCCGAGAAGAATACTCAATGTATCAAGAAGAGATAAGATCAGAAATTAAGAAATCAGGACTAAAGTGGGGCTTAAAGCAGCACTAGATTTTATTAGAAAGCAGCAAGTCAAATGGTTTGGCCATGCAAGTAGGTTACCAGTCAACAGCATACCACAACAAGCAATGATGTACAGACCAGATGGAAACAGAGGAAGAGGCCGACCACATAAACGTTGGACGGAGGGAATAGCAGAGTCCATGGGAATATCGATATATGAAGCCCATAATCGGGCACTCTCACGAAGTTTATACTTCACCTCCACACCGCAAGGTACAAGAGGAACATGATGAGATGAGATGAGACAAATCAGTGAGCTCACAGGAAGAAAACTAAGAGTAAATACAGGATGTTTGAAATCAAAAACAGGAAAGATATTATTGGAGGAAGAGGCTATAATGAAGAGGTGGAATGAGTATATAAGAGAATTATATGATGATGAAAAGGAAGAATTAACAAAAGAAAGTAATTTAGAAGGTCCACCTACTCTTAAATAAGAAGTTGCTGACGTTGTCAAACATATGAAGAAAGGAAAAACAGCTGGGCTGCATGGAATCACTATAGAAGAATTAAAAGCACTGAGAGAATTTGGAGTAGATATGTTAATAAAAATGTTGAATTATACTTACAGAAGTGGATATTTATCAAATGATATGCTGAAATCTGTATTTATGGCTAAACCAAAAAGTCCAGGAGTAATGTAATGTGAAGACTTTCGTACAATTAACCTCGTAAGCCGTGTCACTAAGCTTCTACTCAGAATTATAATGAGAAGAACAAGAAAGAAATTAAAAATGGAAACTGGTGAAGCACAATATGGATTTGTGGAAGAAAAGGTTACAAATAATGCAATGTATACATTACGAACAATAATAGAAAGATCAATAGATAGACAGAAAGAAATATATTTGTTTTTTTTATGGATTATACCGAAGCTATTTGATAAAGTAAAACGTAATGAACTAGTTACGAGGGTAAGTTAATAAGTAAGTCACAAATGGCTGTAGAAAAATAACTACACATGATAACAACTTGAAACCAGTTTATTTTTATACATGCATTGTCCATTTATTACACAACATAATTTCCACCAACATTGATGCACTTATCCCATCGTTTTATCAATCCTCCCAAACCGGCTCAAAGAACTGCGTGCTTTGTTTTCACTTACCGGCCATCCCACAAAACTGTGTGACTTACTTAAAGACAAGTCCTCGTAACTTTTTTCTACCCAGCAATGCACCGCTTTACGGGACAAACATTTATCAGCATAAACACTGACAACACACCTTGGCGGGAGACATTTCACGAATGACGCCGAAGTTGAATGTGAAGTGAAAACGTCGTTTAGAAAACAGAGCACGCAGTTCTATGCAGCCGGTTTGGGAGGATTGATAAAACGATGGGATAAGTGCATTAATGTTGCTGGAAATTATGTTGAATAATAAAGGGACAATGTATGTATAAAAATCAACTGGTTTCAAGCTGTTATTATATTTAGTTATTATTTTACAGCCATCTGTGACTTACTTATTAACTTACCCTCGTAAAATGATGGACGATATCAACATTGACGGGAAAGATCTCAGAATAATAATAAAAAGAAATTTACTGGAACCAAGTAGCAGCAATGAAAATGGGAAATAAAGAGGGAAATTATGAATAAATAAAGCTAAGAGTACGACAGGGATGTGTTTTGTCACCGGATCTTTTCTCCCTCTATAGCGAAGTAATAATGAGAGCTATCAAAGAGAAGCCGGGAATACTAATCGGAGGTTATAATATAAACAATATAAGCTTTGCAAATAACACAGTATTGGTGGCGGATAATGCAAAAGATCTACAACAATTGTTGGACATTGTAGTAACAGAAAGTGCAAAGAAATGACTCACCGTGAATATCAAGAAAGCAGCAACAATGGTGATTTCAAAGAAACATGTGACACCTGTCGCCTGTCATCCCTGGGATGGGGGGGGGGGGGGGAAATCAACAAGCACACTTTTTAAATTCTCTTTCCTCAGCTTGGGCTTCTACCGGATCTTTGTCTACACACGCCCTTTCAGTCTCTGGATCACTATCTCTCTCACTTCTTACCATAAGACAATATCCTTTCTCACATTCCTCCAGACCATATCACACCAACACTGGCTTCGAACAAAATGATAAAAGATTTAATGCAGAAAAGTGTCACGTGTGTGTGCAATGTATGTGTGTGGATATATGTGGTGTAGTCTATCGTGAATGTGAGATATAATCAGGTAGTTCAGGATCAGAGTCAACTTTCATCATCGTGCTCCGGCCATACAACTGCATAACATTCAAGATCAGAAGGCGCTCACCCGATGATGTGTCTCTCCGGCTGATTGTTGACTTCTTCCTGTATATCTTGGATAGTTTGGATGTCTGGTCACCAATGGGTGATTTGATTAGTTACCGTCCCTTAGGTCTACGCAGACGGTGAACATGTATCTAATATAATCCAATGATGAAAGAACACAACCAGATAAGTCCAATAACATTTCTACTAAACACTGCTGTCAGTCAATCTACGAAATGTTTCATGTCATTAGGGGAAAATGTTATTTAATTATAGTCTTCCCCCTCGTGTACTTCTTCTGGTAACTATCACAGTTAATAATTCCGTTGTTGTTTGGAATACAGCCACTGACCCGTCTCTCTTTCCGCGATTCACTATCTGTACTCAAATGAAACCAGGAAGTGTTGGGCCTTCTTTGAGGAACAGGGTTCAATTGTTGAGGTCAGTTAGCACTGCACCAGGGTACTGCCATTTTCCTCATCTCTGAGTGGTAGGTAAATAGTTAGTTAGTTAGTTAGTCGTAGTTCCAACCTCACAGCAACGGGTCGTCCCCATTATGCTCCGTTCCTGTGCCAGTGAATATCGCAAAAAACGCTCCCCACTGCCCAATGTGAAAAGTGGAAAAGACAGGAGCCTCGACAAACAACAGCCCGCACAGATCCACTGTGCATAATGCCGCTGCCAGAATGTCAAAACAATAGTCCCCAACGAAACACCCAGTTTATCTCTGACGGAATTGGCAGTCATTTTCCCATCTGGATGTTTCCTAGATGTTCACCCACACAGTCCACGAAAATACAGTTCATCGTCGATGGCAGTGGCAGTCAACAAGAAGCCAAGCAGCCACGCATTTCTGCATAAGGCAAAAACCGGTCAACTCTGGGACATAGCCATCTCACTCGCTGTGAACATGCAATCACGTTCCAAAAAACCTCGGGCAGATTCAAAAGCATTTCACACGAAACTCACAGCTCACAGTGTCACGCCACGCACTCGCTCAGTAGCAGGGCGACGGAACCATCAAGCCTCCTTAGTCGCCTCTTACGACATGCGTGGTAGGCTACAGTGTTACTATTCTTTGCTTCCCTTATGGGCCCCGGCAACACACAGGAGGGTAGGTAAATTCTCTGTTCTAGTGGAACCTGTCGAAGAGAGAACACCCGGTGATAGCAACCCGATTCAGACCCATTATATGTGAGTGTAGGCCGAAGGCCGTACTCAGACTTTAATATCTAGATCCTCATAGAACCACTCTGGTATAAGATAGAGGAGTTCATCACATTACCTGAGACATGGTAAGAACAGGAATGACCAAAGGGAAGCGAAGACACCCCATTAGACACCCTACCGGAAAATCCCACCATTGACCTTCCCTTTATCCCCCCCCCCCCCAACCACTTTCAATCTTCCTAAATATCATCTCACTCCATTAGTCTTAACCCGCTGAGTTAAACAATATATTACTTGACCTATTTTAAGCTATGCATCAACCTACTACTGCCGACGCTCCTATAATAAGTTCACACAACGCAACCTTACTACGCTCGATTCCTAATCTCTATCAAGTAGGTACCTTATGTAAATTCTTCCAAGTCAGAATCGAAATCACAACTTCACATTAAGGAAAAAATGTCCGTCGCTGTTCACAACATTAGACACCGTGATTTCTTTTCATATTTTGAAATGGAACAACTCCACCCTCCTTTTTGTTTCAAACCATCCTGCACACTGCTCCCAATTTAGTTATTTTTCAGACAGACGAGAATGTTGTCTGAGTTACGTCACTGAATTGGCCGGCAACCAAGTTAAGACGGCGTTTTCTCTCTCATCTTTAGATCCGGGTAAAACAACATGCCGACGAGTCTCCTTTGATCCTGGGGAAATCTCAAAGAATCCTGGCTGTGTTTGATCTGATGAAACACTCCCCCCCCCCCCACAACAAAAAGTTGCAGCGGCCTAGAGCGACTGTCTCTGGCCTTCCATCATTCTGGTCGAGTACCTCCAATAATTCCGTGACAACACCACAATGTGAAATGGAAATAGAAGGGAACGTTCTTAACCAAGTGGATAATTTTAACTACCTAGAGACATTTATAACATCAGACGGAAGGTGCACAACAGAGATTAAGGGCAATCAAAAGCTGCATTTCAGAAAATGAAGAGTATCTTATGCAATAATCATTGAATATAAGAAAGTGTGTGCTGAAGTGCTATAGAGAACCTGTTTTGCTGTATGGCAGTGAATCGTGGACTGTAAATGTCCAAATTAGAAAGAACTTTGAAGTAACAGAGCCATGGTTCTTTAGAAGAATGTTGCGAATTCCTTGGACTGCCAGAGTAACTAACGACGATTGCATGAAAGAGGCTAATGAAACTAGAACATTATATACAACAAGAAGAAAGAAAGAGACAAATACCTTTCTTTTGTCATGTGATGAGAAGAGAGACATTGGAGAACATAGTGATGACTGGAAGCCGACCAAGAGAAATTATGTTGGATGGATTGAGACGGTGGCATGGAGAATATCAGCAGCAGAGTTGATCCAGAACAACAAGGACCGAGGTATGTGGAGAGACATAAATGCCTAGGCCTGATGGCATGGCATTTGATGATGATGATGATGATGCGATAATTATAGAAATTAAAACAGGAACGTGCGACTCCTGAGAAACAGTGAGAGCTAACAAACATTGTCCTGTCCTTGACAAAGATTCTGATAATCGAAACGTCTGCCGTCCTGTGTGTCGTATTGTACGCGTTTGTGTGTATTTTATTTTATTATCCATTTTATATATTTATTGAGTGTTCTGATTTCGGATTCTCACCTGTATTTCGTGATACGATGGACCTCCTTGTAAGGTATATGAAACGTGTTGATGTTTAGTAAGTTTCTTCTCGCAGGAGCTTAATATACCTATTTGTTTCCAATTCATATTGTCATATCCTGCTGCAGCCGCTACTTTTTCTTTCTATTCCATATCATTACGTCAGCATCTGTGTGAAATCATTGCCCTTTGAGAGCTTTTTTAGAGGTCCAAACAAATTAAAATCAGATGGTGACAAATCAGGACTATAGGCTGGATGTTGC
Source organism: Cepaea hortensis (assembly GCA_963921405.1). Classification (NCBI taxonomy): domain Eukaryota; kingdom Metazoa; phylum Mollusca; class Gastropoda; order Stylommatophora; family Helicidae; genus Cepaea; species Cepaea hortensis. Next base: position 72,649,262 of record OY992883.1, on the reverse strand, counting down.
CGAATTTTTCACTTCTTCCTTGCTAATGCTTCATGCACAACTTTGCGACATGCGGACGAGCATTACCGTGAAACAAAATCACACCGCAAAAAAAAAAAAAAAAACATGCGGGGTCTTTTATTCTTGATGGCTTTTTGCAGCTTGTCTAGTGTTTGCAAGTAGTGGGTAGAGTTAATGTTGACACCAGGTTCTTTAAAGTCGACCAACAATAGCCCTTCATGGTCAAAAAATGCGCTCAGCATAACCTTACCAGCGGAAACCTGTAACTTGAAGTTTTTGGCTTTTGATGATCCAGCATGCTTCCATTGCATGCTCTCTCTCTTTTGCTGCTTGGCTCAAAGTGGTGACACCATGATTCATCGCCTGCCACTGTCCGAAAGAGAAATGCATCACCCTCCACTCTGTAAAGCAGCAAGTGGTTCAAACACCATCCCATGCGTACCTATTTTTGGTGGTCGGTCAATATCCATGGTACCCACTGTGAACACACCTTCCGATATTGCAGTTTCTTACGGACGACCTTTTGAATTGTCCCAATTGACACATCAAATCCTTTCGCTAGCGAACGTATGCTTCGACAACGGTTCAGCTGTACTGCTGCATAAATTTTGGCGATGTTTTTTTTTTCTGTTGGAACAATATGCGCTTGACCCGGCCGTCGAAGATCTGTCGTGAACCGACGTCCTTTCCGAAACATTCGTGCCCAGTCTGTCACTGTTGTCTTCGACACACATTTGTTACTTTACGCTGCCTGCATTCTTCGATGAATGTCCACTGATCGACATCCTTCAAATGAAAGAAACTGAATCACCGCTCTTTGAGCTTCTGCGGACGGATATCGGATCAACCCGGCCATTTTCTTAACGGTCAGAAACAGAACATATGCATCATGGGACGATAAGCACGTTCTCTTTTATTCATTGGTCAGTACTTATCACTTGACTATGACATGATGTTGTTCAATGTAAGCTATTACGCGCGGTGCGGCACGCGCGGATTTCAAATGAACGCCACTTATAATTAACACCATGTATTGTAATCTGAAATAGACTTTGACCAGGCAAAACTAACACTGGTTTGGGAAGTACAGTGAATGATGAGCGGCTGGCCGAGTGGCTAAGAATGCCGGCCTCTCTTTCGGGTGACACGGATTGAGCTTTTTGTTTTTTATGTCGGGAGCAAACAGAAAACCCTAACCTGCGGCGACTGCACTAGCCAAGAGGCCTTTATTCCTCAGGCTCAAGACCCCACAACCCCTCCCCCACCCCACCCCCATCCCTCCTGTCCTACACAGCAAGGTACTATAGGCAATAGATGGCAGTTGACAGACACTGGTGGAAGTAGAGGCAGTGGTTTAACTGCATAAAGATGGACACGGGACATTGAAGAAACTTTTGTCATGAAAATGTATGAGGCTGGGGAACTGAAAAATAATCGAGACCCTTTCCGGTGGGCCGTGATGAGAGCCACGTTCTGCAACGGATCTGCTACATGATGATGGTGATGATTTTTAAGGGATAGACGATGAATCAATGAATTATTTCGTGCAGTTCTCGTGAATAAAACAACATGAGACCTTTGGTTATAAGAAATGTCAAAAGTTTAATTCTGCCCAGTTCCATAGTTATCGGCTCAGGTCGATTATAGCTGTACTTTTATGTTACTTCTTTTTTTTAGGTCGTTCATAGCCATTCGTTCAGGACTTTTATAGCTGTGCATATAGTTAGTCTACAGCTGTTTGTTTACATCGATGGTAGCTGTTCTTTTTGGTCGTTAATAGCTGTTCGTTTAGGTCGTTGATAGCTGTTGGTTAAGGTCGATTATAGCTGTTGGTTGAGGTCGATTATAGCTGTTGGTTCAGGTCGATTATAGCTGTTGGTTGAGGTCGAGTATATATGTTGGTTCAGGTCGATTATAGCTGTTGATTGAGGTTGAGTATATATGTTGGTTCAGGTCGATTATAGCTGTTGGTTTAAGTCGGTGGTTGCTATTCGTTGAATTATATCGCCGATGGACTAGGGATGATTCTCTTATCTTCATGGCATCTTGCTGGTTTGTGAGGAGCGAGCGGTGTAGATGGTAAGATATCGGTCTTGCACATCAGGTTCTGTGAGGAGCGAGCGGTGTAGATGGTAAGATATCGGTCTTGCACATCAGGTTCTGTGAGGAGCGAGCGGTGTAGATGGTAAGATATCGGTCTCGCACATCATGTTCTGTGAGGAGCGAGCGGTGTAAATGGTAAGATATCGGTCTTGCACACCTCTACTTAGGTTAGATATTCGTCTGCCAGTCTTGAAGATAAGAAAAAAAGGGGAAACAAATCACACACACACACACATCCTAGTCTGTGGACTGTAAGGCGAGTGTTTGAGCAAGATGTCTTTATATCCCAAACCTCAGTAGAACCCTCCAGGCCGACACCGGTAATAGCGCAAGATGTTGTAATAGAGTTTGGCTTAACTAGTTGGTCAACGACTTACGATAACTGCGATATTTCAAAGGGAATGGTTCGAAACTGGTTTTCCTACAGATTTCGGCTGTTCCGTATGTGTATCCTCGCATATGTTTAGTTTTCTTCCTGACTTTTGCGGGTGAATATACGTTTATTAACCTCTCCGCTTTGGTGTGCTTTGGAATGATCCACCAGTAAAGTCCGAATGCTATAACGGCATGTCCTGATCTAGTGCGTGTTTGGTTAACTCTGTAGAGATAAGTTCTTATTTGTGTCCGTGAGTCGCAAGCAATCAATGGTTAACCTCTGTAGTGATAAGTTCTTATTTGTGTCCGTGAGTCGCAAGCAATCAATGGTTAACCTCTGTAGTGATAAGTTCTTATTTGTGTCCGTGAGTCGCATGTAATTAATGATTATCCGAGATTCGATATCACAACACTCCGACCAAATCCCCTGATGCTCTATCTCTGTCAGCAAAATTCTCAGGTTGTAAATGTCGATAACTGCATAACACACTGGTTCAAAACATTTAGATTTTCCCACCTCATACATACCTCCTTGTCAAACTAATACTTGAATCCAAATCCAAACCTCCTTAAACATATAGTTGTGTCTCTAACTGTATCTTCACTCAGCTGTCGTTCATAGACACATACCACAATATCTCCCTCGTCTATCGAGAGTGTTCCAGCTCAGTAGCTACATGTACACACAACTAAAGATGGGTCCTCTGATCTCTTGCCCAGACATTTATTTAATCGACAAACAAGATTGGTTTCGCCACTGGAGTGTAACAATTGCGTTTACAGAAGAAACCATACCATTGCTAGCCTTTAATAGAAAATTCCAGTATTCTTGGGCGACTGTTGATTCTAGTGAGTGTGTGCGTGTGTGTGGGTGTGTTGTGTGTGCATGCGTGTGTGTTTGTGAGTGTTATATATATATATATATATATATATATATATATATATATATATATATATATATATATATATATATATATATATATATATATATATATATTAATTCGCATATCCTTTACAGGACATCGCTGTCAACAGCAGCATCTTTCAGCTGTCTGTTTATTTCTTGGCAAGATTACGCTCAGTAGTTTGCCATTGCTTTCTGAGCGGCCGGCTCAGTTATCCCGCAAGTAACCAGCGGGGGTAGAACCGCTCCCAGCTCTCGCCCGCTACGAGACTCTGCGTGAGAAACGGGATTACGGAGAAAGTGTTGTAACTCCTCGGCCAGAGAGACCGGCATATATATATATATATATATATATATATATATATATATATATATATATATATATATATATATATATATATATATATATATATACATAGTTTTTTTTTTTTTTGCATATGCCTTACAGGACGTTGCAGTCAACATCAGCATTTTTTTCCAGCTGCTGTTGATGTAATAGGCAAGATTACGCTCAATAGTTTACCATTGCTTTCTGAGCGACCGGCTCACATACCCCGTAAGTTACGAACGCGGCGAGAACCACTACCGATTCTCGTGCAAGCTATGTTACTCACGAGAATATACGAGATTAAGGAGAAAGATGTTAACTCTTAGGCCAGGGAGACCGGCATAAGTATATATATATATATATATATATATATATATATATATATATATATATATATATAAGTGTGCCTTTTATGTTTATTTTCTTCAATGTTTGTTATGGTTTCCGCCATTATGTTTTTGCTCCTCTTTTCCAAGGCCTTCCTTACATGAGTCGCACCAAATGCTGTAGCATGTTGAACACTCTTTTCTGTGCTCCCCTCGTCCACTAAGTGCTGCAAGACATTAATGATACCTATTAGAGACTGTGAACATAAATTGTTCCATAGTTTCCTGGTTTCTGAGATATCCTACATTCTATTGTATTCCAAGTGTAAAAGCTGTTACAGATCTGTTGAGTTTCAATTCAATTTAACCTATCAGCATATCGGTATCAGAAGTTTCATGTAAATTTCCTCCTTAAATGATTCCTCTTTATCATTTTTGTTGTGTAACAATGAATCACATTCATATTTATTTTATTTTTCATAGTTACAGAAATTGATGTTATTATTCTGTAGCTTACTTCTTCACACTTAATTACAGCTTCCTTAGCCTCTTTGGTTGGAAAAAGAGGGGGGGGGGAATTGTTTCAACTGTGTCATCTGTGCTTAGATGTTGTGTGTCCTGTGCGTTCCGCTTTGTTTCGTACAATCCCAAAATGCTAATCTTATAATATTTCATGTCTTTTACCATCTGTACTGTTTTTATCGTTTCTTTACTTATTCAGTCTCTCGGTAGAGATTTGTTCGCAGCAGACGAGCATAATCTCCGGCGGGCCTATTCTCGCCGGTCGCGAGATCCGCACAGTGGAAGGATGGGGGTTTTGCTTGCAATAGACAGGCAATATCCCCTGCGGCAGCTCTGGCGGGCCTATTCCCGCTGGTCGCGGGGTCCGCTTAAAGTCAGGTGGCGAGTCTGACGATAGTGCACGCTTTACACAGGTCCGGACACTTGTGATCGACAGATGTGCGCGCCCTTATGGTCCGGGCTCGTACGAGGCCCTCACCTATGGGACTTGGCTGAACGCCTCTAAGCCGGGCCCCTTGGGTGTCAGGGTCTGGCCATAACCCGCCACTGGCTCGTGGTGGCGAGGTCTCGGAGGACTGACGATGTGCCGCCAGCGTCTGCAGCATACCTTGTGCCAGACGTATTGGTTACCCATTCCTCTGGAATACACAAGACTAGGCCGAGAGAGGGGACATGTCGTTTGGGCGCCACATGATTCTCTGAAACTCTGCCCAGGCATTGTGATGGAATATTGGCCACATTCCAACTCACACACTTTGGTCTGTCAAGACTGCAAGGTTCCACTCACTGTCTTTCCTAGTTCATACATAGTTGTCATATCCCAGCTGCCAGTCCTGAAGATTTCCCTACATGGAATAGATGCAATCAGCGTCACGGACTCCATGCGTCTTTCTCCGCAATGCTCTTCCAAGAGAGCTGTAATCCCTCTTGGTTGGCTGAGCAGTTCTGTTTAATTTACGTGATTTGCTTGTGGTTGGCTGGATTTGGTGGCTGAATGTATCTACGTGATGGGCTAGCTTGCCCTAGGCACAAACCTTCCCTAGCCGACACATACAACATGCCTGATGGGTGCAGTGCTAATATTCTTTGCTTCCCTTTAGGGTTCAGTTAACACATGTATATGCACGCGCACACGCGCGCGCGCGCACACACACACACACGCACACACACGCGCGCGCGCACACGTGCATATCTAGCAGCGCACCATACCATCTAAGAAACACCATACTTCATGTTCTATTGTTAACTATTTACGCTCCACACAGACATTATTTCAACCTGTCTCCTGGTTATTACTTTGTACATCCTTCTGTTTATGGAGTTGCTATTTCCGCCCAGACACATTACTTTGGATGAACAAATGCTTGTTAGCGAGAAACAAAGCCACTGAAAGTACACAATGTATGGAGTACCGACGAACGTACAGTGCGTTACTTGTATAGAAACAGTTAAGTCTTTCTGTTTGAAGTTGTGTAACATTGCTCTTTGGACGACTCGAAGCATTTTGTCAGTATGCTGCTCGCTGTATACAGGTAGGCCCCGGTTAACGTCGAGGTTACGTTCTTGGAAAACGCGACGTTAAATGAAACGACGTATAGCAAAACACCATTTCCCATAGAAGTAAATGAAATACAGTGCATTGTGTACCACAAAAATGTTTATTTTGATAGTTGTTGATATTTATTGGCTAAATAGAGGTGGGTTGGAGGGCGAGTGGTAGAGTTATTGAGACGTAGAGGCATTACATTCTGCCTCTTCATCTGAGGATGAAACTGTAACCTCTTCCTGCCTCTTTTCCTGGCTCTTCTTTGCTTGAACACAAAATGTGTCCAATGTCTGCTGCACAGTAACCACTCTCCTCAGTATCAGCACTCGCCGCTTCACCTGTTGTCTTATGTTGTGCAGGTGTGAACGCTTCTTAGAGTTCTCAAACCAACCACGACTCGCTCTAAAACTATCATCAGTACTACTATTACTGCTCTCACCCGCTTTCTTAGCTATATCTTCATAGAGAGACTTTGCTTTCTCTAGGATAACCATCTTGCTCACAGGCATATTCCGTTGGTTCTGGTCTTCAATCCAGACGGCCAATCGTGCTTCCATGTTCTCCATAAGAATACTTCTGGTACAAGTGATCTTGGAAGCACTCAAAGGGGTTACGTTTTTAGCACCCTCTTTTACCTGCATGAACTTTACCGTCGTTGGAGGTAAACCGTGGACTTTACCGATATCAACAGCCCGATTGCCAGCCTCAAAACGCAGCGACGTAAAGTGAAGTTAGTCCCCTATGTGACAACGATGTTATAACGAAACAACGTATACCGAGGCTACGTATAGCGGGGCCTACCTGTATTTGTTAATTCCATTAGGCACATCCGAGGGGTGGGTGATGTGATCATTACCACATATGTCGCATTTACTTCCCAGAACATGTCCTGGTAAAAATGTAAGGCTAGGTCGACCTGAGGGCCCAGGTCATGTTTGTTGAAATTCCTTCTTGATGGGGATTCGAACACATGATCACGAGGTCGACAGGCTTGCGTGCTAGCCACTGCCTTGCCGCGACTCCCTGTTTGTACAATAATAGGTGTATACCAGTCACAGATATTTTCAGGTAATAACCGGGATACAGGGAGGTTCAGCAATACCTGACAGACGCAGAATCGGATAGGTTGATATTTAGGGAGCCGCGGTGGCGAGGTGCTTGGTGTACTTACCTCCGAGACAGAGGTCCAGGTTTAACCCTCAGCAGAAACATTATTATTTTTTATGACTAGTTTTTATGGCTCTGGGAATCGAACCCACCTCTTAAACATAGGTACCAGACAATTTCCAGATTGTTCTGGGAATTGTTTGAGGTAAAAGGGCGACGAGAAAGGGAAATGGCCACCTCACCTCCATATATCGTGGCCTAGAACATGCGAAAGTCTAACACTTCATGTCCCAAGGACAGTATCTGCTATGGGGCAACCTTCACCTTGAACAGTTGCTGCAGATACTGTCTGCAACAGAAAGAGTTAAGATTGAACGTCTGCTGGTGCTACTCGGTTCGAGACCGCGGGAGGGTGAGGCGTCACGGATGAGCCGTTGTTTGTGTGAAATCTAGTGATGATGAAAGTATCGGAGCTAACATACACAGCGGCGTAGATTTTGGGAAGGAAAAGAAACACCAGAGCTACTGAATGGTTTATCAGCAGTGCTGCTGACAGCAATAGAACCCGGATGTGTTCCCGACTTGCTGTGAAATAAGTAGGGACAAAGGCTAGCCAGATGACCATTGTGGTGGACACGCACATGGACGTGAACCGCGATTCGTTGAAATTGTCCGGCAGTTTCCGAGTCTTGAATGCCAGGACCGAGCACAGAGACACCAGGAACATGTTGTAGGTCAGAAAGGAGGCGACGCCTGGAAGTGTCAAGTCACATGATAGCTCCACTAATTTCTCCACTTTGATGGGCTGTGTCAGTTTGGCTGCAGGATGGTACAGGACATAAGTGGCAACGCACAGGCATATCTGGAAATAGATGCGGAGAGACATATTACATATTGCATATTGTATGGATGTGTAACGTAGACAATGAGCAGAGAAGCTGAGAAACATCTAATGGCAGTGGAAATGTAGTTTTCTGAGGGACATGCAAAGAGTACCCAAGACAGACAGAAACAACCAAAGGGCAGTCCTACAAGAAACAAATGAAAACCGTAAACTGATTAGAGAAATTAGACATAGAGGGTCAAATGTTTTTTGTTGTTGTTGTTGGGCGGGGTGGGGGGGGGGGGGGGGGTGTGCACGTTAAGAGAACAAATAAACTAGAGAATTTTTTGACAAATAGCAAGATTGAGGCGAAAAGAACAAGGGGACGACAGAGAAGTAAATGTCTGGATGGCTTGGACGAGACAAGAACACTGATGATCGTGTTAGATAGCGAAACATGAACGCCCACGCTTATCGGCATGGCACATGATGATGGTATAGATAAACTAGCCTTAACAAGTATATTATACAATATTGCGTGTTCTTTGCAGGAGGTTGTGATCAACACCAGGTTACTTTTCTAGGCAATTTTAAGTACAGCAGTTTGCCATTGCTTTTCGAACGAGAAGTCAACGTCCAAGTACAACTGTCGGTGTGGGAAATGAACCCACAACCCCGCCGTCAAAACAAACAAAATTTAAGGATCCGATATTGGTAAACTCGTGACACGCTAAATCTTTTCTTAAGGTGGGACTGAGACATATCTCAGCACCCAGCTTATAGCCGTGACCTGTCTGATTTCATCACATTTCTCAACACCCAACTTATAGCCGTGACCTGTCTGATTTCATCACATTTCTCAACACCCAACCTTTAGCCGTGATATATCTGATTTCATCACATTCCTCAACACCCAGCCTATAGCCGTGACCTGTCTGATTTAATCACATTTCTCAACACCCTACCTTTAGCCGTGATATGTCTGATTTCATCACATTCCTCAACACCCAGCCTATAGCCGTGATCTGTCTGATTTCATCACATTCCTCAACACCCAACCTATAGCCGTGACCTGTCTGGTTTCATCACATTTCTCAACATCCAACCTATAGCCGTGACCTGTCTAATTTCATTACACTTCTCAACACCCAAACTATAGCTGTGACCTGTCTAATTTCATTACACTTCTCAACACTCAGCCGTGACCTGTCTGATTTCATCACATTTCTCAACACCCAACCTATAGCCGTGACCTGTCTAATTTCATTACACTTCTCAACACTCAGCCGTGACCTGTCTGATTTCATCACATTTCTCAACACCCAACCTATAGCCGTGACCTATCTGATTTCATCACATTTCTCAACACCTAGCCTACAGCTGTTGTCTGTCTGATTTCATCATATTGCAAGACGGAACTGCAAGACATCACGTAGGCGGATAAACGCCTGCATTGCATCCAGTTGCATGATGTCAAGCATGAAGTGCATAAATGGCGAGGTAAACGCATTCTAACGGCTTGATTTGAATTAATTGATTTTCCGCCTGGCTAAATGCCCCAACATAAAAATTTGCTATGTTTGGAAATGATGTAAAGGTGCAGCTATTTGAGGCATATAACTATTTCTATAACAATAAACTAGTAAATAGTACATGAGATATGAACCCTATTTTCGAACAACCCACGCGGCAGCTGAGATAGGACGTTAAAACGAATCCTATTTTCGGACCTACCCACGCGGCAGCTGAGATAGGCAGTTAAAACTAACACTTATTTGTGGCTGAACAAGGAATGCCATCGGTATGTTAGTAATAGAGAAGCAGTTGACTAGGTGTGATGAGTTGCTGGATCACAATGAGACAGGAAGATATCCCCGTACAATATGAAATAATAGGCAATCCGACGGAAGATCGAGGCATCATGAGCTAAGATCATCAATCACAAATCTTCCTTCCATGACACACAGGTGTCCTTTGCAATTTAATTTTTACTAAGCACAGACAAACATACGGGGGAGCCGTAATAGCGTGGTGGCTACATACTAGCCTGTCGTCCTTGTTGTCATGAGTTTAAAAATTTATCTGGGTTCTCAGCCTATCATGAATACTGAACTCCGATTCTAAGAATCGACATCATTTCACAAGGGACACACATGCTCCGCCCTCTTCTTTAAATGCCACAGAAGAGTTCCTATGCTGATTATTCTAGTAGTCATTTCATTTAAAGCCCACCTGGCTGTCCTCTATGCGTGAGTATCGTCCACGCCCTCTACTATTACTAACTCTATTCTGAAGGGCAGCAGCAGCAGCAGCTTATCTATCACCCTGTTCATTGCCCTGCACACCTGCATGCCCCGGGCAGAAAATCCATAATATGCTCGCAATCTCCGCCCTGTTGAGAGACGCTAAAAACTGAATCTGGAACATTCCAATTTTCACTTTCCGAAACATACTCTTTAAGTCATTTTTGTCTGTGAGTCAGTACAAACACAACGTGTGCTGCACTCTAACCATCAGAAGGCTGACAATCCCACCTTAAATTCTCATGTCAGATGATGTATTAGCATACGAAAAGCTCTCATGTTGTTTTCAGTATCCATGTGTGTTTGCAATAAACCGCATCCACTATTTTACCTCTTACCACATACTTCTTCTTCTTCTTCTTCTTCTTCTTCTTCTTCTTCTTCTTCTTCTTCTTCTTCTTCTTCTTCTTCTTCTTCTTCTTCTTCTTCTTCTTCTTCTTCTTCTTCTTCTTCTTCTTCTTCTTCTTCTTCTTCTTCTTCTGCGTTCATCCGGATTTTTTTTTCCGGACGAGATTGCGTTGTGCCTGTTTACAGCAGAGCTGCGTTTTTGCGCCGTTAGATCGACATATCCGACTTCTGCAGGCATTTGTTGACCGGGTTAACCTTCCAGGCTTTTACCACATACCATACCTATCAGTGTTAGTTAGTTAGTTAGTCGACAGATCATCCTCATTGCACATCGAACCAGTCAGTCCATAAGTGCTCGGATCCCCTCCTCAGCAAATCCCGCAACGTGTAGCGGCTAACGACGCCAGTTCTGTGTTGGTTTATCAATCTTCTTTGGCTTCCTGCGTAGTGTTCTTGTTTGGCCACCCCTCTTTTAATTTGCTGCTTTCGCAGTCTGGCCATTGTTGTAGATTCACAGTCATCACTTGGTTCTCGCAAAAGTCTTACTTCTCGTAGAGCATTCAGAATGTCGGCCTGGTCCATGGCGCGTCCGCCCTCCACAGTAGCCTCACCTGCGAGCTTGTCAGCCCGCTCATTTCCTTGTACTCCCGCATGCCCTGGCACGAAGATGAAACTAATCTTTGCCAGTCGAGACCGCTCCAGAGGCAGCAACCATTCTCTTCGGATCGACCCCTCCTCTATCCTCTTGATCATGTTCATTGAGTCGCTAAGGAAACAAGCCCTAGTGAATGTCTGTGTCTCGAGCCATGTTATTGCTTTACTTACTGCCATGACTTCCATGGTCAGGCTACTTGTGGTTTCAGTGAAAGCACCAGAGTCCTCCTTCACAATTCTCCCTCCGGCCCGAGCTGTAAAGGCCCATGAGCTTCTCACATGTCGGATGACCGACCCATCTGTGTAGATGACCGCGTCACCGTCTAGCGAATTCTCGAAAATCAACGCTTGTACTTCAGCCTCAACAGCAGCCGGATTTTCTTGTCTGCATTTTCTATCTAGTTGGATGCAAACTGAAAAGGATGTGCAGAAGTCTGTTGGCACTTGCACCCACTCCTCGCCAGGTTCTAAGTCCTCAAGTGAACACACCTGTTGAAGAATGTCTTCGGCTTGACCCATCCACGACCGTCCTCTTTTTAACCTGCTGCCCTTCATCTTCCTAATTTCACTATGCAGTGGATGTTGTGTGTTTGCGTTAATTCTGAGGTAGGCGCGTGCCCTGCAACCTTGTATTCTCTCTTCAATGGTTGGAAAATCAAGAAGGTAGCGCATCGCCCTGCATGCTGTATCTCTTGTACATCCAAGAATAGTGCGCATAGCTTCATTCTGTATCCTTTCCATCCTTTCTATCTGCTTATGGCTGAGAGTCAGGATTGCCATTGCATACTCCAAAACAGACATGACCAGCCCCTCGTACAGAAGATATAGATGGCGCTGCTCACAGTTTGCTGCCGCCATCACCCGCATCGCTGCCAAACCCCGCTTGGCCTTTGTTATCACCTGGTCTATGTGCACATTGTAAGCAAGGCTTCGATCAAACCGTATCCACAGGTAATTCATTGCCTGCGTTCTTTCCACCGTCTCTGAACACAGCATTACAGTTGGTGTTGGAGTGTTGACAATATGATTATTCAACGAGAACCAAGTCACTGTTGCCTTTGTTGGGTTGACCACTGCCCCAGCTTCATCACACCAAGTACTTATGCGATTGAGTTCGGTTTGTAGTTCCACAGCAACCTCCTCTCTATCCTTACCCTGACGATACACTAAAACATCATCGGCATATGACAATGTCCTGCCAGGTCCAGTGATCTGCTCACTGGTGATTCTCACTGTGTAGGCGTTGAATAGTACTGGAGATAATGGTGATCCCTGTGGTAGGCCAGGATATATTGTTGTTGGTTCCGAAGTCCAACTGCCACATCTAAAAACTACTTTCCGTTGGAAGAGGGCTGCAGCGATCTAACTAAGGAGGAATGGACTTACGTTTAGTTCGAGAAGCTGAAACATTAAAAAATCCAGTGGTGCTCTGTTGTATGCGTCCTCAAGATCAATCGCTGCAGCAACGGTTTCAGTGCCTGAGTGGAAACCTTCATAGACATCCTGGGCAAAGACTGCTGCATTGGTCCAGGTTTCTCTTTTTGGACGGTACCCACCCAGGGTGGGTGGGAAAACACCTTGCCTCTCTAGTTGGCTTGATATTTTCCTGGCAATTACCTTGTCCAGCAACTTGCCTATTGTATTCTGCATGGTTATAATTCGATATCCCTGAATTTTTTTGTGGTCTTTGTCAGGCTTCGGCAAGGGAATCAGATAGCTGTGTAACCATTCCTCCTTGATGCTAGCACTCCCTATACTGTTGTTGTACATGTCTGCTAGTTTCTCTAGCTCATTGTCGGTACACCTATTTATGTCGTCGTATCTCAGGACCTGGAGCACTGTTTTTTGATCGTCGAAGCACAGCCTTTATTTCTTTCACTGTCACTGTGTCTTCATCCGAAGTGTTCTGGTCCTTGCATCTGTCTGAGGTGACCTCCTTGGCCAGATTTCGGCCTCCCATGTCTGTCTGGTTGCTCTGCTCAAGGTAGCGTTCAAAGAGGGCTTTGCCCTTGTCCTCGTCAGTCCTCTGCCAGATGAGGTCAGCACCTTGGAAGTCAGAAATGCTCTTATTCTTGACTACACCACTCATGCTTTTATGTAGTCGCCAGAACAATTTCAGTGACTTGTCTGTGCTTACTCTTTGACACACCTCTGCCCATTTTTCGCTTTTAACAACCTTGACCAGTTTTTTTGAAGTAGCTTACTTTTGTGTGCATCTCTCTTTCTAAGTGCAAGCAGGGACTAGGATGACCAGCTCTGTTCTCTTGGCATTTTGCCATCTCCTTACAGCACTACGCTTATCCACCCAAGCCTTCTCCACCTCGAAACTCCACCACGGTGGCTGCTCCCAGCTTTTTTTCCTGCCCTGAAACGTTCTGCGCTTGTCACGTCTTATTTTACTCACCACATCTTGCCCTGTACTGTCATATTGGAACGTCTTTACCTTTAGCTTGTGCTGCCTGGTTCTGCCTTTCTCCACCAATATGCTGCAAGGGTGGTGGTCGCTGCCATGGTGTCCTAGGACACCCCATCTACATACTGTAGTGAGTGAAGGTGAAACTAGCGCCAGATCAATAGCACTGTCCTCATCGCCCGGACGGCTTGCTGTCCTGGTGACACAGCCACTGTTGATACAAACCAGGTCGATGGTTTCCAGTGCAGTCTCGAGCTCCTCCCCCTGTGTATTAGAGGAAGTGTTTCCCCATGATCTGCCTTTAGCGTTGAAGTCCCCACAGAAAATAACATTTCTCTCGTGGCCTAATATGCCACTTAAGCACTGCCACTTCTGGGCGTCCACACTGGCATTGCGGGCATAAACATTAACCAACACGAATGGTATACTGGAATGAACTCTCAACGCCTGTATTTGCATATCGTCACTGTCCCAACTGGACATGTCTAGCTCTGACGCCACCATGCTGGCGCGAACGAGAATCGCCATTCCCAGATGTCGTCTGTTGTAGAAACATTTGAAGCCGGCAATTTTGAGTATCTGATCGCCCAGTCTCGTCTCCTGGAGTGATACAATGTCGTTCCTGTAAACTAGGGTTTCTAAAATAGAGCTCCGTTGTTTTACACTGGCACAGTTCCAATATAGAATACGGATATTCCTGAGTCCTAGACGGTGACACTTGAGTCTAAAACGCCTCAAACCACCACGCTTTCCTTGCTTCTTTTTCCCTGCGCGGCTACCACGCCGCTTCGGTATGTTGACTGCTGGCCGCACGAAGAACACACGTTGTTCCGCCATGTTGAAAAAACGTAAACACAACTGAGAAAACCACACACGCTGCTGAAAATTCACTCAAGGATGGCTTCGCTCGATGCACGAACTCCGTAGCACCCGCGCAGATCTTGAGTAGAAACTCCTGGTTTTACATCCTGGCACACCAATTACACGCAAGAGATGAATAAATCCATCCCCTACGTGAAAAAGTTAACGAACACAAAACAACACGACCTTCCGTCGCCATCTTGAAACCGGAACACCTATCAGTGTATATGTGTATATATTTACATCTTCAGGGTGTCAGGAATCTTCTAACATTTGGTGCACGGACACTTCTCTAGCACCCGCTGACCATTCTCGGCACCCTCGACTCATTACAACTATAACTCTATGCCATGTTTCATTGTGAACAGCACCACGAATCATTCTATGCCATCCGATGCCCTGCCAATTCCAAACACACCTGACTGATCATGTCTTCATCTTGTACCATACAATAACTGCTCCTCTTCATCCTATGTCTCCTTTGACATCATAACATGAAGGAACATCGGTATCAGGAATAACTGGCAGTACACGAGACATGGCTTTGGACTGGCATCATCACCATCGCCGCACGGCATGGACTATAAGAAGACAATGAGTACGAGGAAATGTCTCGGAAAGCAAAGGTGACCTACGTGCTACAGACCACATCACCCACCGAGTGTCGGTCGATTGGTCTATAGTCTATAAACATTTCGGTTTAGTACCACCACATTCCCACTGTGTCTGAAAGTGTGTAAAAGTGTCCTTCACATACTTTTTTTAACGTCTCATACAGCGTTTTTAGTTCACTTCTGCTTTGCCAGCCACAACCGACAAGTCTGTGACCTTGTGTGCGCGCGCGTGTGTGTGTGTGTGTGTGTGTATGTGTGTGTGTGTGTGAAGGTGTGTGTGTGTGTGTGTGTGTGTGTGTGTGTGTGTGTGTGTGTGTGTGAAGGCCCTTTGCCGACACTCCTATAGCTTTATCTGTTACGGATTTAAATGTGCCGTATCCTCAATACACACACCATTATTTAACACCACCCCCCCCCCCCTCTTTTTTTTTTTTTACCACAGACTCTCTCTCACACACACACGTCACCGATTGCATTCGCTCAACCCAGTGTAGACGGTTCCTACAAACACATTGAAACCAAGACGTTGGCAGAAGTTGAGTCCGTCCCGGCGATAGACATGTCTTCTAATGTCAATAATTGATTATTGAGATTGTGACTTAACGACCCTTGGTCTTTGACACAAACACAACAGTATCGACACGACACTAATAACAAACTAGCAAAGCTGTCCTGTAACGTGTTGTTGGAAACCATGCAATCACGCAGCCCCATATTAGATTCGTACTTCTGGAGCATAATTAGGGTGGGTAATCGATATCGTCCCTTTTCATATACGCTATATACCTATTTAAGTCTGTTAGCGGAAGCCTGACGGACTAGATGATGATTCAAACTCTCGTTAGAATTAATAACCTGGAATAGAAGGAGTGGCGGGGTCAGTTTACTGTTAGTTTACAAGACTCGTCATTCATTATCATCATCATTCTTTTCTTCCAGTGGCTTGTCCTGTGAGAAATTGTCCTCTCATGACATTCTTTGAAATATCCATGTTTTATCAGCCAGGTGTCCTGCCTCTGTTGTGGTCGTGTGTAACTAGCTATCATATCATGAATCCATCTATATTGTTGTCCGCTTCTCTGATACACCTACCTCCATAATAATGTTTTCCAGACATTCATATCTTCTTATGCCGAAAATATTTCGTTTTTTTTCTTTCAATGTTATTTACCTTAATAATAAATCTTCTTGAACATTGAATTCCTGCTAGATAGATCTGTGTGTTCTCTTTTTCGTCAACGAATGTTAAATAATTTTATGTAAAACTGTTATTTAAAGGCGCATACGTTATCTAGGTCTGATTTCTTAATTATCCAAGTTTGAAACCTGTATGTTGCTACAGGAAATGTATGTTCTCAGTACTTTACAACCATACAATTACAAATAATGGAGAAGATCCGCCTTAATCAGTGATCAGAGACAACAAACCAGTGAGACAGAAAGCACCCTCAAGTAAAAACGAACGAAGGAACGTTATTTTCAAAGGGTTAAGAATTGGGCACGTAGACTCGCCTAACATACTGTCCTATTTCATATCTCTTCTGTCATACATGACTTCATTCACACCACACTCACGAGTCTTCTTAGATAACATCAACAACAAAAATAACATTGCATGCACTCAAATGCATTGACAGTGTGTATTATTCAGTAATACATTGCTCATTAATAGTAAATGGGAGTTTCCGTGGCGAAGTGGTCAAACCTTCTGACTCGGGCTTCGAAGGTTGTGTGTTCGATTCCGGGCCACGTCCTTCGGTTCACGAGTGCATTTTTTCGGAGACTCCTGGGGGTTGTCGCTAGAGCTACGGAGTTCGTGCTTTGTGTGACGCTTTCGGCGTCCGCGCTGCTGAAAGAGATTGAGCCATATGGGATAAAAAGCATGGAAGAATCCAGCACATTACTGTTCCTAGCGTTTGTATACATTGTGCAGTCATCTGCAAATGGACCGAAGGACGACAAAAGACATAAGAGATAATCAGTTATACAAATGGCAAATAATTTAGGGCCAAGTGTAGAGCCTCCAGGGTCTCCAATAATAAAGATAATGGTTTAAGATACAGATTTATTGTGTGATATTACTTGTTTTCTGTTTAACAAAAAGGATTATATTAATGTCACTATATTAAGGCTCACCCTTATTGTTTCTTTTTTTTTTAAAATTAAAATAATATGGTATATCATATCGAAGTTTTCTTTTTAAAATCCATTAACACTTCTCCACACAGATTATTGTTTTAAAAAAAACACAATATATTTTGATGCCAAACTTCTATCATTTTTGTGAGGGCCGTATGACAAGATTATTTCTGTCCAAACCCTGACTGAATGTCGACCATTAGCATGCCGCAAACTATCTGTTCTAGTGTTGCTTTGTGAGTGGTCGTTTCTAGTGGTTTGGATAGCGGTGATAATAAGGAGATTTGCTTATTGTTGCTAAGGAGACCATTAGTCCAATAAATCAGATTTTTAGATGAGGACATACCTGGGCAATTTTAAGGGTTGATGGAAAGTGGTCTGTTGGGGAGACTTGATTATATATGAAGATTAGTGACTCGCAGATCAGTGATGCAGCATACTGAAGAATCCGATTGTTGATACCATCTTATCCTGGTGAAGTATTGTTTTTTTTTAGTTTACGGAGATGAGTAAATGAACTCTAAAGAGACGGACGGAAAGAAACGAATAACGTGAATGAAAATGAATGGGCTAATGGTTAAAAAAAACAAAAACACACACACACACCCACGGATGGGCAAAGAGCGTAAATGAACGGGACGGGAAAAGAACAGAGTAAACGGGAAAAACAAGAAAGGAAGCGAGTCCATAAAGGGAGGAGGTAAAAAAAAGTGTCAAGAGTATGGTAAGTGATTAAGTACATCTCAATCACAGGAAAAGAGAACGAAAAAATAGAGCATGGATAGGTTCAGAAACCCTTAGAAAACAGATAAGGGAACAATAAAAAAAATCATTTAAATAATAGCAAAGTCATAGTTGCTAATGTCAGAGTGTAAGAAAATTACACAGGTTAAGAAGCGCATAAGGATGTATAAAAGAGGAAATTCAAATAGCCTAGTTTGAGAAGTAGAAGATGCAATGCAAAAGTAGACCTCAGAGACCACCACAGCACCACGAGGAAAATATTTGTAAAATATAATCAACCAATTAGTTAAGTTAGTTTCATATCCTTTATAGGACGTCGCAATCAACCCCAGCATTGTTTGGCTGTTTGTAATTTCTTGGCAAGTT
The DNA here is from genome assembly GCA_963921405.1 of Cepaea hortensis. Lineage (NCBI taxonomy): Eukaryota > Metazoa > Mollusca > Gastropoda > Stylommatophora > Helicidae > Cepaea > Cepaea hortensis. Next base: position 72,630,786 of record OY992883.1, on the reverse strand, counting down.
TACGTTCAGCAGTTTGCCATTCCTTTCTGAACGACCGCCACTCATACCATTATATGAAACCCAACGCACGGCGGTCTGTTGCCAAATCACCCGCAGCTGTGTTCCGAACGCGGTATTCGGGTTTACGAATAGCGTTTGTGACCCCGTCGATACAAAGCCGGCCAATAGACGTATAGAAAATGGTAACTGGAACCTTCTCACCATCTTTACAAATCAAATGAACAGCCTGACTTAATATTTAGAGGAAGTGCTCAATAGACCAGTCCCAACTTAACTTTCTGATATTCAGCTCGCAAAAGTGGAGCTGTATATGAAATGTTAGAGACCACATAAAGAAGAAATCAGAAAAGCTATCAAACTTCCTATCAAATCTGCTGGTCAAATGGTATCACATCGACATTTCAAATGAATTGCTGAAAAAAAAAAAATTATCTATTAGAGTCTGGGAGACTACAACAATACCAGCAGACTGGAGAGAAGGATGTCTGGGGAAATTACCAAAGAAAGGGGATCTTAGGGAGTGGGAGAATTATAAAGCAATAATGGCATTGACAGTTATTAAGCAGGATCATTCTGAAGTGATTAAGAGCTACCATTAACAAACAACTAAGGGAATGAACGAGCAGACTTCCTGCCAAACAGATCCTGCGCTGACCAGATTGTCACATAGATAAAAGATAATAGAGCACAACTTTATATTGATAACTGCAAATTTTTATTTATGAAAGGCCTTTAACAGCATAGATACGAATATCTTTTATTGTTGAAGCAACATTATAATCAGTCCTGAAGTATAGGTATTTCTGCCTGTACCATCCAGGACCTACCTCGTCTTAGTCTATGATCCTTGACCATATCCATGGCTTCATGTAGGGGGTGATCCCTATCTTCAGCAACTCTCAGGTACCATTTGGCCTGAAGGACCTATGCCTATCCGTCATTGTTGGTAGCGCCAGGATATGCCTCATGCATATAATTGGTATGTCCTCCAAATCTATCCGCAGAGCCATTTATTCGTCCTGCCTCCCTGAGGGCTTTCAGGGTGTCAGTTTGGTCCTTTGCTCTTCCGCTCCTCACAGCAGCCAATCCAGCAAGCCTAGCTCCTCGTTCGTTCCCTCTTTCACTTGCTAGCCCTAGCATAAATATGAAACATATATTGGTCATTATTGACCTCCTGAGAGTTTCAAGGAGTTTGCCTCCTGGCCCAGCCCATCTAGACGTTCAGTAGCAAACTGAGTGTGTCACTGAGAAAACTTGCATGGATAAACGTCTGAGTCGCCAGCTATGCCGTTACCTTTGTTACGTCCATGACATCCATGGTTAAACTCTTTGCAGTCACGGTAAAAGCTCCGCTGTCATCCTTAATAGTTTTTCTTCCAAATTTGACCGCAAAAGTCCACGAGTTTCGCGTTTGCCGCAAGACAGACCCACCTGTGTAGATGATTATATCACCCTAGGAAGAGTTTTCCAAAATCTGTGTCAGTACTTCTGTCTCATCGACCATCGGGGTTTGTTGTTTGCTTTCTTTGGTAAGTCTAATGCAGACTGAAAAAGATGTACCCACTCTTCTGGCACAGGCTTCATTCTTCGCCAGTTTCCATGTCTTCTAGTGAACACACCAGTTGAATAATGTCTTCGGCTTAATCCATGCACCTACAACCCTTTTTCTCAGAATCTCATTGGGAAGTGGATGTTATATGTCGGCGAAACTCTGAAGGCATACACTTGCACGGCACATCCTTGCTTTGTCCTCAATTTTAGGAAATTCAAGCTGATGGGGAGTCACTTTGCATGCATTGAGTCGCTTTGCATTCCTATTGTTGTGCACCCAAGTACGGTGAGCATGGCTTCATTCTACACCGATTCTAGTCTCTCTGTCAGCGTTTGCCTGAGAATTAAGATCACCAGAGCATACTCAGCTACGGAAAGGACCAGACCCTAGTATAACAGACAGGGATGGCGCTGTTCAATTTGCTGCAGCCATCACTCTCATTGCAGCCAACCCTTTTTGAGCTTTCGTGATCACGTGGTCTATGTGTTCGGTAAAGGGAAGACTTCGGTCAAACCGCACTCCGAGGTGTTGCACTACTAGAGTCCTCTCTACTACCACGAGCAAGTGTTTAAGGTGGCATTGAAGTGTAATGATTATGTTATTTAATGAGAACCACGTTACACCCTGTGATATTTCTATCGTCTCCCCCACAGTATTTCTAGAGCTATATGAAATTTGATCAAACTTTTGCATCACGGGCAGCCGTAATGAGAATCTACATCAGCATTATTAATAACTCCAAGTGACAATTTCTAGGACAGCGTACGCGTCTAATTCGAACTATGTCATTGGATAATCCGGCTTGGCTTCCCGACCGAAATTTGAGCTACCCCGACTAGACACATAGAAAGATAGATAGGCAGTGCAAAATGTGAATTCAATTGAGCCGGTTGTGTCTATTTCATGTGGATTTATTTACGCTGTATTCTCTCGATTTAGAGGTAAGCTACGTCTATAGCCGATACATAATAGTGATATATGAGGAACCGTGGTACAGGTAACATGTTTGTCTATATGTAAATTGTGAAATTGTGAAATCAACGCTTCACGGAGAAGATATAAAATGATTGCTCGCTTTCTGGGAAGAAGTCTGCAGATTGAAACGCTGTTCCACTGAATGATCTACAATACTTAAGTTCCATCTGCTTTGAATGATTTTATGCATGCTATGTGATTGTCGTCTCACAATAAATGCACATCATGAGCATTCTTCCTTCTGCTGTGGAAATTTGTCTTAAGAGTGTATCTTAAATTATAGTGCACTTGAAGGAAGACATGCGATTCTCAGGTTTTCACATCTTTCTTGGGTATGCCATGAGAATTAGAGCGTGATTGCGTGTTTCTTTTTGAGATTATTGCACAATGGGAAAGTAAGATGGATATATGGTACAGGACTTTTCAGGATGTTGCACTTAACGCCAGCATTGTACAGCTGTTGTTGATAACATGGCAGGTTTTTGCGTTCAGTGATCTGCCAAATGCTTTCTGGACGATTGACTTATACCTACATGAATGATCAACATAATGCGGTTCGCTGATGAATTTCATGCAACTGTAACTCTTGCGAAAGTGGAGAGGATTTCGAACAACCTTCTTAACACCTACTCTGAGGAGACAGGCTGGGTAGGATATCATTTTCATGTGTTCGAATCTTCGTTGATGTTTATGAGAGAAAAGGAGATCTATGTGGTGATTCTCTCATTATTTTTTTAAATCATTATTTCATGCAATGATCTATATGATTTCTCATTGGTGAATATATACTGTGTACATGTTGATTTATTGTTATTACCTTGATTACTGGAGGAAGATGGTATGTTCGAATTTCACCCCACTAGAATAGGCAAGTGGGTTAATGAAGGTGTAGATGAAAAGAGCCCTCAGAAGAAGAAGAAGAAGAAGAAGAAGAAGAAGAAGAAGAAGAAGAAGAAGAAGAAGAAGAAGAAGAAGAAGAAGAAGAAGAAGAAGAAGAAGAAGAATCCAATTGTACGTCGTGCAAGAGTGAGCGCAGTCACCAGAATCATTGAATTTCCCAAGGTACTTGCGTGTCTACGGTAGATCTCCAAACCTGGCGAGGCTTTACAGCCAATCTCTTAGGTTTTTGTCCTTAGAAGAAGTTGCCGAGTCATTATGAGTTTACTGTTTGATCAAGGTGGACACGCAGGTCAAATCCAGAAAAATATTATTGGAAAGCTGTTTTCTTGATACCCTAGATGAGTGTTCCTTCATTTCTATTCAGGCTTAATTTGACTAAAGCCCTATAGTAGTTAATAGAACATTCGTTTACTGCTTAGGGAAATTCGTAGATATCTTTATTTTCAGTTCATCCCAATATTTCTGCTTCTGTGTAAAGTATCAAGTACGTCAGCTTTTCCTTATACTCTTCGTCTTAGAAATAACACGTATTGCCTTTAGGTTGACTATTTCTCTAATTCAGGAGATCGCTTCTAGTGAATACCTCATAGAGGATAGTCATCATCCTGTACAGAAAGATTTTTTTATCAAGTTGGAGAACTGCTTAGATATAACATTAACTGAATAATCATAGGCAATGACTTATGTATGCTGATTATGCAGTGTTACTAATGATACAGTGTTACTAACAGAAAGCTAGCAAGACTTACAACACCTAGTCGAATAAGTGAACAGACTTGAGGCAGAATGGGGCTTAGATATTAATATCCAAAAAACAAAAACCTTGATAATTAGCAGTGGAAAGGAAACACCATTAATTAAATCACAATAAACGAGGAGATACTAGAACAAGTAACAAGTTTCTCCTATCTCGGATATGTAGTAAGAAGATGACAGAAGTGAAACAGAAATGAGAAAGAGAATGGGAATGGTCAAAATGTTTTCAACAACAAGAAAACAGTTCTAACACGCAACAAGACATGAACAATGAAAACTGTCAAATTGTATGCATGTTCAACACTACTATATGATAAGGAAGCCTGGAAAATTAACAAGCAATTGGAAAGTCTAATAGATGCCGTGTAGTTGTAGATATACAGAAGAATATGTCGTAATTCATAAAAACAAACCAATCAAATACAGACGTTCTTGAAATTATGGAAATGAAAATACAGTTGATGAAAGAAATAAAACAGGGACAAGTGAAATATTTCAACCACGTTAAAAGACACAACATGCTTATTTGTTGTTTATTATTATTATTATTATTATTTTATTTTTGCGTTCCTTTGCTTTGAACTCAACCGTAGCCCATATACATGTCTATACTTATATTGGACTGATTTGTGCATGTGGATTAGCTTTATTTCCCTTTTACCAGTGTCCTCCGCCATCAGGCGAACCCACTCCGACTTCAGAAATTCTTGTAATTTACGCGAAGTCAAGGAAAGTTTTATAAAAACCACACTGGAGAGTAAAGTTGAAGGCAAGCGAGCAAGAGGTAGACACCGATATAAGTAGAAGATAACATCGAGAAACGAACATCAGTCTAACAGAATGTACAATCAAGGCGAGAAACAGACAATGTTGGAGATCCATTACCGCCAACCTTCATTGTGGAGATGGCACTTTGACTAACTTATCTTTGTGATGTGTTGTGTCTGGTGGCTAGAGATAGTCTACAGAATAATATTTATTTCTTGTGCTAGGACTATGTGGCCGTAGACCGTGACTGAGTGTCTCTGGCCAAAGTTCTTCTGACCCTGGGTGCCTGAAATGTCCTGCTCACGTCACACTGTATACTGTGGTTTATAAACTGACACCATGATTGACACCATACTTGTTTGTTGCAGGGGGTATGGCTTTTACAGCATGCTGCAAAACCTGAAGTAAATGGCATGACGAATACCAGTAAACTCATTTGTCAAGATGCTGGGAGAGACAGAGATAGAAGTAGAATAGACATAGATAGAAGTAGGATAGACATAGATACAAGTAGGACAAGGACGGAGGAAAGTAAAGGACAAAGACAGGACATAATAGGGACTCTGTACAAGAGTATAGACAGAGAAAGACAGAGATAGTACTCCAAACTAGTGTTAGGACCAGACCTAGACAGGACACGCATGTGTCATAGCTAGGACATGACTAGGACATACCGGGATTCATTCCCGAAATAGGACAGAGTACCGTAGGCACGGGGGTTACCCGTAAACAGACTGAACTCTAGTATAGCTGTAGGCTACGAGGACTGGACAAATGAACTACGTGGCAAGTGATCCAGCACGCCACACAACGGACGGCACGCGAAAAGGGGACGAGGGACTGGACATGTGAATTCAGACAGACCGGGACGGACAGTTGGTGTGACAGGACATATGTGTTTTCCTTTGCCAGTGTATAGTTTAAGGAGGGCATAGTTACACTTAGCCAATGATAGTAGATTGTATTTGCGTAACGAATGTTAAATGTGTAAGCTCGGAAAGCGAGCTTTGTAATATATAATAAAACGTGAATCCTGATCGTCCATTTACCGAACGATGTGTTTTTGAGTACGAGGGGTGAATGAAGGGACCGCATGATTGTATGAAGTCAGGGTGTTGACAGGCGGAACCGAGGTGGTGTACAGAAGTGGGCCTTGAACCTACCCAAAAGTAAATGTTCGTAGTGGTTTTCAGAACTGATCTTTAAACCCACGTAAAATTGGAACCGAAGTAGTGTTCACAAACCTACACAGAATGGAATGACCGAGAGGGTGTACAGGGGTGTTCATTGAAAATACGAAATGTGTATCGAATTGTATTCAATCTATTGGAAAATAAGATCAGAAAGTTGATTTCTAAAATTACGGCAAATTGTGTTTAGCGAATTGAGAGATAAGTTCATGTGTGAAAATTGTGATAATTGTGAAAGAATGAATTTGAACATGTTTCACAAAGACGTTTCAGGTGAGGTCGAACCGAGGTGAAGACATGACGACATTGACACGACAAACGACAGACAAATATAAATTAATTAATTTCGCATTTCAGCATCCCGTCGGAGAGAATCATTACACATACATTGTTTGAGTGTGATAATAACTTGTATGTACTGTAATTTCAAAATAGTAACTTTTGCTGCTCTATATAACAGAATGCCGAGCAGACGTAATTAGAACATCAATTCAACCTTAAATTCAGAAGAACTTCTTATAGACCCAAGAAAGTTCCAGTTTTTGCAGATAAGTATACATATAGTTTTGTTAAACAGATTAGAAGGGCATCTCAATTTGAGTGCTGTATATAATTAATATCATTCTATAAAATTTATTGTTGATTCCAGTATATATGTGAGTGTGTTTATAATATTAGCAAAATGTCAACATTAGGTGAGTGTATACAGGCAGGTAAAGACCTCGGATATACGGGTGAGAAATTAGAGAAATTGGCAAATGCTAAATTTAAAGAATTGAAAGATGCTGAAAGAGATGAGCGAGCACAAGAACGCCAGCATCAGAAAGATCTCGCTGAATTGACTGAGGACACTAAATTAAAAGAAATAGTTTACGCCACCAAAATAAAAGAACTGGCTGAGGCCACTAAATTAAAGGAATTAGAAATAAAAGGAAAACAACTGGAGATTGAATCACAAAAGCAGCTGAAGATGAAGGAAATGGAGATTGAATCTCACGTACAGATTGCTACCACCAAGTTAAAAAGTAAAGAAGAGGAGAATAAGTTTAACAAATACAAAGGCCTGGTGAAACCTTATTGTCAAGGCGATTCCATATCTGCATGGACTGAGAATGTGGAATTCCAGTTTAAATTCCAGGAGGTGCCACGAGAACACTGGGCAGTGGTCTATATGAAGAATCTCTCGGGGGAGACTTTAAAAGTAATAGAATCTACCCCCAAGAGCTCAGAAATAATTATGACTACATTAAACAACGCATTATGCAACATTTTTTACTAGACGCCCCAGGGTATCAAATTCAATACTCCAAATTAAAACCTAAACTAACTTAAACGTTCACTGACTATGTTTCTAACATACAGAGTGTGTTCAACAGATGGCTAGCCGCAGCAAAGGTAGACAAAAGCTTTGATAAACTTAAAATTTTAATGATAATGGACAAAGTCATCTCCACTTTACCATCTCCCTTTGCAAAGTTTCTGCAGCAAGCCGATATTGAGTCAATAGAACAGTTAGAAAAACGGGGGTCCGCATATTTTTCTTCCAATCGAGACATCTTTAAAACATCTATGGAAGAGTCTGAAATAGTATCATTTGCAAAAAGTAAACCTCAGAAACCATTTCAGATGAGGGACAAACCTAAATCTAAGCCACCTCAATGCCCATACTGTCATTTGTTTCACGAACAATTTTCGATGTGCGATAAGAACCCGGGATATCCGTCTCACTTGGAGATGATGATAAAGAAGCAAGAGAGCAAGAGAAACACGTATAGACGTGCAGTTAAATGCTTCTTTTGTCGTTCTTATGGACATTATAGCTCGAGGTGTCTTGGACGTCAGAAATTGAGAGCCAGTAATGCTATACTTCTCGATACCTCTTCTGGGAGTGAAAGTGAGCATGAAAGTGAAAGTGAGGAAGTTGTACCATACACTGATAATGTTGTAGCATCTATTGATGTATTGAACTTTGATAATTGTGTTATATGCCATCAAATTCATGAAGACGGTGTGCTAAAATGCGGGCACACAGTGCCATGCTCTACAGAGAATGCAAACGCAGTCACAGCCTCCAGAGGCAAACTAGTATTTCATAACGGAATGGTTAACAACAAACCTTGTCAGTGTTTAGTAGATAGCGGTAGTACTCTTATTGGCCTGAGGAAGGAATTGGCCAAGCCAGAAGATTATACGGGCGGCTCTGTAAAGTGCCGTTCATTCTCGGGTAACATAGAAAAATACCCATTAGCAAAAGCCCGTATAGACACTCCATTCCTGTCCGGCACATTTACGTGCGCCATCTTAGATACTCCGTGTACGGATTTCATTATTGGGTGCTTACCACAGTTGAAAAACTGTACCGCAGAACAAATACTAGCCTGGAGAGAAACCCATGAGGCTAATGCGGTAACAAGGTCAGAAACAAAGAAACAGCAAGATGACCTACAAGAAGAAATGCTACACTTGATAACACCAAGTGGCACACTAGATAATACCACCAAAGAAAATTCCATAAAGGCGCAACGCGCCATTCCATCTGCCTCATTTTGTTCAAGAGGTGTAATCCTAAACATGACAGAAAACGCGTCATTATACTTTCAGTCACATAAAGGTAGTCTCATGACAAATTTCAAGAGAGACAACCTGAAAACTCAGCAAACTTTACCGCATGTCAAACAAGGACAAATAATCTCACGAATCTCAGACGATTCGTTCTTTGCCACTAAGTTACACTATAACTATACAAGAGCCAGTACCTTAGCTCATTTTAACTAGCAGAAATTTGTTAAAGATGTTAAATATTTTTCTCCTCCATGTATCTTATATCACCACTTAGAAAGAGAGTGTAAATCTTCACAGCAGAGGACCAATCCACAACATTGGCCTCTAAACATAAACATCAGACAAAAGACGAACACATTGCAACTACACCAATTAATAAGACATTAGACAAACAGAATGCAACCACACCAGACAGTAGTCAGACACGAAATGAACACAATGCAACTACGCCCAGCAATCAGACAGAAAACGCACTCAGCGCAACCACAATACTGAATCAAACAGAAAACGACAATACAGAAAAACCAGAGCCAACAATACTAGTAATTACAACATAGGACAGCATACAGATAAAACCAAAACTGAGAAATAACAGATGGATACATACGACAGACTGGACAAAACACTTGCAAAAACTTAGACAAGTCTTCGAAAGGATAAGAATATTTGGACTTACAGTAAAACCCACCAAAGTAGAACTGGGTTTGGAGAAAATCGACTTCCTAGGCCATACTATATCAAAAGGCCATTTGGAAACCGATAGAAAAATTGTCACAAAAATTCTAAATCTCACTATGCCAGTTACCAAGAAACAAGTGAGAAGTTTGCTCGGATTGGTGAATTATTATAATAAGTTTATTCCCAATCTAGCGGAAATTACCAGTGTTTTTTCTAATTTATTGAAAAATAATGTAAAGATTGATGTGAAAGATGCCATTCTAATTGATGCTTTATCAAAACCTAATCATTTTTTTAGCAATGTCCCAATACTCCGTTTGCCTAACCCTTATTTACAATATTTTCTTAGGACTGATGCCAGCACAGTCTCGATAGCAGGCGTATTGGGCCAGAAATACAACGACATTCTTCATCCAGTAATGTATGTAAGTCATAAAATTACTCCTACTGAGGCCAAATATGGGGTTTCTGAATTGGAAGCGCTGGCAATAGTGTACTGTGTCCATAAACTGCACCGATTTTTGGCAGGGACACACTTTGTCATCGAGACTGACAACTCCCCGCTCACTGTCATGGAGACAGGAGTCCACAAAAATAATAGAATATACAGATGGCCCCTGGTACTTCAAAATTACTCGTTTACTGTCAGGCATATTAGTGGCAAAATTAACATACTGGCTGACATGTTAAGTAGGCCTACAAACTTTGATGTACCTGAATTGCCAATTAAAGACGACACAACTCCATTTTCGTCTGTGACAATGTTACCAGAAGTCGACACAACTTCGTCTGTGACAATGTTACCAGAAGTCGACACAACTCCATCTGTGACAATGTTACCAGAAGTCGATCACACAGATGTGACATGATAAGACACTCATGTCATCACTATTTACATTTAGTCAAGGAATTGTAATCCACTATATTATGGCCACATCATGATTAGATTCCAGGAACATCGCGTGGAACAGTGAACTGTATATATAAGAACTTGTTACATAGATTCCAAAAGGAAAGAACGCGACATCTTCAGTGCGCCTGGTTTAACTTAGTTAATTAGTGTGATAGATAGGAATGTATATATGATCATTTATATAAATATGATATAAAGATAAATGTATGTAATTGTCATATATTATAGAGAATTTTATTGCAGTTGCATAGAATAGAATATTTTTGGTATATGTAGTTAGTTGAAAGGAAACGACAACTTTAGTTTTTGTAGAGTAAATGCACCTTTCCCATTTCCCAACTAAATACACTTATAACTAGTCTTAAAATTAGATAACTGAGAGTTATTGCATCTTAGCAGTCTCCTAAGAAACTATCGTTCCATACATTAGTTTAGTATAGTTAGAACATCCTAGTTATTGAACACAAATTAGTTAGAAATATAACATCATTAAATTGTTTTTTTTTATGTACCATCTAGATTTATAGTTGAATTAAGGTAACCAACACATTTTAACCCATTTCATTTAATTAGTTAGATTATCTTCCCTTAGTCAGCAAATCTCAGCACACGAAATTATAGTTTAATTAAATATTAGTTAGTATACTTACAATTAGGGCAAATAACCCACTTAACTTGTAGATATTGTATAGATAGATAGAGTGCCATTTTTCGCACTATTAAGCGGCCCAAAAGCTTACCGGAAAACTGAGCCAAAACGTTATTGTACTATTTATTTTGCACTATATTTTATTTATTTTTTTCATTTTAATGTATTTTTCATTATTTTATTTTATTTTATTTTATTGTATTTTATTTTCATTTCCCAAGTTTATTTCCCTGTGTCATTATAACGTGATAATAATGTAATGACATAACATAACTTTTTAACATGTCAGAACAATTGTGAGTGAGAAAGATGAGAGCAAGGACAGAATGCATGAATTAAATACAAGGCAAGTGAACAGCGGGCGATTTTTTCCGCGCCCAAGCGTTTTTGTGATTTGTCTGCGTCTTGAGTGTGACACACGTGCATCGTCATTTCTGTGTGTAGTTGCCACTATTCTATTATAGGTATAGCCACATTTTTAAGTTTCCTAGATCGACAGGGCAGTCACAAATTATGCTAACGCATCAATTCGGGACGGCATAAACCAATCTACGACGCTTGAAAAACAACATTCAGTAAATTAGATACATACACCTATGTTTCTGATGTAAACATACATTAAACTTAACTAAACACACAAACAACCAGATATACTTACAGATAAAAATGCAGACAGCAATTAAATGGAAGGGGGGGGGGGATAACCCATGAACAGGGGACATCACAGACTAACTGATACTCTAGTAAACATTTGAATATTTTACCACAAACGGAAGTTAGAGAGGTGAACATCAGCACACACACAACAAGTAATAAAGTTGGAGAAACATTACACGGGAGCATGAATTTATATTCATGTATTGTACCGTAAAAAGTGCAATCTGACCGGGATGTCGGATAATCGACATTTTGAGAAGCAGGCCGTAAAGGCAATGGGCTTCTGGTCGTTACAGATCTAATATGTGTAATGGAGATAAGTATCTAGCCAACAGTACAGTTGTGCTACATCAGTGGTTCTCAACCGGTGGGGAATTCCCCCCCCCCCCAGGGGGGAATTTGAGGGTTTCCAGGGGGGGGGGGGGGAATGAAGACATTGTAAAATTGGCTTCAGGACCACACAAAACATGATCGGGATATTAAGCGTACTCGTGACGTTAAATCTAACTTGAATATTTCAAGATCGCGTTAATACAAGAACCGATTACTTGATATTGTTTTCCCTCCATAATATACGGTTCTACACGTCTCAGCTTTTCAAATTATTATTTTTGCGGAGATAAGGAGACTGTCTTTTTAAGACGTAAGTTGACTCGTGGATATATATATATATATATATATATATATATATATATATATATATATATATATATATATATATATATATATATATATATTGTCACGAATTGGCAGCCTTTACTTCCCAGAACAATTTTCGGTTCACTTTTGATAGGCCATGTAGAGAATCAACAGACGAACAAAACTGTTTTCTCTATATTCAAGGCTATACCGTCTTGACGTAAGCTTGCAAAACCTGCAAGTAAACAAACCACCAGGAATGGCTTTCTATTTGGGAAGTTAATTTGACACCAGTACCAGTCACCCCCATGTGTTATCAATCCAGCCAGACGGGAGGGCAGACTCAAGGGACTGAATAGTAATTAAAACCAACTAGCCATGACGTAAGCTTGCAGATGGCAAGTAAAATGGCAACTAGATAATTAGTATACACCTTGGGAAACTGCTGACCCAGACATGCTGAATCAACAATGAACTGGGCCATGGACTGTGTAATTAAAACCTGGTTTACCAACAGAGTTGTAAACTGGCTGTTGACCATGAGAACCTAATTGTTCCCTTGACATGACACCTGATAAGAATAGCTAGGAAATCGCCCAGGTGTGAACAACATTAACCCAGGGAAAGATAATAGCCCCAGGGCTGTAAACTAAGCCCCGCCCACTCTGACTGGCAGACTCAGGGAGGTGTGAACCAGGTCTGATAAGACAATTAACACTGAGGACTTGGGGCCAGACAGAGAGGAGCAAGGTGTGATGGCCAGTTGCAATGATAAGGGCAATTACTGTCAGGAGGAGATAAGAAGAATTTATGACGGGAATGCCAAGGAGATAATATGGTCTGCTTGACTTAGCTTAAATAAGGGTCCCTAGCCTGTTTTATGTTAGATTAAGTTTGACTTCAGAACAGGTAGGAACTATCTCAATGTCTGTAGTCATATGCATGAATATTATGTTGGCTGCTAGGAATTATTTCTTAGTAACTAGTCCCTTAGTAAGTCTCTTAGTTTCTTGGATGGATGGACCGATTTTCAGTCTAGGTTATTGCAAGAACTATCATTGTCATAGGTTACTTGAGTGTTCTTTCTGAGTTCTTTGTTCAATATCATTGTGCTGTAAGTGCTACTCTTCTGAGAAGTAGAAACTTATGGAAGGCAGGTCTTGTCTAGATATACTTGAGGTGTCGTAGCAGATGCTTGCCATCTCTTTCTAAACTAGACTAGTTGCTTTTTTGGTGTGTGCATTTGTTGTACAGAATATAGTCGACTGACTATTTCTTTAATTCTTACAACAGCAGTAACTAACTAGTGCATTATGCTATGATGTTAAAGTATCATAATATGTCTAGTTTAATCAATATGTTTATGTGTATTGGATGTTTGATAAATTGATTTGTCATATGCAAACCTACCAATATGAAGTGTTATGCTATTGTGTGCGCATTGGCACACTAACCATCGATTGCATTTGTAACAGAGGTGTAATGGTACAGACATTACCCACAAGTGTTATGGGGTATATGGTGCTAAACCTTTTTCATCGTATGGTGGAGGGTAGTTCACGGAACCCTGGCACAGCTACGGGTCACGGCTTGCAAGCCCGGATGATCAGGCATTGTTATAATACCCTTACCGACCCTGTGAGCTGCTAAACTAACATTGGACGGAGCGGCTGTACGACACAGAATTTCTGTATTAGCGACATGGACATGGGGCGGCAGAAATGTAATCATTACAGGCGTGTGAGACAATTGAAAAGCCCGTCCCAGACTAAAGACAGTAGGGAGAAGGAGGATGGTGAACGCAGTCGAGCTGAAAGATAAACTTGGCCAGACTGGTCATTGTATATGTTTGTGTTATGATATGTTTTAATTAGGATTGCGCTGATGTAGAACTTATATAACACATTCTTGACTTTCTTTCAAGCTCTCACAAGGAGCCCTATGTTATAGATCTCAAGACTAGAGACTACTGACTAGGAGTGTCAGGACTGGCAGGATCGCCAGACTACCGGCAAGCTGTTTCTTTTGTGTGTGTCTACTGGAGAGTGGGGATCAGGACCACAGTTCCAGATAGATGAAGTAACAAGTAAAGTTACGTAATGTTTCTCATCACAATATGTTATATGATTTTATCATCCTCATATTGACAATCATCCAATGTCTATGATTAGTAAATAAATGTTGTAGTCTTGTAACTCATAGTTCTGTCATTATATTTTTTTCCAATTGTGCATACGTGTTGTTGTGTACATTGGTGGGGGTTCACTTACACACCAAGGAAAGGAGCAGTCAGGGAGAAAACCTGGACTGAGATAGTCGTCTATACTAATATATTTAGACTTAAAACATCTATCTTAAGCTAACCTTCTCTTTCCTATACCTTGGCGAATATTCAGCACAGTTCATTTCATTTTGTAACGAGCCACTTAGAGCTGTACGTTGGATATTCAGGGCTTAATCTGTAGTTCAGCCATATAGATTTTGTCCCTAGTCAGTTTCTGACTATTTGGGGTTGCTCGCCAGTGAATAATCCATTCATCAAGCTGGTGGGGCACCCCGACTTCTGACAGATTGGGGTCCAGTCCGCGATCCTGAACCAGGATTCTAGTAATCATAGTGATTCTACTAGACCCTAGACAAACGATTTTTCAAAGTTAACTCTTGTAATCTTCAATCATCAAAATAGACTATCATCAAATGTAGCTACTTTTAGTTGAGGAAGTTACAGAGTATAAATATAACTTTTCAAAAGTATAACAGATAAGAACTTATGAGAAAACTACCATCATCTATCATTTATTGAAAACTGTTTTAACTATTACCAATTAGTGTTACCATTAATCATTTATTGATAATTGAACACTTTAATCATATTTACATTGATGTGTTTGATGATTTAACTGCTTGACTGATTTGCAATTTTATGCTAATATATGCCATGGTCATTTTGACATGTATGCAGTGCATTTTAGTGTTTATTTAGATAAATATTACTGTTGATTACTGTGTAGTATATCTCTCACACTTACTTCACTGCTGTCGCCAGGTACTACTTGAATATTATTTTCAGTTGTCTTTCACTGCTGAGGCTAAACTATACACATTGGATAGCGTAGACTGTCAGTAGTTAACTCTTGTCTTTCTAGCTTAGATCTGATTTTTGATATATACATAGGAGCTAACCTGAATATAGTCATTAGCAATTATGTTGTTGCTTTACCGGAATCTTGAAGAGGATCTGAAGGCGCGCGCAGATTTCTCAGAGACCGCGAGAGGGTGGGGCATAAGAGAAGGCTTACAGGGAGAGCAACTAGAAACATATATCATAGCAGAGTTAGAATGGTGGGACCAAGAAGAAGACATTATGTTTAAAGAAGATGATGAGTTCTTTGAAGCACAAGAGCGTAGCAAAACGGAAGGAGTAAAGATGGAGAAAACGCATATGGAAGCAGTCAATGCGGAGAAGCTAACCTTTCTAGCGGAACATAAGGTAGGAGATATGGATGCTCACCCAACCAGGAAGGAAGGGACATCTTTGCCACCCACCGCAGAATCAGAGGTAGTGGACCGGGAACTACAGGTTCTCATTCGACCCAGTCCTAAACGGAAAAGAGGGAAGAAAAAACGTGCCAAGGGCATTTCAAACAGTCACAAACGTGATAACTGTTTGCACCACGGCAATAGTCGTTTGACAGTAGAGGACCTTCAGGAAAACCACTTGACTGCTACGAGAAATGAATCTCGAGAGAAAGAGGAACTGAAGACAACCTTTAATGAGGTCGCAGGCGGAGACCTAGCCGATTCTCACATTCCCTTCGGGTCACAGAATCACGAAGTGGAATTACATCTGACTGAAATAAGGAGGAAGGAAGGAACAGAATCCCAGGGGAATTTCACTGCTGCAACGCGGGAAGAGTCACTAATTATCAGTTCAGATGATTTACCTAGTAACAGTTACCCAGAGGACAACTGTTTGCACTACGGTTTGCCAGTACAAGACTCCCAGGAATCTCATTTTACTTCAACGAGAGGTGAAACTCAAGAGGAAGATGACCTGAGGACATCTTTTAAGGAGGTCGGAGATCGAAGGGTAACCGACTTTATTATTCCCTTCAGCCCAGACGAGGAAGAAGTGGGATTAAATTTGACTGACAGTGGGATGAAGGAAGACCCGGAACCCCTTGTGATCTTTGAGGCTGCAGCTCAGGACAAGACACTAGATCTCAGTTCAAATCATTTACCTATTGTGATGGATTGCTTAGACAGCCCACCACATGATTTACCTCAACTGGACTTAGCCCATGAAAGCACGGCCAGAGAGGAACATCCAGACCAGGAAACATTTCCAGTTGTTATCTCACAGTATACCAGTTTGGAGACTCAGGAAACACAGGGAATAGTCAGGAGCCAGAATATGGACTCTGATATTGTGCAGACAACATTGTCTGTAGTTGCTAAAGAAGACAATTCTTTGCACAAGATGGAGGAAGAAACGCCTATCATCTCATTAGCTGAAGTTATCAGGGAATTCCAGCAACAGGGACCTGAAGTAACAGAAGTCAAGAGTGGTTTGGAATCAACACTCTTAGGACTCAATCTACCCTTCAGTCAGGTCGATTTGATAGGAGTAGATCAGCTATTTGTGGATACTTTATTCAAAAGTAACACCACTTTATCGCCCTGGAGTAACTATGTTATTTCTCAAGGCTGGACAACTTGGCACACTAAATTTCCAATTTCTAGCACGGTTTTCACACGAAACTCTAATGCAGAGAAACTCAGCCCGTTAACTGATTATCAGGGGAAGAAACCGCGACACCGAGGAGGGAAGATTGTTACGCCCAACTTTGAAGGAGGAAAGCGCCAGTTGAATTTATATCATGGGACCATGATGTGTAACATTATTCCTTTCAAAAGGAAGATATTGATGAATCTGTTCAGAATCTATAATGGATGGAGGAAAATCACGGAGACAAGCTTTGCGGTGGCCAGCTTATGCAAGACCTCACTACGGGTACTTCCTCGGCTGAAAGGAGTAAATCACGTGAGTGAATGGTGTAAAACAATTGCTGCCCAGAGGCGTAGAAGAATCCCGTTGATTGTGATCTTTCCCAGAGGGGTAAAATTACAACCTCCTGACAATTACCGGATTTTACCAAGCTATTGCATGGAATCCCGGCCGAAAACCAGGTACAAGGATCTATCCAGAGTATCTTTGGGTTATGGAAATGGGACGTCTTTATGCAGAAGCAGGACAACCCATTGCCACAAGGAATATTGGAAACCTTTAGGCAGATACAGAACGGAGAGTGCTTAGGCATTTATTCTGGGATGTACGGCGTGCTTTGACAAAAGATTTCTGGCAGAAACTTTTTTTTAAGGGGAAAGCTCTGTCACGAATTGGCAGCCTTTACTTCCCAGAACAATTTTCGGTTCACTTTTGATAGGCCATGTAGAGAATCAACAGACGAACAAAACTGTTTTCTCTATATTCAAGGCTATACCGTCTTGACGTAAGCTTGCAAAACCTGCAAGTAAACAAACCACCAGGAATGGCTTTCTATTTGGGAAGTTAATTTGACACCAGTACCAGTCACCCCCATGTGTTATCAATCCAGCCAGACGGGAGGGCAGACTCAAGGGACTGAATAGTAATTAAAACCAACTAGCCATGACGTAAGCTTGCAGATGGCAAGTAAAATGGCAACTAGATAATTAGTATACACCTTGGGAAACTGCTGACCCAGACATGCTGAATCAACAATGAACTGGGCCATGGACTGTGTAATTAAAACCTGGTTTACCAATAGAGTTGTAAACTGGCTGTTGACCATGAGAACCTAATTGTTCCCTTGACATGACACCTGATAAGAATAGCTAGGAAATCGCCCAGGTGTGAACAACATTAACCCAGGGAAAGATAATAGCCCCAGGGCTGTAAACTAAGCCCCGCCCACTCTGACTGGCAGACTCAGGGAGGTGTGAACCAGGTCTGATAAGACAATTAACACTGAGGACTTGGGGCCAGACAGAGAGGAGCAAGGTGTGATGGCCAGTTGCAATGATAAGGGCAATTACTGTCAGGAGGAGATAAGAAGAATTTATGACGGGAATGCCAAGGAGATAATATGGTCTGCTTGACTTAGCTTAAATAAGGGTCCCTAGCCTGTTTTATGTTAGATTAAGTTTGACTTCAGAACAGGTAGGAACTATCTCAATGTCTGTAGTCATATGCATGAATATTATGTTGGCTGCTAGGAATTATTTCTTAGTAACTAGTCCCTTAGTAAGTCTCTTAGTTTCTTGGATGGATGGACCGATTTTCAGTCTAGGTTATTGCAAGAACTATCATTGTCATAGGTTACTTGAGTGTTCTTTCTGAGTTCTTTGTTCAATATCATTGTGCTGTAAGTGCTACTCTTCTGAGAAGTAGAAACTTATGGAAGGCAGGTCTTGTCTAGATATACTTGAGGTGTCGTAGCAGATGCTTGCCATCTCTTTCTAAACTAGACTAGTTGCTTTTTTGGTGTGTGCATTTGTTGTACAGAATATAGTCGACTGACTATTTCTTTAATTCTTACAACAGCAGTAACTAACTAGTGCATTATGCTATGATGTTAAAGTATCATAATATGTCTAGTTTAATCAATATGTTTATGTGTATTGGATGTTTGATAAATTGATTTGTCATATGCAAACCTACCAATATGAAGTGTTATGCTATTGTGTGCGCATTGGCACACTAACCATCGATTGCATTTGTAACAGAGGTGTAATGGTACAGACATTACCCACAAGTGTTATGGGGTATATGGTGCTAAACCTTTTTCATCGTATGGTGGAGGGTAGTTCACGGAACCCTGGCACAGCTACGGGTCACGGCTTGCAAGCCCGGATGATCAGGCATTGTTATAATACCCTTACCGACCCTGTGAGCTGCTAAACTAACATTGGACGGAGCGGCTGTACGACACAGAATTTCTGTATTAGCGACATGGACATGGGGCGGCAGAAATGTAATCATTACAGGCGTGTGAGACAATTGAAAAGCCCGTCCCAGACTAAAGACAGTAGGGAGAAGGAGGATGGTGAACGCAGTCGAGCTGAAAGATAAACTTGGCCAGACTGGTCATTGTATATGTTTGTGTTATGATATGTTTTAATTAGGATTGCGCTGATGTAGAACTTATATAACACATTCTTGACTTTCTTTCAAGCTCTCACAAGGAGCCCTATGTTATAGATCTCAAGACTAGAGACTACTGACTAGGAGTGTCAGGACTGGCAGGATCGCCAGACTACCGGCAAGCTGTTTCTTTTGTGTGTGTCTACTGGAGAGTGGGGATCTGGACCACAGTTCCAGATAGATGAAGTAACAAGTAAAGTTACGTAATGTTTCTCATCACAATATGTTATATGATTTTATCATCCTCATATTGACAATCATCCAATGTCTATGATTAGTAAATAAATGTTGTAGTCTTGTAACTCATAGTTCTGTCATTATATTTTTTCCAATTGTGCATACGTGTTGTTGTGTATATTGGTGGGGGTTCACTTACACACCAAGGAAAGGAGCAGTCAGGGAGAAAACCTGGACTGAGATAGTCGTCTATACTAATATATTTAGACTTAAAACATCTATCTTAAGCTAACCTTCTCTTTCCTATACCTTGGCGAATATTCAGCACAGTTCATTTCATTTTGTAACGAGCCACTTAGAGTTGTACGTTGGATATTCAGGGCTTAATCTGTAGTTCAGCCATATAGATTTTGTCCCTAGTCAGTTTCTGACTATTTGGGGTTGCTCGCCAGTGAATAATCCATTCATCAAGCTGGTGGGGCACCCCGACTTCTGACATATATATATATATATATATATATATATATATATATATATATATATATATATATATTCTGACATATATATATATATATATATATATATATATATATATATATATATATATATATACTGCATATCCTATTTACAGCGCATTGCAGTCAACACCAGCGATGCACTGTAAATAGGATATGCAATATAATTGTGTGTGTGTGTGTGTACGTATATATGTGCGTGTGGGTGTGTATACACGTCTGTGGGTGTTTATGTGTGTTGATCTTGACTTTATCGTTTGATATTTATAGAATCTGAACCCCATGATGAGTGTCAAGAAACGAAAGTATGACCTGTCTTATTTGAATTATGGATTCACAAATATCGTCATCAACGGAGAATAACGACCTCAGTGTATTATTTGTAGTAAAAGTTTGTCAAATGATTCTATGAAACGGACACAGCTGAGGAATCATTTGTTGAATGTTCATCCTCAATACAAGGACAAGGACAAAACCTATCTTGAACGTCTTGGGAATGCTGTCAAAAGGGTGAGACTGGATTTAACAGGGGTATTCCAAGAAACAAACCAAAAGGTTACTGAAGCTTCCTATGTCATAGCACTGGAGATAGCGAAGCAGAAAAAACCACATACAATTGGGGAATCTTTGATCAAACCTTGTTGTCTCAAGATGGTGGAAATTGTGTTGGGAAATGAATCAGAGAAAAAACTTGCAGCGGTTTCACTATCAAACGACACTGTTCAAAGGAGGATCAGCGATATGGCCAATGACATCAAGGATCAAGTTGTGCAAGAGATCAAGTCTGCAGAATTTGGGCTCTATTCAATTCAAATTGATTAATCGACTGATGTGGCATCGTTTTCTCAGTTGATAGTGTTTGCAAGATATGTGCATTCAGGATCATTTAAAGAAGAAATTTTTTGTTCTCCTCTTGAAACAACTACCATGGCCTCTGATATTTTGGAAAAGGTTTCATCTTTCCTTGAATCAGAAAATCTTTTATGGGATAATATGTGTGGGTGCTGTACAGATGGAGCACCAGCTATGTTGGGGACCAAATCAGGATTTCAAGTTAGTGTGAAGAAACGTGCCCCAAAAGTGAAAGGCATTCATTGCATGATCCATCGTCAAGCACTGGCCTCCAAAACACTTCCAGCTCCTTTGGGGAAGGTTTTGGATCAAACCGTTCAGATAGTGAATTTTATCAAAGGAGAAGCTCTCAACTCACGGCTTTTTAAGCAGTTATGCGTTGACATGAATGCAGGCCACCATTTGCTTCTTTTCCACACAAATATTCGATGGCTGTCAAGAGGAAATGTAACTGCGCGAGTATATGAGCTGAGAGACGAGCTCAAATTATTATTTGAAGTTCAGGGTAAGATGGACTTTTTCGCCTGGCTGGATGATGAGGAATGGATCATGCGCCTTTCCTATTTAGTTGATATTTTTGAGCAGTTGAATAAACTCAATCTTCAGTTTCAAGGAAGGAATACAAATATCATACAATTTGTGGATGCCTTGAGAGCTTTTATGAGCAAGCTGGAAAACTGGAAAAGAAAGGTCAATATGACAAATGTTGCGTATTTCAGAATTGCTGCGAGAAAAACAATCAGTGTTCTCATTGATTACAGTTTTCATTTAAATTACGAATCTACAATATCCAGGTTTTGTAATGAGCGTTTTGTTTGATGAAGCACAATAATTTTCTGGCATCCTGGTGTCGTATATTAAGCTACAATTCTTTGACGTTTTAACTGTTTGTTTATTGTAGTATGATTAATGTGGTGTTTTAATAAAATATTGCGAATGTAAAAATGCTTCTATTTAAGTTTTAGTATCCATCAGCATATTCATTTGCTATTAACTGTAGAAAACTACACTATAAAATGTATCTTTACATGTGAAGGTTATGTACAACTATGGAAGAAAATAAGTATTTTCACTATTATAGGCATGTTATTTTTAATGCACCTTTTGAGGCTGACAATTTTGGAAAGTTGGAGGGGGGGGGGGGGATGACGTTCTGAAAATATTGTGAAGGGGTGTACGGGCCAAAAAAGGTTGAGAACCACTGTGCTACACTGATTAATAAGCCATTGGATAAATACGACAATGTGACATCAGACAGTCAGAAGTTAGTGATTATACCCAGGACATGAGGACTTAACCCTACCAGCACTTGACAAAATTAGACCCAACTAATTTTTAAATGTTACGAAAGATTGCGCCACACCCATGAGGTAAAGTTGGTGACGCAATGCGACTGGGGACGGGAGCGTGTCAAGATGCTGGGAGAGACAGAGATAGAAGTAGAATAGACATAGATAGAAGTAGGATAGACATAGATATAAGTAGGACAAGGACGGAGGAAAGTAAAGGACAAAGACAGGACATAATAGGGACTCTGTACAAGAGTATAGACAGAGAAAGACAGTAGAAGGAGATAGTACTCCAAACTAGTGTTAGGACCAGACCTAGACAGGACACGCATGTGTCATAGCTAGGACATGACTAGGACATACCGGGATTCATTCCCGAAATAGGACAGAGTACCGTAGGCACGGGGATTACCCGTAAACAGACTGAACTCTAGTATAGCTGTAGGCTACGAGGACTGGACAAATGAACTACGTGGCAAGTGATCCAGCACGCCACACAACGGACGGCACGAGAAAGGGGGCCGAGGAACTGGACTGGACATGTGAATTCAGACAGACCGGGACGGACAGTCGGTGTGACAGGACATATGTGTTTTCCTTTGCCAGTGTATAGTTTAAGGAGGGCATAGTTACATGCTCTTAATCATATGAAATCTGGCAAAACCCCCGGTCCAGACAGCGTCACAACAGAAATGATTAATGCTTTAGAAGAATATGGAATAGATAAAGTTACCAGTCTGCTTAATACAATATATGATACTGGAAACATACCTCATGAGTTATGTAATTCTGTATTTATTGCAATCCCAAAGAAATCAGGAGCCTTGGAATGTGATCAACATCGAACAATTAGTATAATGAGTCACATCACGAAGATTTTGCTAAGAATTATCATGCAAAGAGTTAGGAGGAAAATACAACCTGAAATAGGAGAAGAACAATGTGGGTTTGTAGTAGGCAAGGGTACAGTAAATGCTGTGTATATACTGAGAACCGTAATCGAACGTTCTATAGAAGTAAACAAAGATCTACACCTTTGCTTCATTGACTACACAAAGGCTTTTGATAAAGTGAGACATGTCAACATGATAAGGATGCTTGAAGATCTACAAATTGATGGGAAAGACCTTAGACTTGTAAAAAACATATATTGGAAACAACAAGCTGCCATAAGAGTTGATAATGAAGTAAGCCAATATCAGCCTATTAAGAGAGGTGTGAGACAGGGATGTGTAATGTCTCCAGATCTGTTTTCCCTGTACAGTGAAAATATTTTCAGAAATATTGAAAATATGGAAGGAATCAACATTGGGGGACGATGCATCAATAACATTAGATATGCAGATGATACAGTCTTGATTGCAGACAATGAACAGGACCTGCAAAATTTAGTAGATGCGGTTGTTACACATAGTGAACAACAAGGGTTAGAATTAAATTGTAAAAAGACACAGATTATGGTCGTCACTAAGAAGAACGAAATACCACAGTGTAATATACAAGTAAATGGGAATACTCTTCAACAAGTGAATAGGTACAATTACCTCGGAACAGTAATAACATCTGATGGGAGATGCCTTGAAGAGATTAGAACAAGAATCGCCATGGCAAAAGTAGCCTTTAGCAAGATGAAAAACATACTGACCAATAAAAAGATGTCAATTGAAACGAGAAAAAGAGTGTTGAGATGCTACATAGAACCTGTACTTTTATATGGATGTGAAGCTTGGACAATGAGCAGCCAGGCTGAAAAATATCTGATGGCTGTAGAAATGTGGTTTCTGAGGAAAATGCAAAGAATACCATGGACAGCCAGAAAGACCAATGAACAAGTCCTTCAAGAAACAAATGAAGATCGTAAACTGATCAGAGACATTAGACGTAGACAGTCACAATTTTTTGGGCATGTTATGAGAAGAAATGATTTGGAGAACTTGGTGACAACTGGTAAGATCGAGGGGAACAGACCAAGGGGAAGACCTAGAAACAAGTATCTGGATGGCTTGGCCTTGTGGCATGGTCGAGACAAAAACACGGAACTGATCCACGACTCTATTGATCGAGTGAGATGGCAGAACATGACCGCCCACGCTTACCGGCATGGCACATGATGGATGGATGGATAGTACACTTAGCCAATGATAGTAGATTGTATTTGCGTAACGAATGTTAAATGTGTATGCTCGGAAAGCGAGCTTTGTAATCTTATATATAAATTAGGATGTGCGTATCTCTGTCTGTCTGTATGTCTGTATGTATGTATGTCCTTTATACGCTCGCGAACGGCCCATCCGATTGAGATGAAATTTCTACACGCCTTCCTTTCATTCCAGAGATGCCAACTGTCGTAGTTTTTTTTTCTTCTTCCTCCTCCTCCCTCCTCCCTCCTCCCCCTCCCAAAAATACGTACGTCCAGGAAATGGTCTTCTACATAGACACTTCTCTCTGAGGTCCGCGATAACATATTAACCTGTTGGGATGGCAATCAATCATCCTACTACCTCCTCCCTCCTCCTCCCTTCTCCCTCTTCCTCCTCCCTCTTCCTCCTCCTACCCTCTTCCTCTTCCCCTCCTCCCTCTCCTCCTCTTCCTCCTCCTCCCTCTTCCTCCCTCCTCCTCCTTCCTCCTCCACTCCTCCTTCTCACTCTTCTTCCTCCTCCCTCTACCTCCTCCCTCCTCCTCCTTCTTCCTTCTCCTCCCTCCTCCTCCCCTTTTCCTCCCTCCTCATCCTCCCTCTACCTCCTCCCTCCTCCTCCTTCCTCCACA